>JAOWBW010001490.1:282115-465847 GCA_026119855.1 Campanula takesimana
ATACCCTTTTCTCTCATGTACAAACGTATGCTCGATGCAACATCCCCTCTTTCTTCTTCTTCCTATTAATGTTCGTTCGAATGGACACAATAATTAATGCATATCTATTAGATTATGATATTGTAAACCTAACAGTTTTAAGTGATAGACAACTAGTTTAAGTAGTAAAATTGACAAATTTAACTCGCAAAATTGATGGATGGGGTTGGTTTAGCAGTAAAACTGACAATTTTAACTGAAAGTCTGAAACTGTCATTTAGTAGTAAACCAAACAATTTTAAAGGAACATGTCAGTCCATTACTTAAAACTGTCACTTTTATTTGATAGCAAATATGACAGTGTTAGTACTAAAAAAAAATCTAGGAGTATCATTATTTTAGTGATAGAAAAACTATTTTTTTTTTACGAAATTTCAGTCCATCACTTGCATACCTTGGCAGTTCCTAGATCATCCCAGAGTCGAAGAATTCGTCCAGCCGAGGAGAAGAGTTTCGGATAAGGGTCTATTAGTAAATTCACATTGTTATCAGTAACCCCTTGTCCAATGAGGAAGAAAATATGCACCAGAGCCATGTATGATCCTGCTGTTGTAACCCCATTTTCTAAGTACTCTTCAAGATTTGGTACATGTCCATAGTTTACCCATTTTGCTTCCACCATGAACCCTTCAATCATGTCTATCCACTGCCAAAATACAATATGTCATCATAAGAGCTACAAGAGCTCAAAAAGAAACGTAAAAAAAAAAAAAAATTTATCGACAGTGATGAAATGAAATTTTACCGTTTTCTTGAGAAATGGAACAACGTTCCATCCGTGCTCTTTGAGGATTTTGTAGGAAATTTCATTCGTCGTGTTGTACAATGCCATGTAACATATTTTCATGTACTCGGGGAGTTGCTCCATTGCATCAATGTCCCATCTATAAAAATGAAATTACAAATTTTTAGACTCATATATTTGCGCAAAAAAAGATTGATCAATAGAAAGAAAGAATTATTAGTGATTTTTTGAACCTTTGGATTGATTTTGTGAAGAGTACAAGGTCGTCGAATGAGCCATAAGTGTCGTAAATATCATCAATAACTAGTAAAATGGCAATAGTCTTGGCTAACTCGATTCTGCAACCCGAGTACTTTGGATCAGGGAGTATTCCAACCGTCCATAGGAAACATTCCAATGGTCTGTCGCGAGCAAATGTTAACTTATCGACCAGCCCCAAATCCTTCCACCACCTGAAAAACAGAGTTTCATAAGAAATGTCAGTATAGACATCATATTACATGCGTACTTTCCTATTTATTCGTAAATAAACACCAAATAAATGCATTAAGTGGTTAAAGATTGTAAGCACTTAATGTGATTTTTTTTTTGTTGTATCTAAAAATTTGACCCTTTCATTATAAACTTTAGATCCGCCACTGGTTACAGTGTATATATAAGTTGAAAGGCTGACGTATGATTTGTACTTAATATTACCTTGATATTTCGTCTAACTCCATCCGGTGAAGCGATTGAACTTGATTGTAGTTTAACTTGGCTAGTTCAAGCAAAGTTGAGTTGTGATCAATTTCTGTACTATATTCTTCGATATACTTTCTTGCTTCTAACCTTGCCATTCTCATGTGTCGTGGAAGCTCTAACGACGCAAGAACTTGTTTATGAAGTTGGGGTTCCATTTTTGAAATATTTCTATTAAGCCGAGTTTTTGTGTATTCCATAGCATGTGTTAGTATGTCTTCCCCATTTGCACCAAGGTATGAAGCTTCATACAAGCTAAGCAAGCCTAATGTATCTTCATGTAAAGATTCTTTGAATTCCCCATCTGAGTTCATAAATTTCAGAAAAATATCTGCCAAAAAGGTCAACCAATGTTAGTTACGTTGAGACGCTTCAATTGAAACTGTACACTTTTGCACAAACAATCTGGTTTTACCTGGAGTAACATGTTGACCATTTTGTCTAAAAAGGCGGAAACGCAGTGCCGTGGTAAATAAGTCTTCATCATTAGTGAATTGCTCGCATGCAAGATTTTTGAGAAATATATTGATTTGTTCTTCGAAATGGTAAGAAATCCCTAGCCGTTGGATTGTGTCTATGAGTGTCATCTTGCTCATTGGTGTTGAAATTGTTGTCAGTGATCTTCTTACTGTTTCTTGAAGTTCCATGGTTATGGTGGTTTCATCAACTTCAGGTACAGGTAAAGAAGGGATGGCCTAGTTACAAAATCAAACCACAACAAATTAGATCCACCAAATAACAGATGTAGAGTTTGCTCAGTCTGACTGCACAACAGTCGGATTAAGATGCAACTTAGCCTATTATGGTATGTATTTCATGTTAAAGGGTAAAACAGACATTTTCTGTCAAACTCGCAGCTCATCTGTTAATTTATCATCAAACGGATTAGACTCTTCCGACAGATTGCCCCTGTCCCAAATCCTCCTATAACGAGCTATTAACAAGCTTGAAATACTCCATCAGTCCTAAATTAAACATCATAATGTGTTTATTGTGATATACCAAATATAAATGCATGTCCTAATGCGTAATGCTACATATAACAGAACTTTTTGCCATGTTTTTTTTCTTTCAAATGTACCCACAATTCTTCATCTACCACGAAAATAAAATAATTACGGTGGATTGAGTAGCTATTACTAATAGACGGGACTAGTTTATTAAGTGGATTCACTATTAAAAGTGTGGACTTTACTGACCTTACAGTCGCAGAATCATTATTCCGTATCAGAAGATACTTAGGTGCTCTTCTTAAATTAGTACTCCTCACTTACTTAACATCTATCGATCTATATAAAGCAAGAAAAAAAAAAACACATATGTATTCCAAGACATCAAATTTAAGCTACTTCATAACTTCATACTGTAGGGACCGTGACCACCACCACCACTTTCCCACATTAGTATGATATTGTCCGCTTTGGGCCCAGCCCGCACGGATTTGTTTTTGGGTCAACTCCCAAAAGGCCTCATACTAATGAAGTGGGTGGGTGCTCTTATATATCTTGCAATTGTTTCCTTAATTGCCGATGTGGGACTTTGGGTTGCACCCCAACACATACACATATTTAAACGTACTTAAGGAATTAAAATGCAACAAACTGTTTTATTACTCCAAATTAATAAAACTATTGACGAGATCTGAGGGTGTTTGGTGGAGGGTGGAGATTGAATGAGGAAGATCGAGACGTACCAGATGTGGGGTTCGTTGATAGGTCTGCGAAGAGTCATCGTGCCGGATCAACGGCATAGGAAGGTGGTGGTGCAGAGGCAATGCCATGGAGATGATGCACATAGAGTGAGCATTTTTTGGAACTGCTATTTTGGTAAGAAGGATTGTGAAAATATTGATGAACTGAAACTCTCCCCATACAACCCATATTTGTGTTTTTCTTAATTTCTTGTTATTTGATATGTGTATTGGGTTGGGTATTGTCAGTTTTATAGTATAGTCCCTGCAACCGGGGATTTCATGCATGTGGAAAATCAAATATTCTCTCCGTCCCAAAATAAATATTGTAGTTTGCTTGTCTAACATTTTAAAAAAATGTGCTACTTATTAGTATTTTTCATGTATAATGATAAAATTGCACTTATACTATTTTTTTAATTAAAAATGCAACATTTATTTTGAAATATATCAAAATAAAAATGTGACATATATTTTCAGATGGAGAGTGTTATGAACGCTTTGAAAATGAAATTAATAATAGAGGTATCTTTGACCAATTCCACTTCATCTTGAATTTAGCTGTCAAATTATGACTCCAATAATTTTGTAAACACTAAACACAATTACTTCATTATGAGAGGGTAAATCTTGTAGAAGCACAATTTTTTATAAACCACTCCCTCTGTTTCAGAAAAATAGTCTTATATTGACTTTTTTATGGTCAACATATATGAACTTTGACCAAGTATATTGATGTCAATCTAATGTTCACAATGAAATTTTAAAAATTGTTATTGATAAATCACGTAATGATTTGTCAATTACAATTTTTAGAATTTCACTAGAATGAGATAGGGTACATATAACCATAATACAAGTTTTTAATTATGTGAAAGTGAGATTTCTTAATGATCAGCCTACAATAAAAATTTATAATCTTTCCATCCCAAAGTAACTGGTAATCTTTTTATTTGCATAGAAATTAAAAAATGATGATGTAAATGTTGTGAGTTATGAAATGTGAAGGGGAGAGAGGAGGTGGAGTAGGGAATACTCCCTCTGTCCCATAATTATGTGCGCAAATTTCTATTTTTGATGTTCCATTGATAAGTCATACACTTTATTAAAATGATAAATAATTTTTACTATTCCTCCCACTCATTCTCTCTCTTATTTTTTTTACTTTTCTACCACAACAACAATCAACCTACTATTCTATACTCGCTTAATCTCTCATACTTCACTTTTCACACTTACAACAACTACCCATTACTATTATCCATCTCTTAATTCCCGTGCACGACTCATTTTGTGCACATAGCTATGGGACAGAGGGAGTAGTAAGTTGATTGTTGTTGTGGATATAAAAGTATATTTGAAAAGAGAATGAGTGAGAAGAATGGTAAAGATTTTTTGCTATTTTGAGAAAAAAAAATACAATTATTCTGGGAAAAAATAAAAATAAAAGGTGCACACTTAATATGAAACGGATGGAGTAATACTCACTCCGTCTCAAAATGATCTTCGCATTTGAATATTCAAACTTTTTAAGGATATGAAAAATTGCTTCATTAGTTATGTTGTGTTTATTATGGGATTATTATGGGACCAAGTGTGTAACCTAGAGAGAGAGAAAGTAAGACTACTATCTTTCTAATGGATTTGGGGTTTGAACTTTGAAAAAAGCAGCCATGAGCATGGCCCATGGGCCACCCACATAAGTCAACTAGGCAGTAGCAACATCATTGAATCCTATTTATGGCCAGTTGTGAGCAAAGCCTGGCGGCGGCCCTCACAACTTCAAATCAACATTAGCAATTGGGCTGATGTCTCCTTGTTTTGTTGACCCACATTTGTTTCCCTTGGCACTTTCAAAGTTTCATAATGTCATAAAAGGATCTATTCAAAAATACATAGCCGGGGGAAAACTAGTTTCCCCTAAATTAAAGCAAGTTTGCTTGTTTTTTAATTGCTACTCCCTCCTTCTTAAAATACTTATAATTTTAAGATTTTCACATAAATTAAGAAAAACAATTAATGCATGTTTAATGGACTAAATTACCATTGAAGCATTTCAAGTACCAAGAATATTAAATACTTTTACAATGCAACTGCCATCATAAATAAGGGTATATTTGACAAACAGTGCAAAAAATGTCTAGATAAAAGCAAAGCTACAAACATTTTGGGACAAACTTCAACCCCTTAAACTACAAGTATTTTAGGATATTCACGAATACAATTTGAAAAACAATATTTTTTAATATTTTTTTTTCTAAAAAAAACTAACTGCCTCAAACAAAATATTGTGCAAGGGAAGAAGCTTACTGTCTCCCTCTCTCGGGCCCGAGATTGGCCCATTTCTCTGCCACTAATAGCTCCCATATTATTCTCTTTTTTTTTTTTGACAAGCTAGTTACATTTCATTCAATGCAATTGTCATCGTGTTACAAACTCCTATTAAGTCTATTTATTACAGATCTATAGTCTAGTACGATTCCTTATTGGGGTTTCACCACGTCAGAACCTACTACATCGAATGAAACTGCGTCTTCAGAAATCTCTCATAAACGTCCAGCACCATCTGAATGATCACCTGCAGAAGCCCACAGCCGTCCTCAAAGGGGCAAATTGACAAAGGTTCTCCACTTTGCTCCCAGAGGGAGTCGAACCTGCGACCTCCACCTAAGTGGAAGCCTTACCCACACACCTGGATACCATTGGGCAAAGAGGCCCTTGGTCATTATTCTTTCTCATTAGAGTAGATGTTTTTGAGTGAATAAATTTTAGAACATAGGTTTGAGTCAAGGTTCTAAAAAGCGCTAGGTGGTCGCTAGGCGCCTAGCTCCTAGGCGAGGTCTAGACGGAACTTAGGCGGGGCCGAGAATTCAGAAATAATTATAATATCTTAGGCGGGACTTAAGCGTTTCATGAACGCCTAGCGCCTAGGCGGGGCCTAAGCGGCCTAAACGGACGTCTTTTAAAACACTGGTTTGACTAAACATCTGGATCCGGCCCGAAATGATTTGGTGCTCAAGGACTATGTTGATATCTTGGCATCTTCGTTGGGCTTGCAAATGATCAAAGTGGCCCATTTCTGAGTTTAGATATGATTGAGACCGATCACTGAGATTGATGACTCCCTCTATCCCATGTGCACTAACAATTTTTAATCTCATATCATAAGTCATATTTTCTTAAAATAAACATTTTATAAAAAATTTATTTAACAAAACTCTGTTGGTATACTCACAACAATCATTTACTACTCCATTCATTCTAAGTTTTTGGATAGATTTTTTGTCCCAAAATATTTGCAATTTTGCAGTTTTTCATAAAATATTGACACAATTTCCCTAAACCACCTTTATTTATTTATGATCGATAGTTGTTATTGTAAAATCATTTAATTGCCTAGGTAGTTGAAATATTCTAAAGTAATTTATTTAATTTGATATGTATTGATTGTTTTTCTTAATATATATGAAAGCCTTAAAACTATAAGTATTTTGGAGCGAATGGAGTACTATTCTCTACCACACTTTATAGCTCCTACCTAAAAAATGATGGCAAAACTTAATATTTCCTTAGGAGTACATATATAGAGTTTTACACAAAGAGATAAATATGTAGAGAATTATCTACCTAAAATAGTTACAATCATAATCTCATAAATATATACAAAAACCGTGTAATCAAGTATGGAGTAGAGAACAAGCCACGTTATTTTGAGGTGGATATATCCAGATCTTGTGTAGCTTTATCAGGCCCCCGCAAGATGGACGTTCCATGGATGAGTCCAATCTTGGACATGAGAAAATGGAAACGAGATCGGGGCAGTGGCTTGGTTAAGGCGTCTGCTAGTTGATCTCCTCCGGAGATATGTTGAACGCGAAGTTGACCGAGTTGTACCTGCTCTCGAACAAAGTGAAAATAGAGGGCTATGTTCTTCATTTGAGAGTGAAAAACCGGGTTTGCAGAATAGTGGGTTGCGCCAAGATTGTCACAATAGATAACTGGTAGATGAGAGATGGTGAGATGGAGCTCAGATAGAAGGTTTTTGACCTATAAAATCTCAGCAGTAGCATCAGCTATGGCACGAAATTCAGCCTCGGTAGAGGAGCGGGAAAGTGTGCGTTGCTTTTTGGAGGACCAAGCAATGGGGTTGCGACCAAGGTAGACAATGAAGCCGGATGTGGAAATGTAATCATGTTTATCACCGGCCCAATCAGCATCACAGAAGGGATGGAGGGAAGTGGGTGTGTCACGAAAAAGTTGGATCCCCATAGTAAGGGTACCATGAAGATTGCGGAGAAGGTGTTTTAAAGATGTCCAATGGGATTCTTATGGGTTTTGCATGAACTGGGCGAGCTTGTTAACAGAGAATGAAATATCTGGACAAGTGATGGACAAATATTGAAGAGAACCAACTATGGAACGATAGGTGATGTGGTGGTGGAGGTGAGGGGAGGGTGCACGACCATAGGAGTGAGGGATAGTTTGGAGTGAATCATATTGTGACGAGTAAGCAGATCGTGAATGTACTTGGATTGAGAGAGAAGAAGGCCGTGGGAATTGGGTGTAACTTCAACACCAAGAAAGTAGGATAGAGGACCAAGATCTTTAAGGGAGAATCGAGAAGCTAGACTTGTAATGAAGGAGGTAAGAAAGGAGGAAGAGGGACCCGTGATGATGATATCATCAACATAGACTAGCAGGTAGAGTTGTTGAGAATTTTTGGTGTAAATAAAGAGAGAGGGATCAACTAAGGAGGGGTGAAAGCCGTAAGAGAGAAGGTATTTTTTAAGTTCGGTGTACCACGCTCGGGGAGCCTGTTTGAGACCATAAATGGCTTTGGACAATCGACACACATGAGAAGGAGAGGTAGTGTCGCGAAGCCAGGGGGTTGTGTCATATAAACAGTTTCTTGAAGAGTACCTTGAAGAAAAGTGGTAGCTTAGTCGCACGCCTATTAAATCAGACCTAAACTCGGACACTAATAATGTAATTAGGGTAAGTCAGGGTCGATCCACAAAGAACGATGATTATTTACGTACTAGTCACTTAACCAGATTGGGGGTTGATTTTGATTGTAATTAATTCCTAGATGGGAAATTAAACTAGATTGATTAAAACAATGATTTAAAAAGCACTTCAGATTCGATTCCTATCCTCGTCCTTTAATTCAATTTCATTGGTACTTCTATTTATCTGTCAATCCTATTCACTTGATCACGAGATGTATTACAATCTCTGTCTCTTCTTACTGTTTAGTCTATAGCAGTGCACACTCACTATAAACCCTAATTAAAATTAAACCTAGACTGGCACAAAAAAGATTTGAAGATTAATTGATTCAATTTAAGAGACTAAGATCAAGAACGCTTTCTAGGTTACTAGATAATCGCTTAATTTTGCCTACTTCCCGAATTGCTATGGCACATACACAATTCGTGAAGATGCTACGGTGAAAACCCTAATTCTGGCACAGAACAGAGTAATCTAGCATAGATCAATAAAAAGGACAAGTGAATTGGCCAAATCCACAAACCCTAGATACAAATCTAAAATAGGAACAAGCAAAATTATGAATAGAATGAACAAGAGAATAAGAAAATTACATCAATTGAACTAAAATAGGTTCAAGTCACAAATCTAAAGCTATGTAGTTAGTTCTCCATGAAAAGGGTTACACAAAGCTCCAGAGAAAAAGAGTACGTAGTCTTTTCCCAAGTGAAAAGAGAATGATAACCTCATCTAATCTTAATTCTAAAAAACTAATAATGACTATTCAAAAATTCAAATAAAAGGAATAATTAAACTAAAAAAATACAAAAAAGAAAATAACAAAATCCTCCCGCCAGATAGATCCGCCGCTTCTGTGACTGATGGGCCCTTTTTCACAATTTTTATTTTAGTCCCTGAAGTCTTCATAATGTCAGTCCAGACCTCCAACTTTCAGAAATTGCAAAACAGTCCCTCAACTTCCAATTAATTGCAGTTTGGTCCTATACTCCTCCGATCCAGTTGACTTTGACTTCGCCTTGACTTTGACTATTCTTGATCCTTGAGACATAACTTTGAAGCTCACCAAAAATTACATCCGAAAAAATAAATAAATAAAAACTACAATTTTACCCTCGGATTACAATAAAGCCCCCCATGATAAAATAATGCCCCAAATACATCAAAACTAGTCTAAGTTCATCAAAATAATTGAAAATACATGGCAATACTAGGGAAATAAATGGTACATAATCCGCCACATCAAATTCCTCCACGTTTAGACCATTACTCATCCCTGAGTAATATACTAACCCCACTCTAAGCACCAGTCTAATCAGCGTAGCATGGGAGAAAATGGCCCCTAGTCTCCTCTAACCTCCTCAGTCAAAAGTCAACAAACACAAACAACTCAGAGTATAAGAAACTCCATCCCCATATAACTCCAGAAAATCAAATATAGATCAATGGCCTTAGCCCGATACAAACTCCCATAATAATATAGTATCCGGACTAAGGCTCACACATAAAAGCCTAGAGGAACTAAAAGTGTCGTAAGTTTCCCCCACACTAGTCTCACACTACTATCGCCCCCGTAAAAATAAGAAGTTGATGCCTAGAAAGTGTTTCCGGACATAACTTACCTCGTGAAAGCACCAACACCCCTTATCACTCCAAGAATAAGAATGAGGGTTTCTAACCTATCTCCTCTAACTGAGCCTCCACACAATAAATGACAATCCTAGCCCGAGACTCCAAACCCCCCTTATGACGCCAACAACGGTGAATAAATGGTAATACACTCAAAGCCTCACCTTTTGCCTAAGCGCCCTTTCGGGTTTTCACTTAGCCTCTCTTTTTTTCTTTCATTTTTTTTTTCTTTTATTTTTTTTTTCATTTTTTTTAAATAATAAGAAAAAGGCTATACACAATACAAACCCTCCCCCACGCTTAAACTACACAGTGTCCTCAATGTGTGGGAAACAGTAAAAAAAAATAGGACAGTAAAAGCGTAAAAGAGGGGGAAAATAGTACCGTCTCGTACTACTACCGTCTCCTTTCCTCCCCATAATTCTCGACAATTAAATTTTGCAAAACAACACTTCCCAAATGCAACTACTCTATGTCAACGCTCACAATCACTCACCAACAATCAACAACAAGAGCCACATAATCAATAAGATTATAGTCTTCGAAGAAATACTCAACCAAGTCAACACAACCCAAGCCACAATATACCAATCCCAACAATGTAAAGGCGCGGGAAGTATAAAAATTGTAACTTTTTAAGCTCACAATTCCCCAATAAGTCTCCTCGTACCTCCAAGAATGATCCAAGATAGATAAGTCAAAAAGCCCCAAAATTGAATTTTAGGGTTCTTGAATTTTTTGATAAGAACCGGATCTTTGGAGATGGGGTGGTTTGGAATTGATGAAATAAAGGCAGTAGAGGTGAATTGAAGGTGGTTAAATGGGAGATTTTGACCCAATTTGGTGATTTGTGTTTTATGGTTTAGAGAGAGAAATTGATGAAGATGTTGATTTCGGGGATTTGGGGATAGAGATGGTGTTAGGGAGGAAGGAGATGAGGGAAGGAGTTTATTTTAATGGAGGGGTGGCAGATTTTGTGGTGGTGAGATGGTTGTTTAGGGAGTAGAAGCGGCGGGTAGGGAGAAAGAGGGAGAGACGACTGGTAGAGAAGGGGGAAGAACGGGCTGCGGGAAGAGAGAGAGACGATTCGGTAGTGATAATTGTGATATCCCCCATCCCACATCGGAAATATGTGGGAATTGAGTGTGCTATATAGAAGGCCCATGCACTCCTACTAAGCATCAAATCATCCATTGGACTTTTGGAGGCCTGTGATGGGCTGTGGTTGACCCAATTGAGGAGATGCTTGGTGGGCTAGTGTATGGTACCTATGTGGCGGGTCGGGTCTACGGACTCGGGTCGTTACAAATGGTATCAGAGCGGAACCCCGGCCTTAAGGCTTGTGAGCTAGCCCAGGGGTACGATCTGGGTATTGATTGGCCTTGCCAGGGACGGCAAGGGTTTGAGTGGGGGAGATTGTATATCCCCCATCCCACATCGAAAATATGTGGGAATTGAGTGTGCTATATAGAAGGCCCATACACTCCTACTAAGCATCAAATCATCCATTGGACTTTTGGAGGCCTGTGATGGGCTGTGGTTGACCCAATTGAGGAGATGCTTGGTGGGCTAGTGTATGGTACCTAAGTGGCGGGTCGGGTCTGCGGACTCGGGTCGTTAAAAATGGTGTTATGGAGGAGTAGGGCGGCTGTCATGGAGGTGAGGTAGAGAGATAGAGAAAGAGAGAGAGAGAGAGAGAGAGAGAGAGACGGGGTTGTGAGGGAGAATGGCGTGAAGGGCTGTCCAGTGCCAAAATTGCGCCCCCAACAAGTCTACACGAGTCGTGTACTTGTGCACGACTCGTGCACGATTTGACCCCTTCAGTATCTTTGCTCTGCATGACTCATGTGCATATGCATCCTTTGTGTAGCTTTTCACCCTTTTAGTAATTGGCCCTACACGACTCGTGTACTAGGGCACGAGTCGTGTAACTGCTGCCGTTTTTTTTTTTTTTTTTTTTAGAGGTGCCTAGCTAGATTTTTTTTTTTCAAGGTGCCTAGCCAGACTTTTTTTTTTCAAGGTGCCTAGCCAGACTTTTTTTTTAAAGCCCCTGTTGTGAACTTCAAGTGTGCCCACTGAATCTACACCAAAGACAAACAAAAACATACATTTAGCAGCACCAATTCTACACATAAAAAAATATATATAAAATTAAAAATAAAAATGCATACTATACACTACGAAACCTTCCCCCACGCTTAAACCACACAGTGTCCTCAGTGCGTAAAAGTGAATAAAAATAAGGACAGTTTAAACGTTGTAGAATAAGTGGTACTTCATTAGTGCACACTCCATCCCGTTTGAGCTCGAATTGTCTTCAGAAATTGCTTCTTCTTTGCAGTCATCATGCTCAAACCTCCATACTTCTCTATCACCATCGGACCACAAGCCATCATCACTTCTTCCTCACCCAAATAAGCATATTTTTGGTGCTCACGAAGATCTTTCAACTTCTGCTCATGTACTCTCTCAACAAATGGTCCATGTTTTACTGCAGGAATCTTCAAACCATTCTGCACATCATCAATCCCACTACAAACCTTTGACACATCCTCTACCTTTGGCTCAACTACACCCATGAAACACAAACCACGAACATCCTCAGGGTCTTTCTTGGAGTAAAAAAAAAACTCCATCAAACTCCATAGTCAAAGAACCGTTGGAAACATCCAACTTAGTATGAGCCGTAGACATAAATGGCCTCCCCAACAGAATGGGAGCCTTAGGATCCATGTCCATATCTAACACATAAAAATCTGCGGGAAACATAAACTTACCAACCCGAACCAAAACATCATCAACCTTCCCTTTCGGGTATGCATTGGATCTATCTGCTAACTGAATCACCACACTAGTATCCTGTAGAGTTCCCAACTTGAGTTTTTCAAACAATGCATAAGGCATGACATTGATTGAAGCACCCAAGTCAAGCATCGCCATATGCTCAGAATCATCACCCAAAGACACAGGGATCACAAACATACCCAGATCGCTACACTTCTTGGGCATCTTCTTATGATAGACTGCAGACACATGCTCTTTCATCTTCACCTTTTTCTGACTTCTCGCTTTATGATCCCTCTTCAATGTACATAACTCCTTCAAGAATTTAGCATATCTCGGGACAGTCTGCAATAAGTCTAAAAATGGGATGTTTACCTCAAGCCTCTTGAAAGTGTCATATATAGCCTTGTCAGGCTCCGGTTTGCGATGCTCTCTCAAGACCTCAAGAAATGGAACATCTGGCTCAAAAACTGGTGGTTTTGGTGTATCTTTCTTCTCCTCCTCCGGGGTCTTCTCCTCAGGCACAACCTGCTCAACCTAAATCCCTGGATCCTCCGGTACAACTTCCTTCCCAATCTCCTTACCGCTGCGCAAAGTCATGGAACATGCACTCTACTTAGGGTTCGATTCTGTTCTAGACTGTACCTTCGCTGCCTCATTAGCCTCTAGTCTCCCAACCGCATCAGCTATTTGCCCCATTTGTCTCTTTAGATTACCAATACTCGCATCGGTCATCTGTTGATACTGTTGGAAATTACCATTCACCATACTCACTGACTACGCTAAAGAGTGAAGCAGATCATCCGTAGACTGTCTCGGAGGGTTACTCTGATACAGTTGCTGCTGCTGGTACGGTGTTCTGTACTGATTATACTGACTAGTGGGATATTGTTGACTCTATGGTGGACCCATCAAAAATTGTTTCATCATCCCTTTAAGGTCCTCTACATCTGTCTCCAGCTTACTTGGCACACCACTACTCGACCCCACTGCACTAACCTGTCTGAAACTAGATCTCCTGCCATGTGTTCTTGTGCTCTTAGCTAACTCATCTATAACATTTTTCGCCTCCTCAGTTGTCTTGTTCAGAATACTGCCCCCACAACAATAATCAACCAACCGCTTATCATGAATTGTCAACCCCCCCATAAAAGTACACGATCAACTGGTCATCATCGAATCCGTGATACGGGAAACTCTGGCATAGCTTGTGGAACCTAGAATAATAATTATATAAAGTCTCATCCACCTTCTGCTCCATTTTACTAATGTCTTGCTTCATCACGTTGATCTGATCCGGTGGGAAAAACTCATCCAAGAAAACCTCCTTCATTTGCAGCCATGTGGTGATACTATTAGGTGGTAGATGATAATACCACGCACTCGCCATGTTTTTCAGAGTAAATGAGAAGGCTCTGAGTTGTAAATGCTCTAAAGGTAGTGTAGCCGGCTTCATACTTTGAAAAATCTGCACAAACTGGGATATATGCTGATTCAGATTCTCTCCAGGCATCCCAGTGAAGTGTGGTAACTGGCTCAACAGCCCCGGCTTCAACTCAAAAGTAACCCCCGTAGGCAGAGCAGGGAATTGGACTGCTTGAGGTTGCTCGCTCCAGTTTGGGGCTGTTTTCTGCCTCAGTGTCTGGTCTGCCATTTGTTATCTAATTCAAAACTTCCAAGCAGATTGTCAGTAGAACAGGTATGGACCATAAAGGTGTCACACTAATAACAGAAATAAATAAATAAAAACTAAAGGAAACTAAACTAACTAAAAATAAATACAAATAAAATAAAAAGAAAAAGAACAAGAATTAAAATAAGAACGCAAACAAATAAACACCGTCCCCGGCAACGGCACCAAAATATGGTAGGCTTAGTCGCACGCCTACTAATTAGACCTAAACTCGGCCACTAATAATGTAATTAGGGTGAGTCAGGGTCGATCCACGAAGAACGATGATTATTTACGTACTAGTCACTTAACGAGATTGGGGGTTGATTTTGATTGTAATTAATTCCTAGACGGGAAATTAAACTAGGTTGATTAAAACAATGATTTAAAAAGCACTTCATATTTGATTCCTATCCTCGTCCTTTAATTCAATTTCATTGGTACTTCTATTTATCTGTCAATCCTATTCACTTGATCACGAGATGTATTACAATCTCTGTCTCTTCTTACTGTTTAGTCTATAGCAGTGCACACTCACTATAAACCCTAATTAAAATTAAGCCTAGACTGGCACAGAAAAGATTTGAAGATTAATTGATTCAATTTAAGAGACTAAGATCAAGAACGCTTTCTAGGTTACTAGATAATCGCTTAATTTTGCCTACTTCCCGAATTGCTATGGCACATACATAATTCGTGAAGATGCTACGGTGAAAACCCTAATTCTGGCACAGAACAAAGTAATCTAGCATAGAACAATAAAAAGGACAAGTGAATTGGCCAAATCCACAAACCTAGATACAAATCTAAAATAGGAACAAGCAAAATTATGAATAGAATGAACAAGAGAATAAGAAAATTACCTCAATTGAACTAAAATAAGTTCAAGTCACAAATCTAAAGCTATGGAGTTAGTTCTCCATGAAAAGGGTTACACAAAGCTCCAGAGAAAAGGAGTACGTAGTCTTTTCCCAAGTGAAAAGAGAATGATAACCTCATCTAATCTTAATTCTAAAAAACTAATAATGACTATTCAAAAATTCAAATAAAAGGAATAATTAAAATAAAAATAAATAGGAAAAGAAAAAGAAAATAACAAAATCCTCCAGCCAGATAGATCCGCCGCCTCTGTGACTGACGGGCCCTTTTTCACAATTTTCATTTTAGTCCCTGAAGTCTTCATAATGTCAGTCCAGACCTCCAACTTTTAGAAATTGCAAAACAGTCCCTCAACTTCTAATTAATTACAGTTTGGCCCTATACTCCTCCGATCCGGTTGACTTTGACTTCGCTTTGACTATTCTTGATCCTTGAGACATAACTTTGAAGCTCACCAAAAATTACATCCGGAAAAATAAATAAATAAAAACTACAATTTTACCCCCGGATTACAATAAAGCCCACATGATAAAATAATGCCCTAGATACATCAAAACTAGTCTAAGTACATCAAAATGAATGAAAATACATGGCAATCAGAAGATTCTTCAAGAAATCACCGTCTAGATCGTTGTCGAAGAAGGTGGAGTCAACATAGCCTCCATAGATATCATTTTCGTTGCTCGACATTTTCTGCAAAATAACTCAAAATATCTCACAAGTTAGAATAAATTAGTTCAAAATAGATTTGAGATGCAAGTGTAAAATCATCAAGTAGTTACCAGAAAATAGAGTTATTTCAGTTGAAAGCAGGTAGGAAGAGATGATGATGAATACAAGCAACAATGAGAGTTCAGGAGAGTGAAGAGCGAAAAGAATAAGAAGAGTTTAAGAGATGATTATATATGTTATGGAAGAGAGATAGAATAGGAAGAGTTGCATGGGAGAAGGAGAAATAATGATTAGTTTAACTGTAGCGAATAAATCGGAGAACTTACGCACACAATGCATTAAATGCACGAACCGGGCGGTTTAAATTAGATGGTTAAACTTAGGAGAGAGAAAAGGTAAAAGCGGCAACAATAAAATTAGAAGTTACCTTTCTGATTTATCACAAAGAATTGGGATAAATCTTTGACACGATTTGGGTAAGGCGGTGCACACACGTGTCAGAGAAGAGGTGTGACCGATTGTACCTTTGATTTGACTAAGCTTATGTCATGTGTCAAAGAATCCTTATCCGTTTGGATAAGATCTACCGATGAATTTTGAATTTTGAATTTTGACAAATCGGCAAGACATGATTCGGCAAGTTGTTGATCAGCAAGATATTTATCGACATGATGTTTGTCGGCAAGATAATTTACGTTCTGCTGATTTGATCGGCAGACTAACACAAGTAGCAAAGTCAGCACAATTTTAACCATAATAATAAATCATACCTAGTTCACCTCTGAGGAATTCAAATCTTTTCTGATCTAAGGGTTTTGTCAGTATGTCTTCTCTTTGGAAATCGGTATGAACTTTGATCAGCACAACGTTTCCCTTTTTAACATGTTCCTTCAGAAAGTGATACTTGATGTATATGTGCTTGGTTTTAGAATGCATGACTGGGTTGTTGGAAACTGAGATGGCAGATTGATTGTCACAATAGATGGGACAAACTTGAGATGGAACTTCATAGTCAACAAGCTGCTGCTTCATCTAAAGGATCTGTGAACAGCAACTGCCGGTAGCTATGTACTCAGCTTCAGTAGTAGAAGTGGAAATTGATGCTTGCTTTTTTACATGACCAAGACACCAATCGATCACCAAGAAATTGGCAAGTTCCACTAGTACTTTTTCTGGTCACCCTACAAGCTGCAAAGTCTGCATCTGAATAACCTATTAGATTAAAAGATGAATCTCTAGCATACCATAATCCAAGGTTAGCAGTGCCACATATATATTTAATGATACGTTTAACAGCTTGCAGATGAGATTCCCTAGGGTCAGCTTGAAACCTGGCACAAACACAAATAGCAAACATAATATCTGGTCTACTGGCAGTAAGATAGAGGAGTGAGCCGATCATACCTCGGTAGAGTGTCATATCTACCTTCTTACCGAACTCATCCTTATCTAAATGAATGTTAGTGCCCATAGGTGTGCTTTGAGATTGAGCATTTTCAAAGCCAGATTTCTTGATTAATTCTTTTGCGTACTTGGCTTGACTGATGAATATTCTCTCATTGGTTTGCTTGACTTGAAGTCCAAGAAAATATGTTAGTTCACCCATCATGCTCATCTCGAACTTGCTCTACATTAGATTCTCAAATCTCTTGCAAAGTGATTCGTTAGTAGAACCAAAAATAATATCATCGACATATATTTGAACAAACAATGAATGACCCTTATGCTTGGCAACAAATAAAGTAGTATCGATTTTACCTCGTGTGAAACCTAAGCCATCACTAAGTAAGAACTTATATAGGGTTTCATACCATGCCCTTGGAGCTTGCTTTAGGCCGTAGAGAGCTTTCTTCAATCGATAGACATGATTAGGCTTCTTAGAGTCCTCGAAACCAGGTGGTTGTTCCACATAAACAAGTTCTTGGAGTTCTCCATTTAAGAATGCACTTTTCACGTCCATTTGATATAGCTTGAATTCTTTGAAGGCAGCATAGGCTAAGAAAAGTCTTATAGCTTCCAATCTTGCAACCGGAGCAAATGTCTCATCGTAGTCAATTCCTTCTTCTTATCGGTAGCCTTTAGCAACTAACCTTGCTTTGTTTCTATTAATATTCCCAGCTTCATCCAATTTGTTCCTGTAGACCCATTTTGTACCAATAACTTGCTGAGAAGTTGGTCTTGGCACAAGTTCCCATACATTGCATCTTTCAAACTGATTCAGTTCCTCTTGCATGGCTTCAACCCAACCAGGATCGGCAAGAGCTTCTTCAGTCTTCTTTGGTTCTATGTTGGAAACCATAGCAGATGAGAAAAGACTTTCAGCAAATGCTCTACTAAGGTTTCTTGTTAATCTTGGACCAAAGACATCACCAATCACATTTTCTAATGGATGATCACGAACTAGTCTAACTTCTCTCGGCACATCTTATCTTACTGACTCTTGTTGAAGTGATTCTAGAGGAGGATCAAGGTCAGCAGATGGTTGAGAGGAAGAGTTAGAGTTTTGAGTGAAAGGTGGGTGAGAACTTGGAGGATTAGATCTTATAACAGAAATTGGTTGAGTGAAAGATGGGAAATACTGAGTATCTGCTGGTTCTTCTACTGAAATGACTGGATTAGCAGCTGGTACTTGACCTGCAGGGTTAGAATTACTGGATTCACCTGTCTCATGAGCACTAGAAGCATTAGTACTATTTGGAGCCTTGTCAGGCTCTAACAAATTAAATTCATCAAAGGTTACATGAACAGATTCAACAATTTTCAAAAGTTTCTTATTAAAAACTCGAAAGGCCTTACTATGTTTAGCGTATCCAACAAAGATTCCTTCATCAGATTTCTCATCAAATTTACCTCTGTGCTCCTTACCGTTGTAAAGCACGTAACATTTGCAGCCGAATATTTTGAAGAATCCAATGTTGGGAATTCTGCCTCTCCAGAGTTCATAAGGAGTCTTGTTATGGAATTTGTTGATAAGAGATCTGTTCTGAGTGAAACAGGCGGTGTTGATGGCTTCAGCCCAAAAGTATTTTGGCAGCCTGGCTTCAGCAATCATGGTCTTACCAGCTTCAATGAGAGTTTTGTTCTTTCTCTCAACGACACCATTTTGTTGTGGTGTACCGGCAGCTGAGAAGTTGTGGTCTATGCCATGATCATCACAGTACTGAGCAATACCATTGTTCTTGAATTCAGTGCCGTTGTCTGATCTCATGCTGATGATATCGCTTTCTTTCTGTATTTGTAGTAGTCTGAATAACTTGGTAGCAACGGCATATGTGTCATCTTTATGACTGAAAGTATCCACCCAAGTATATCTAGAGAAATCATCTACTACAACCAAAGTGTATCTACTTCCCCCAATACTTGATGTAGTTGTGGGGCCAAATAGATCCATATGTAGAATTTGGAGGCACTTAGATGTTGACATGCAGGGCTTGCTTCGGAAGGATGATTTATGTTGTTTTCCAAGCTGGCAGGCCTTGCATTTCTTTGCTTGATCAGCAGATACTTGAGGCAATCCGGTAACTAGATTTGAACCGGCAAGCTTAGATAGATACTTGAAGTTCAAGTGACTGAGTCTCTTATGCCATAGCCATGAGTTCTCACTGATGTTCTTAGCTACAAAACAAACATTAGCAACACCAGTAATAGCACTTAAGTCTACTGCATAAATGTTACCTTTTCTTTTGGCAGTGAGAAGGGTTTCATTGGAAGCAATGTCTTTCACATAGCAACTGGAAGTAGTAAATACACATTGCATCACTTTATCACAGAATTGTGAAATAGATAAAAGGTTGTGCTTCAAGCCATCTACTAGAGAGACCTTCTGTATAGTAACTGCACCTCTCTTGATGGTACCAATACCGATGATTTTTCCTTTGGCATTATCACCGAAAACCACTGGGGGACCTGATGCTTTTGAGATATCGGCAAGTAGATCTGCAAATCCTATCATGTGTCTTGAACAGCCACTATCTAGAATCCACAAATCCTTGCTTGCACCAATTGAGGCCATGAAGCATTCCTGAAATAAAACGGTATGCTTATGGTCCCCCTTATTCTTGGGTCCGAGGGTTAGTTCCTCTTTGGCAACCACATCTGGCCACCACTAGAGGATGCAACCTCAGTGGGTCCAGATAGGTGCTTCAAGAGGCAGTCATGAGCCTTGTGACCATAATCAGAACAATTAGAACATCTTACTTGACTGATAGGCTGTGGAGTCGGTAGAACATCATTCTGTTTAGTTAGTGCATCGGTAGAACTAGAGAATTGAGTAGGCACAAACTTAGTAGTTTTAAAGGTAATAGTGTTGCCTTTCTTTCCATTCTGTTTACCTTTGGCAGTTACCTTTTTAGGTACTTGTCCATCGGTAACAGAGGTGGTTAGACCGGCATCACTTGCTCTGCTGATGCATTCACCAAGAATACCATTATCGGCAAACTCAGTATCAGCAACCTTAACATATCTTTGTTTGTGCTTATCATTTCTTTTGTTCTGGCTCTTTGGATACTTCATAGCAACAACACTATATACTGCAGGCGTAGCATTCACATGCACTGAGTTAACAGAACTACATTCAACTTTCTCATCCTTTTTCTCGGTCGCACAAGTTTCAGTAGAGCTACTACTGCTGGAATCAAATCCTAACCCAGATTGATCCTTATATGACATTTGGGTCTGTAGGATTGTTTTAACAGCAACTCTAGATTTTGTGTAAGAATCAACAATCCTTGAGAGATGATTGTTTCTTTTCACAAGATCTTCGATCTGAGCTATCAATACTGCCACTTGACTTTTGAGATCTAGGTTTTCTTTCTTTAGAAGAACATACTCAAGCTTATGTCCTTTGATAACTTTAAGTTCAGACATAAGCAAGTCATTCTCTGCAGAAATTCTATTGAAATCAACAGCCATCACTTTATGAACGCTACTCAGCTTCTCATGATCAATAAAAAGTTCATCCATTGTTTCTACCATTTCAGCTTTGGATATTTCAGGAAAGGGATCAGCTAAAATTTTGGTGGCAGAGGGAATATGTTTGGGAGAGAAGTCAGGTAGAGAAGAGATGGGTTTAGATAAGCTTTTGGCAATGCTTGGATGCTCAGTGAATGAGAATTTTCTGGTCATCGGTAAGGGTTTAGGTTTGATGGCAGTGAATTGAATATAGTTACACTGACCATAGAGTGAGGTTCCCACTTGGTGAACTCTGTATCCATTTGGGTTCTCTGCTTTGACACTAATCTCTTTGAAGTGTGGTTGAGGTCTTCCAGTTGCTTCTTCTCTGACTGGAGTTCTTGGAGGAGATGGATCTCGGTAGACTGGAGTCGGTAATGTGGATGTATCGGCATCTTCCATGTCTAGGGCAACAAAACTTACATCGGCATCTTCATCTTCATCGTCATCTTCGTCTGAGTCAGTTTCACACCAAACCGGCAAGGCCTTTTCTGTGCTTTCATCGGCAACAAAGATTCGAGACTTAGGATGTCTCTTGTTGAATGACTTCCTCACATACTCATATTTTGGTTGAGGACATTTGGAAGCAAAGTGACCAGGTTTTCTGCAGTTGAAGCAGACAAGATCACCTTCGTTGTTCTTTCCATCGGTAGCACTTGTTGAGGTTTTGCTATAACTTGCTGATTTTTGAAATGCTGGTGTGAATGGTTTTGGTTGCTGGTAGCTTCCTTTCTGCATCCTTTTGAAGTCTTTAAACCTTTTGTAGTTCCTAGCGAAGGCGGCAAATTCGTCTTCTTCTATAGGTTGTTCTGAGGTCGTTTCTGGGGTTTTAGAACTGCAGGGTGTTTGATGGGGATCTATAGGAGGAAATTTATTTGAAGGGAAGGATACCTGTGACTGAGCTGATAGAGACAAGTTTCTGAAATTTTTATCGAGAACGTTAAGTTTTTGCAGTTCTCTCGCATACAAGAATAGACTGGATACAAGATTCTGAATAGAAGTCTTGTTTAAGTCTCTAACCTCTCTAACAGCAGTGACCTTGGTATGATACTCATTTCCCAAAGAACTTAAAAAACGAATATTTAGGTCTTTCATGGTATAAATCTTACCTAATGAAGCACATAAATTACTTACTTCGCAGAATCTGTCGTAGGCACTCCTTAGTGATTCACCATCTTGTTTCTTGAAGGATACAAACTCAACAATGCAATCGTAGAGTCTGTTGTCCTTCAGCTGCTCATCACCTTCAAAGTATGCAAGGAGCTTGTTCCAGCATTCTCGAGTCGTGGAGCACAAGTCAATGAGTTTATATTGCTTGTCGTCCAAACCACAAGAGATAATGTGGCATGCTTTTCCATCTAGGGAAGCTGAAAGTTTGTCGTCCTTAGTCCATTCCTCTCTTGGTTTCTCGACCAAAGTTTCTTCAATCTGAACATGGGTTTCTTGTTCAGTGTCACGATCAGCATGTTGTGTCAGCGGAGTGGAGGGAATAGGTCAATAGGTGGTTGAGACTTTTAATGGAATTATTGGACCACCTTCTATGACCTTCATCAACCGATCATCGATTGAGTTCATATACTTTATCATACGAGATTTCCAGACACCAAACTCGTTGACATTCAACAACAGTATGGTAGTGGTGTTGAATGATTGCATGATTTTTCCTGCCATGGTATCGACAAACAAGCTGCAAAGCTTGGAAATTTCTTTCAAAATTCCAAGCTCTAATACCAATTGTTAGGCCCAATTGGTAGGAAAATAGGCTAGAGGGGGGGGGGTGAACAGCCTTTCAAAACTTTTTCGAAGAAACACTTTTGTAAATACAACGTCACTTATCAGTTTGCAAACTATTATCAGTAAGCGCAGCGGAGAAGATATGACTTGGTTTTAACTCACACAAAATCAGTATGAAAAAAGTTTTGAGAGCTTGGTTTAACACAAAGTGATTCCTAAAAGTTCAATGCAGTTTCAAGAGATTGGTCAATGGAAATTACAATGAATCAGTACAAACATATACGATCTGCCAGTGATAGAGTTCCAACCGGCAAGGATAAAGTAAACAGCAGAGACACAAAGATTTAGAGAGGTTCAAGTGTAAATACTGCTACGTCCTCTACCAAGTTTGGTCAGAACTTGGATTTAGGTTAAGAGTACTATTAGATATCTCTAGTCTATTACAAGCACGGCCTTGCCGGAAACAAAGACTAAATTCTAGAGATCACTAATGGATCGTAATACAAATCTGACCAAGTGTTTTTGAGCGGCAAGTCCAATAGAACTTGTCGCACTCAGGTGGGTGTGTGAATAACTTAAACAACGTATTCCTTAAATGATCTAATTCGGGAATACTAACATTGTTGTTGAGTTGGTGCACAAGTGTATGTCCTATTAAATGATCTAATGATTATCTGGACAGAATGTTTGAGTCTTCAATGAATACTCAAAAACATTCAACTCTCTTCAATGTTCTATTTCCACCAACCGTCTTCAATGCACTAAGTCCTCTATTTATAGGGGGAGTAAATGACTTTAGTCTTGAGGAAGAAGGCTTGCAAATTTGAATTTCCAGTTGGGTGGTTGAGGAGCATTAAATGCAGTATCTTTAGCATTAATGGCGAAGATATGTAGTACACGCATGCTTGCAAAAGTCAGATGGGTAAAGACCCCTTTGTCTCAACCGGTTACCTGCAAAAAGCAAGTAGGGACAAAGTATATCTAAAACTAGCTATGTGTCAGATGGCGCAGTAATCATGACAGAGCAGTTTAACAACTTTCTGATAAGACAGTACAGAAAGGACAGAGACAATCAGTAAGTTGACATTGAGATAGAACAACAAAACCTGACTGTCAGTAAGGTTCAGATTGTCCTTGCTGATTTTTTAAGTCATCGGCAACTTGAGTAGTAAGTTAATCGGCATGTTGAATTATGGTCTGCTGATTGTGCTTCCTTTTGCTGGTTTGCCAAGATTGAAGAGTTGGAATACACCTGTGTTGGTCACAAAGAATCCTAAGGGTACCTTACAAAGGTTCTATTAAAATTGGGGGATCCTAAGTGATAACTATGATTGGGATTAAGCAATTCTATTTCCTAAACATATATTTGAACAACACCCGGGCATCAACTTGGCCATGATTAGCTTTAGACACGTATTAGGGACGTGGTAACGTGAGCTAGACCAAAAACCAACCAAAGTCTCGGTATTTGTGTGTCACGGACAAGTGTGGTTGACTCGGCTCGGAAGGGGAGGTGGAATGGACCCGTGCGTGCTAGAAGGGCACAAGAGCATCAATCAAGCTGCATCTGGCATCCATCCCGGGTTTAAAGGGCATTTGGAACGTGCAAGGTCAAGTGCGCGTAGTGTGAAGCCATTCTATATTCTCTTTTGAGTAAAAATAGAAATTTTCGATTCGTTTTAACATCATGAGCAATGTATAATCAACATATGAACATGCATGAATAAGCGTAATCAACAAAAATGAGCAAGCATGAATAAGCTATTTACACAAGCAATCAAGCAAGAATCATATGAACAAACAAAGCCAAAACTTCTACATACAACAAATTGTGCACAACCAAAAAATTCTTTGAAATCAAAACTTCACAAGAAACAATCCTTTTGAAAGCCATTTGCAAAAAAAGTTGTGCACAACAAAAGGATTCAAAATCTTTACAAAAGGGGTTATGCACAAGGAGGACTTAAAAACCCAATTTTATGTCCAAAAAGACTTGTGCATAACCAAGCTTTAAAAACCAAGTTTTGGCTAAAAAAGAAGAACGTAATGTGCACAAACAAATCTGTAAATTTGGAACCTAGATAAGAAGAAGCAAAAGGGACACAGAATGTTTTTGCCCTGCACAAAATTGTTAAATTTTGAAACATTCTGTTCCCTGCTCAACATAGCCGTACGGCTATAGCATCCTGGCAATTATTTTTTGCAGTTTTTCAACTTCTGATCATCAAGCCCCAGTTTATTGCATTTCCAGAATAGTTTCAACTCCAGAAGATTCAAACAGAAACACAGCACACACAAAATAAACACAAAAGTTAACGAAAACGGGGGACGGGAGTTTTACCCATACAAAAGTGTCCTCAAAGCTTCTAAAAAGACGTTTGCGAACACTTTAGCCCCCAGCAGAGTCGCCACTGTAAGGATCCTGCCCCGTGACGAAGGAAACGAAGGGTTTTCATTTCTAAGGGCGAAACACCAAACACGGTTATCGCGCAAAACATAACGAAGTCGCCACATTTGTTAATTATTTAACCCAACAAATGGAAAGGTTAGAGATTCTATTAATTCGGAGGTCAGGTTACGCCTTGGGGAGAGTTTTACATCACCCAAGTCGCCTCGGATCGAATCGAGTCTCCCTAACGTTAGTTAACAAAAGTGCATGTGTGTGTGTGTGTGTTTCAAAAATGGGAGAAACTGACATTTTAACAAAACTGGTTAATTATATAACAGAAAAGGGTTATTTTGCAAACATTTCAGTCAGAAAGGGAAGAAACTGGAAAATGCACTCCCTGACCAAAGTAGCCATATGTCTAGGGAGAGCATTCCAGGGGTTTTTGACATTTTATCAGAAAACTGTCAAGTTTCAGGCAAAACATAGTGTTCTTGCTGAAACTGGACTGAAATGATCATTTTCAGTTATTCTTCTTTAACAAAAACATGGATTTAATCATCCGTATGTCATTGATCACAAATTAGACACCAAAAACAAAGGTTTTGGGTGTGATCAAGACAATCATTGGGGAAATTTTGAGAAAGTTGATGAATATGCCCTTTGGGCCAAAATGACCATTTGATGAGTAAAGATTGAAACTTTACCATCAAAATAGACTTATTATGCAAGATTAAACCTTTAGAAACAAAGATGTAACATAAAAATTGGATCTTTATGTCCTATACTTAGTGATTTTATGGCTTGGTCATGGTTAGGATGATAAAGATTAAAACTTTATAACCCAATCATGTCTCTCATGGCCAAACAAAAACAAAATCAACATAAAACTTAACAAACCATGATCATCTTTAGGTTTTACCCCACAATCATACACTAGATATGAAGGGAACCTTGAATCACCTCATGATTTGGTTCCAATGTACATATATAATCATAATACATATATATATAACAATAATATATATAGCTTGAGAAGACAAGACTTGTATAATATATATATATAGTGCTTGAAATGGACAAGACTTGCAAGAAATGTAAAGTGCTTGAATGGACAAGGCTTGCAGGAATAATAAGAAATAACACAAAGTAAACAAGTAATATGAACAATAACAAAAAGAGTTTGAGATGAAGAAGAAGATGGGGAGAAGGAGGCTTCACCTATGATGGTTATGGCCTATCTTCCTCACTTTTCACTCAAATGTGTATCACTCACAGTTTTTGCTCTCAAACTGACAGAGTATTAACACACAAAACGTTTTCTCCCACTCTGAAATGATCAGCATGGGGTTCAATTTATAGGGACTGAGGGTGCCCAACATAGCCGTACGGCTCAACCCCTCAAGTACCCAAACCATCCGTACGAATCGACTTGGCGAGCTTCTGGATTTTTCTAAGTTTAATTCCAGTTCAGTCCTGGAATATTAGGTTTATCCTAGTGAGGTCCTGACCCATTGGTTTATCCCTAAATGGTACCAAGAATTCCTCTAAAATAGGTCAAATTCAGATTAGGGTACTTACAGCCACGTTAGTTTAACTTTAAACCCAAACTTAACGAAAAATGGTTAGAGACAAAGGATTCGGAGGTCAGGTTATGCTTTGGGAAGAACTTAAGCGGTAGTTCACCCAAAGTGCCTCGGAAAAAACCGAGTCTCCCTAAGTTTGTTAATAAAAATTGTGCAAGTGTGTGTGTGTTCTTGAAAATAGGAGAAACTGACTTTTAACAAAACCAGTTAGAAACTTAATAAAAAAGGGTTGGTTTGTAAACAGTTTGACAGAAAAGGGGAAAGACTGAAAATTCACCCCTCCGGCCAAACTAGCCATACGGCTGGGAAGGTCATCCTTTGGGTTTTTATAGATTGTCAAGAAATCAGTCCAGTTTCAGGCAGAAACAGAGCATTCTGCTGAAACTGAACTGTTTTACATCTTTCCAGTTTATTTACTCACACAAAGCTTGAATTAAATCATCCCTATGCTCGTAATCACTAATTAAATACCAAAACACAAGGTTTTAGGTGTGATCAAGGCAATAATTGGGGAAAATTAAGAAAGGTGATGAACATGACATTTAAGCCAAAATTATCATTTGGATGGTTAAAGATGGAAACTTTAACATCCAAATGGATGATTCTTCCAAGGAAAGGCCTTAGGACATAAAAAATCAACCTTTGGATGGATAAAGATTGAGTCTTTACCATCCAAAGGGACATTATTGGAGTTAGATCAAGGTTTGAATGATAAAGATTGAAACTTTATCATCCAAACTTGATCATTTCACCATAAAATCAACTTAAAAGTAAAGACATGAAATTTAACTTGCATAAATGTAAACACATAATATAAATTGCATAAAAGTAAAGACATAATGTATTGAGCATTAATATAAAGACATAATGTAAAGTCCATTAATGTAAAGACATAATGTAAAGAGACATTAAATGATAACAAGCCTTGATCATCTTAGGTTTGAACCCTTGATCATGCATAGAACATGAGGGTACCATTGATTCATATCAAGAACATGGTTCCAATTCATAATATGTGCAAGAATAATAAAGACATAATGTAAATAAGGCAAAATAAAATAGATTATGAGATGAAGAGAAAATGGGGAGAAGGAGGCCTCACCAATTTTGGTTCTAAGCCTATCTTTTTTCTCTCTTTTCACTCAAGAATGTGTTTGTATCCCTAATCTGCTCTCAGTTTGGCAGAGTTTACACACACAAATGATTTCCCCCCCCCCCCTGAAATGATCAGCAAGGGTCTCAATTTATAAGGACTGAGGGTACCCATAGTAGCCGTATGGCTAGGGCTCTCCCGCGTCCAAACTATCCGTACGGCTCCGCCTAACGAGCTTCTGGATTTTTCCGATTTTAATTCCAGAATAGTCCTAGAATTTTAGGGTTATCTTAGTGAGGTCTCAGCCTATTAGTTTATCCCTGAATGGTGCTAAGAGTTCCTCTAAAGTTGGTTAATTTCAGATTGGGGTACTTACAGCGGTGGGTAGTGGACTGGTGGTAGGCTGAATGGTTAGAGGCAGGGAATGGGGTGGGTAGGGTTTGGGCTTTGAGGGTTAACTCATGATTTATGAGTTTTTCATGCAGACTTTTAAAGGAGATGGGTGTGTCCCGGGCATGAATAGAGTCGATGATGGGTTTGAAGGATTCATAGTCTAGGCCTTTGATTATTTTAGCAATGATATCCTTAGAGTCTATGGGTTTACCAAGAAGGGTTGGTTTGTCGGTACAAGTTTTGACTGAGTGCATATAGTCCGAGACAGATTGGGAGGTTTTTGTGAGGGAGTCGAGAAGATCTTTGAGTTGTAGAATGTGACCACGAGAAGGGTTTGTGTACGTGGTTTTGAGAATAGTCCATGCTTTATGGGAGGTTTTGGCTTGATGAACCAAGGGGGCGACAGAGGGTTTGAGAGTGCCGATTAGAGAGCCAAGAATCAGTCGGTCTTGGCGGTTCCAAGTGACAGAGGTTGGGTTTTGAGTGTCGGTGTTGTCAGCCGCCTTGATGGTGGGTTCCGGTGGTGGGTGGGTGCCATCGACAAACTTGAGGAGATCAAGTCCAAAAAGGAGTGAAGTGATTTGGGAAGCCCACGTGAGATAAGTGATGGGAGTCAAGAGTTTTCATTGGGAGAGGTTAACGAGAAGAATGGGGTGGTTTGGTTCGGCTGGGTTGGGGACAATAAGAGAGGCCATGGCGGCATGAATGAGCAGCGGAAAAAAAAAGAAGGGTTTTTCTAGGGTTGGATCGGAGAGAGCTCTTGTACCATAAAAGATGATGGCAAAACTTAATATTTTATTATTCACAAAGGAGTACATATATAGAGTTTTACACAAAGAGATAAATATGTAGAGAATTATCTACCTAAAATAGTTACAATCGTAATCTCCTAAATATATACAAAAACCGTGTAATCAAGGTATGGAGTAGAGAACAAGCCACGTTATTTTGAGGTGGATATATTCGGATCTTGTGTAGATTTATCACTACCTCATTTATCAAACTCACAAAAAATATCTATTACTATTAATTTCATGCTTCTCTGATTTTTTGCATATTATTAGAGACTGATGGAGTAATGAATAATGGTAGGGTATTAAAAAAAGTTCACAAATAGGAGTATTATTTATATAGATAGTTAGAAATATTAGTTGGATTTTGAATGAATGAGCGATGAATTTACAAACAAAATATTCAATTATTTGTAATTAAGCAAAGTTTGTAATACTTTTTCAATTCTAATTTTACTCTGTATTTACAAGGGGGCAAAGAATACTGTAAGGTTAACTGTAAATACATTAATTTGGAAAAGCATTTTTTTTTATCAATTTAAGAAAATATATTAATAATATTATTACCGATGCTTCAATAGCATTTTTGAAATGTATTTGCATTGTTTTTTTTTGTCAAAGTCAATTTTAATTGATCATATTTTTTTTGAGCAAACGATAATTTTTTTATCATTCACGATTAAAATAAAGATGACACTCCACAAAGGCCGGAGGCTCATCCCAAATTACAACAGCAGTTCTAATACTTAACCTATTACAGCGATATGTCCGATCTAAATATTGAGACGTTCAGATTCCATTCCAAGTAAAAATTGGACGTTGCCTCAATTCGGCATTCAAGAAATCCCTCCTTGGGTAATATGTTGCGCTGAGCACCTCACATGCAGAATCCGGGTGGACGAGAAAACGCCTACCAACAGTCTCAAAATTCACGAACAATTCTTGTGCAGTTAGGACATTCATCCACTTGATTGTGAGAAGATACAAGAATCATCGCAATTGCAAACCTAAAAAAAAAACAAACAAGAAACAAACAAACAATGGCTCTCACAAGGAGAGAAATTTATTATTGAAAAGCAAAAAAAGCAAAACTAAAAATACTCTTAATTTAAACTTTAATCATAAAAAATATCAATGACTAAAGTTTAAATTAAGAGAAGAACACAAATCAAACTAAAACAAACAAACAAACAATAAGAAAAATCGTTGGATTAGATTGATATGGTTGAATTGAATCAATGGAAATGGTGAAGAAGAAAGGGAGAGAGAGAGGAGAGAAAACGGTTACTTTGAGAGAGTAAACAGACAAGTTAAAAGTACTTTTTTTTTTGTGAAGGCAAACATGCACACTTGCATTAATAAAGATTAACAAGATGACACTTCACATCATTTAGAGGCTCATCCCAAATAAAATTCGCCACAGAAATCACAGAACATTGTACAAGTATGACTAAAAGAGAAGAAATGGAAGTAAACAATAAGGTACAGACACCTATAATACTTCCCAATTCATATAACCTAGTAAAATTTGATACCATAGTCGTAGGATTAGTAGAACTAAAAACCACAAGTATCACCCAAACCCTTTCGCTATTGATATCGTCGAAGCCAAATCTCCATGAAACGCCTTTATGAGTAATGACTTGAGACACGCAAATGCTTCTCCAAGAATATCTTGGACACTGCCCCATCTCGACATTCACAAAATCCCCACATAGATAATATATGGTGTTGAGAACATAAAAAATTAAAACATTTGGGTTGGACACAAGTGCCCAACCAAGCATCACAAGTAATACAACAAAAGAAACATATAACCATCAGACCAAGGCTCTCAACAAAGAGAGAATACATAGGCTCTCAACAAAGGAGATGATACAAGGGATCTCGACAAAAGAGAGAATGTCTACTTATGTGATATAAATAAAAGTAACCGGAACCAATCGAATAAGGAAGGGAATAAGAAATCAAGCACCTTATACGCCGAAAAAAGTTATCCTTTTCAACCCACTTACAGGAAGAAAGTAATTTTTCGGCATTCAAGAAAAGGATTTTTCTTTTTCTCTTTTTTCCATTATTCTTCATCAATTTTATTTAAACTAGATTTAGAAATAAAAATAAAACATGAATGAAAATTAAAATCCGGATTTCACATTTATTAATTGCAAATGAAAAATTAGTAAATGTGAAATCAAATTAAACGAATCAAGATAAAATGAACAACAATAACAGATTGAATATTTAAGTTAAAGGATTAGAGTAAGGACGAAGAAGAACCAGGGACGAAGGGGAGAGAGAGAGAGAGAGAGAGAGAGAGAGGGGTTAAAAGTACTTGAAAGCAAATTTATTTAAACAATTAATTGATCATAATATATAAAATGAAACAATTTTTTGCTTTTGAAAAAAATGGATCATTTTTTTTTAAACTACTCCTCCATTCCTTCTCTCTCGTCTTCTTCCCTCAATTCTTAATTTCAAACTCTAAATCTTCTGAGATATCTTCCATTACCAAGGCATTATTCATTTTCAATACCAACTAAATCCGGTATTATCAATTCTTCTCCCTTGATTTAATTTTATAGTAAAATTCTAATTTTGCATTTGTTAGTTATCAATTTGACAATTAATAAATGCAAAATTAGAATTTATTTCTAGATTTGTTTTTGTGTTGTATTTGTTGTTCTTTTGTTGAATAAGTTGCCTACTTCTCGTTTTATTACTAGGCCTTCTCCCCTTTCTTGGGACCTTTTGTATTTTTTCCTTTGTTGGAAACCTTTGTCTTCTCTCCATTGTTGGGAGCCTTTGCCTTCTATCCGATGTGAGAGCCTACGAATGATGTTAATATTGTTTCTTGGTTCAATGCTTGAGATGCTTGGTTGCGCATTTACTGCGAACTCAAAATGCATCACTTGATCGTGTTTTCAAAGTCACATTCTTACCGTGCGAGGGTTTATTAAAGGAGTTGGTCTCCTGTAAAACGCGTTTTTCCTAGTGGTTAGGAAAAACGTGTTTTTCAAAATCGTCTGACAGTTATTAACACACTCACTGGACATTCGTAACACAAAAACTAGTCATCCTAAACATGGTTACTGGCTATCTATTAGCACTTCTACTACTCTAAAAAAAAAAAAAAAAAAAAAACCTTCTGGCTATCACTTTTAAAGGTTCTGGCTATCAATCTCATATCCAGAGGACTTTATATTGATATCCAGAAGGCTTTATATTGATATCCAGAACTCTTCTGGCTATCACTTTCAAAGGTTCTGGCTATCAATCTCATATCTAGAAGGCTTTATATTAACATACATAACCGTTTGAAAAGTTTTGACTATTTACAAAAATACCACCGCACGTTTTTTTTAAAACACGCCTGGCTATCACTTTCACAGTTTCTGGATATCAATCTCATATCCAGAAGGCAATATATCGATATCCAGAACCGTTGAGAAGTTCCAACTATTTACAAAAATGCCACCGCCCGTTTTTTAAAAAACACGTTTTTCCTAAGCGTTTCGTAAAACGCGTTTTACGCAAGATTTTGGCCTATTAAAGGCCGATGTTGAGCCGTGTCCAACTTTTGTTTGGTGATGCATTTGGGCATCACAAGTTATAGTACCCAAGGACACTCATTGGAGATTTGGTTCGGGTTTGATCACATTACTCGAGATGTGTTAGGCTTTGTATGCCTAGATCTTAATTGCAGACATTATAATTTCGACGAGCCTCCAATTGTTGTGGAGTGCCGTCTTCTTGAATTTTATTAATGCAATTATGTGTTGTTTTCTCTCTAAAAAAATGAATCATTTTCGAAAAGAAAAAAAAAGAAAAGATGTGGAGATTATTCAATTTTATTTACCAATGCACCTAGATATAGAAATAAATATTAGTGCATCAGTTCATCACTAGTTGTAAAAAAAATCATTTCATCTATAGTTTGTGAAAAACAAAAAGAAAATATAAATACGAACCCTAAACCAAAAATCGTAAGCACACACAACCCTACATATAAAAACCTCCGCACATTATCCCTTCCTACCATTTCAACTCCGTCCGCCGCCGCCGCCCCAAAAACCACCACCACTCGAAATGGGTCGCGTCATCCGTGCCCAACGTAAGGGTGCCGGATCCGTCTTCAAATCCCACACCCACCACCGGAAAGGCCCCGCCCGATTCCGCAGTCTCGACTTTGGCGAGCGCAACGGCTACCTCAAGGGCGTCATAACTGAAATCATCCACGATCCCGGCCGTGGTGCTCCGCTTGCCCGGGTCACTTTCCGTCACCCTTTCCGGTACAAGCACCAGAAGGAGCTGTTCATTGCCGCCGAAGGGATGTACACTGGTCAATTTGTGTTTTGTGGCAAGAAGGCAAATCTTATGGTCGGGAATGTGTTGCCGCTCCGTTCGATTCCGGAGGGGGCGGTCGTCTGCAACGTTGAACACCATGTGGGAGATAGAGGCTCGTTTGCTAGATGTTCTGGGGACTATGCTATAATCATCGGTCACAACCCTGATAATGATACCACTAGGTAATTCACTACATTGGCTTATTTACTTAATTATCTTGCTTTGTATTTAATTATTTGTTTATTTGGTTTTGCATTCTTTTCTTAATTTTTGTGTATTTTTTTGGGCGATAATTATGTTATTTTTTGGTTTTGGGTATTTGTATGATAGGGATATAATTAAGGTTAAGAAAATATATTATGCTTATGATATTAATAAATTTATTTGATTGTCTGTGGTATAATTGGTTGGGGTTCTGGAATTAATCTTTCTGAGCTAAATTTATGTGCCTGGTACAAGATAGAGTTTCGTGTGAACATTTCTCATGACATCTGTTCCCAGGGAGCATTTAGCATTTAGATGATTATTCTGGTGTGATGAGTATGTCACTGTATGTGTAACCAACTGCTAATGTGAAATGACTCTAGTAAATAATTGTACGCCTGGAATATTGGGTAATTTTAAATATTCTGATGCCTGGACTACGGTGAGCTTGTTGCATAACTTCTTGAAATGATGTCAGATGTAGTTTCGGTTACACCAAGTGTAGGAGCCATATTTTTTCATACCCTTGTTAGAATTGAGTAAAATTCTTATAAACATATGACAATTTTCTTTTTGCTGAACCTGGTATGCTTTCAATGACTCTGCCATTGGACATAATTAAAGCTGTAATGTTATCTGAAATGTCCTTAATAATTTGGGCCAAATTATGCGTTACCTTTTGAAGTAAATTATAAAAGAACAAACAAGAAATGAAGTGAATTTGAAAAGCCAGTTGAAGAATAGATGTTTGGGCCCTCGTTTTGTTGGGATAATCTTTTCATAACCATGCATTTATGTTTGATTTTACATCTCAAATATCTTGCATATGGGTCATAAATTGTTAAGTCATACCTGAATGGCTGCTTCAACAGTAGACTACCATGTGAATAGCTGTTTCTTGGCGAAGGATTTTTATTCTTGATGATGCTTTATATTACTCTCAGATGGAGTGGGTTTTTGCTTTATCGGAAAAGGCTTGTGATTAGTTCCTACTCATTAGGCATTTAGTGGGAGTTAAGTACCATTTTCGTCCTTGAACTATTTAAGTTTTTACCTTTGCGTCACTAAACAATATTTTTTTACCTTTTCATCCATGACCTTTATATTTCGTTGATTATGTGGTCCTTCCGTCAACATGCCGTTTATTGCGCCGTTAAAATGGCTGATGTGGCATGGTGAGATCATTTTTTTGTTCTTATGATGCTGACTAAGCAAACAAACATTGATTTGAATTTTTTCATTAATTTAAGGGATGAAACTGTAAATTTTTGAAAAGAATAAAAAAGTCAATTGTTCTTACACCCCATACCATCTTCTCCAGCAACACCCACAACCATGCACTACCACCATCACCGTTCCCATCTCCGCCAGTCTCATTACTACCATTAACTTCCATCGCCGCCAGTCTCAATACCTCCATCTCTAACAAAACCCAATCAAACATAAACATCACTCAAATCTTTCAAAATCACAATCCCAAATTTAAAACCCAAAAATCTAGTTTTGAAAACCAAGACGACTTTAGAACCGGATTAAAACTAACATACTCACACAAACTCAGACACGCACAATGAAATCAAATACAATATCTCTTCGAATCTCAAAAAAAAAAAAGTTGTCTACAAATTCGAAACAATGTCGTTCCCAGATCCTTGATTGAAGTAGGAAAATAGAAAGAAATCTAAAAAAATGTTAAAAGCAGAATCATTATCAAGCTTGAAAAACGAAATTTCATTGTAGAAAAAATCAACAATTTTGAAAACACACATCAAGGGGAATCTCGATCGTGCTTCAAGGGGAGAGAACGAAAAGGATGAAAGGAGGCTTTGATTATTCAAGAAAAAGGTGAGGGTGAGCAGCAGATCACGAACAGATTAAGATCTGGCAAAACGCGAGCAGCCGGAGATGGGTTTGAGGGGGGAAGGCGAACGGAAAAGGAGCAGCCGGAGATGGGTTTTCATCGGAAGAAGCGGTGCTTGTGACCCGTGGAGAGTGCGACGCCGTTTGAGATGAAAATAAGGATGGTGCGAGAGAGGAAGCATGTAACAGACGATTGAGCGGATGTGGGGAGGGTGACAGTGACGGCGACAGAGGGTAATACAGGGGAAGGGGAGGGGCTCATTTGTGGAGAAGGGGAGAAGTTGATCTCTGGAAAGGGAAGAGCGGCTATGCGTAGGAAGAAGATGGGAAAGTTAGGGTTTGAATTTACATTTCAAGTCCATATTTATTGAAAATAAAGTTAAGACTTTTAAATTTTATATTTTTCAATGTTATCCCCTAAACTTCCCCATCATCAAAAATATTTTATTTGTGGTTCCACCATGAAGTAATAAATGCCACATCAACATCCACATCAGCAGATTTAACAGATTTTTAAATGGTGTGTTGACGGAAGGAACATATAATCAATGAAATATAAAGGTCAAGGATGAAAAGGTAAAAAAAAAATTGTCTAGTGACGCAAAGGTAAAAACTTAAATAGTTCAGGGACGAAAAAGGTACTTAACTCACGTGGGATTGAGCTCAAACTTTGAAGGCGGTATTTTGCAATATATCTATACCTTCCAGATTAGGAATAAGTAAAAGGGCTAGTTGATTCATAGACAGGCATTATTTGTCTTGCTCATGTTAATTTATACTCGTATTGTTGTGTGTATTTGCAATTTTAAAAGAATTGATGTACCTTTAAGCATTTTCTCCCTGATGAAATGTTAACACTTCACCCTTTCCTTTAGGATTCTATTTTCTTTTGGATCATTAATTTGAATATTGTATGCACCGTTTTGGACTGTTATAAGCCACATGATAGTTAATTATTTTTGGAAATCGTTTTTTGTGAAGTATAATGAATTCACTTGCAAAAGACTCTTCTTTCTTTATATTCAGAAATACAAATTTTTTGTAAGGAAATAACATTAAATATCATGAGAATGGTAAAGTAAAAGTTGGCATTAGATGATGGTGGAAGTTTGATTAGAGTTTGATGAGCCAGTGCACTGTAGATATATGTGATCCACTTAAACTTGGTGGACAACTTATGGTTCTGACTGGCATTTTTTGTTTTCATGTGGTTGTGTGGTGTTGGCTGTATCAGTTGTCATAAAAATATTATGTGCTATTTTGGTAAATTTCATTTTAAGGTGATTCTCACTTCATTCCACCTCACATACCGTTCATACTTGCTGTCTCCCAGAAGTCTCTTACTCCATTAGGACTTCTCGAACTTCATATCATCTCTTTAAAGTAGCCAATGGTCTATAGTTTATTTTCTTATTTTGAAAGGAAGTGCAGATTGAGTTCAATATTTTCTTAAAACCCTTTGTATAAGACTACAAAAAATTTGATGTACTAACGAAATGATCTTTCGCCTTTTATTCTCATGATAAATAAGCTAAGTTTGTGCTTCCGTTTGCACTTTTATTCGAACCATGTTGTCAAATGTTTGCCATCTGAGACTCGAGCCTGCATCTTACTACCTCCGTCCCAAAATGATCTTCACACTTTTTTGCCGTTGCTATGAAGGAACTTTGCGCAATAATTCTATTTTGACTTGATTATATTAATGAAAATCTAAAACTTGTCATTGATAGTATTGTTGATGGTCTATCAATTACAAGTTTTAGATTTTCATTAATATAATTAAGTCAACCTAGAATTATTGCTCAAAGTTCCTTTGCAGTAACGGCAAAAAAAGTGTGAAAATCATTTTGGTACGGAGGGAGTGTATTATATTACAGTACTTTATAACTCTAACATGCAGTTCATTCTTGTTCATCAATGAACCAAGTTTTTATTTACCCATCAGATTCACATTGTGAACTTTTGTAATCAGGGTGAAGCTACCATCTGGTGCAAAAAAGGTAGTCCCAAGTGGGTGCAGAGCTATGATTGGTCAAGTAGCCGGAGGAGGAAGGACAGAGAAGCCCATGTTAAAGGCCGGAAACGCGTACCACAAGTTCAGAGTGAAGAGGAACAGCTGGCCCAAGGTTCGTGGTGTGGCTATGAATCCAGTTGAGCATCCCCATGGAGGTGGTAACCACCAACATATCGGTCATGCCAGTACAGTCCGTCGTGATGCTCCACCTGGTCAAAAGGTTGGTCTTATCGCTGCTAGGAGAACTGGTCGTCTTCGTGGTCAAGCTGCTGCAACTGCTGCTAAGGAGAAGTAGAAGAAGAACGAGTATTTGCTTTTGTTTCTTTTATCTGGTTTATGAGAAAATATTAGTGTATGCTGTTTTGGATATTTGTTTATTTGAAGTAATGGATGATTTTGATTGTCTTTTTAAACCCCTAAGTGAGATCGTCTTTGGTTCGAAAAAATTGTCTTTCCAACTTGATTTGTTGAGTTGGTGTTGAAATACTCCCGGCCACAAATATAAACCAGAAAAGTTTTTTTTTTTTTTTTTTTTCTTTCTGGTTTACACCCTCTGCCAACAAAAGTGAGATTTTTAGTCAAACATGATTACACTTTGACTAATAATTTAAATAAAAAATAATTATCATATTTAATATCTGAAAATTGTTATTGAAAATATTATGAATCATGATACAATAACAATTTTTAATTTTTCTTTACGATCATTATTTATTCTACAAATTAATTGTTATTACGGAAAGAAATGATCACAATACGATGCCGTTAGACTAATAGTGTTCCCTTTGCGTCGGTTACAACATTCACCGAATAAATGCTACATTAGGTAAAATATGATCCTGGTTTGTCAACAACTTACGTTTTTCTTCTATAATTTCAATTTTGAAAAATGAGAATTAAACACAGAGGCAGATTATAAGTTGAACAATTCTTATATGCGGCGGCGGCTTGGTGCCGCACGCCGTGCGACCCCGGGTCGGGATCCGTTGCTCCTCGCTCCAGCCAATTTCGTTACATCCTACTGTCCAGATCAAAGCCTCCTTCTCCCAGATTTTGACATGTGTCCCGCCTTAAAAAAAAAAAAAACTCAAAAACTTTAAAATGCTATATCTTGAGATTTATAACTCAGAAAAATAAAATAAAAATACCGTTGTGTTCGTCTCGACGAGACGAAGAAAACTACATAGCTCATGATATGGTTTGATTTTTTTTTTTATAAAAAACATACTTTTTAAGACAAAAAAAAATTGATCTGCTTGTCATCTCAAATGTAACACTCTGTTCTGATAAAAGTAACACTTTCATCTTCAAAAAGTAACACTTTTCTACTGTTAAATGTAACAGCAGTTTTTATAAAAAAAATTGGGTTTGCATTTCAATTGTTACTTTCTCAATAAAAAATTGTTACATTTCATATATAATGTTACATTTAAGAATGTAAAGTGTTACAATTGTGAAAAAAAAATGTTACATTCATTTTTTATAAAATGTAACATTAGTTTAGTTGTCAATCCTATGTTAATGTTGGGGGAAAAAAGTGTTACATTTGATAAACAAAAGTGTTACATTTCGTTATAAGAAGTGTTACTTTTGAAAAAAAAAAGTGTTACATTTTGAATAAAAAAGTGTTACATTTTGTTATAATAAGTGTTACTTTTGTTGGGAGGAAAAAAAGTATGGGTGGTACATTTGAAAAAAAAGTGTTACATTTGAAAAAAGAATGTTACATTGCTTTATAAAAAGTGTTACATCAATTTAGTCGTTAATTTTTATGTTATCTTTAATCTATTGCATCAAAATTGTGGTACATTTTTGAAAAAAAAAAGTGTTACATTTGAAAAACAAAAGTGTTACATTTCGTTATAAGAAGTGTTACTTTTGGTGGGAGGAAAAAAGGTTGTGGGGGCAAAAAAAAAAAAAAAAAAAAAGGGTCTTGGTCGGCGCCGCACCCCATGCGGCCGCCGCACCAGAGACTTCCTCTTATAAGTTAGTGTATTGGAATTTATTTTTCCTTTCTTGTTTTGTTATATTTTGTGCAGTTTCTCTTTTGTCAATTACGATTTTGTTAATGAAAACTTGTTTATGTGAATCGTTGTTATTGCGAATGAACTTTGAGCGATAATTTAAGGTTGATACAGTTGTCGTAATAAAAGTCTAAATCTTGGTATTGATAGTGTATCAATAGCAAGTTTTAGATTCCATTCGGACAATCAAATCAAGCTAAAATCTATCTATATATAAATAAAGGCTGAAGTAGAGTAGATGGAGCTCTTTTCTAAAACAGTTTCCCGCTCAAACACTCCTCTTTATAACTAGAAACTTGGAAAACGCGTTATACATCCGTTTTATTTGGTAAAAGACGCGAGATTTGAGGATGATCTTTTCATATTTAACGTAATATATTATCGGTTAGAGTTTCTAATTCAACTTAAGTAATTAATTGCCGCATGACACTCCAAAATTTTCGGGAAAAAATCTATCCTAATTCTGGTTTCAAAAAGAAAAAAAAAACTATCCTAATTCTAGCAGTATACAAGTAGTTTTTTGTTTCTTCCAAAAAAATAATAATTCTATACAATCATTACCAAATCTATGTCATGATTACTTTAATAATCTTTGTATTACTGTGTCTCTTTATCCTCACGTTTCTATTTTGTAACAATTTTACCAAAATAACTCACCAAGTAGAAATACATTCAGATGTGTTTATTTTCCTTCAACTCCATCATCTATTCATATGTAATTCTCTCATATTATGAATTATTATAATTTATACTCGGGTTAATGACAATTTAGACCCTGAAGTATGATACCACCCTTCCAATCGAGCCTTGCATGTCTTTTTTCGCCAGATCGGACCCTGGGGTGATTCATTTTCGCCAGTTAGGGCCTTTTTGACGGAATTCGTTAAAAAGCCAGTTAAAAAGCATGTGCCGTGCACGTGACTAACGGAATTGGGTTGTTTGAAGTTGATGTTGGCTAGTAGGGTGCTCAGTGTAAATTCTAAAACTTAAAGGGGCAAATAAAATCATTTAAACCAATAAACTAAAACACTTGTGGATCTGAGAGGGCAAAAAAAGAAAACAAATACTCCTCACCCCTTCGGTCTCCCACCCTCAACTCCCCGCCGACGCCACCGCCACCATGTTCCTCCCCAGCCGCCACCGCCATAGGGACACTGGGAGGTGGGTTCTCGACCAGATGTTGCTCGATCGGAGGCGGAGGAGAATACCGAAGTCAATCATCGTCTAATTCAGCTCCGGGTGAAACAATTTTGCTCTGTTTGCGATGATGGTTCGCGATTATTGTTTGTTGTTCGATCGGGAATAATGTCAGGTCGGAACCGCTTTCTGGTATTCAATTGAGTTTCGAGGGGGAGATTTTGGTCTAGAGAGGTTTTAGCCTTTTAGGTATGGGTGCGATTTGTGAAATGTGATTTAGGGGTTCTTCAATGGGTGGTTTGAGATCCTCAAATTCATCGTCAGGGAAGAAGCTACTGGCTTCGAGTAACTCAAGCTCTTCTGCTAATGGAATGTCCATGTCCATGTGTGTGTTGTCAGGGAGAGAGAGTTGAGCTATGGAAGACACGTTTGTTCTTCACTTTTGATTTTCTTTCATTTGCGGGAGACCCGTAACAGAGGAGAGAATTGGAGAAGATGAAGAGGGAATTTTGGTGTTAAGTTTTATTCTTTTATTATATTTATTTTTATTTTAAATTATGTATACTCCATTTTTAAATTAAGCAAAAACTACATGTTACTCCCTCCGTTCCGCTCGAATAAGGATTTTTGGTCAAGTAAGTTATACTTTGACCAACAATTTGAAGAAAAATAATTATCTTAATGAAATTCTAAAAATAGTTATTTAGTTTATTATTAATCGTGATAAAATAACATTTTTAAAATTTTTATTAGTATCATTATTTTTCTTCAAATTATTGCTCAAACCCTTTTATTTACTATTTATTAATTATTTTTATTTTCAGCCCTATTAACTTTCGAATTTTCATTAAACCCCTTAAAAGAAACATCAACTTCAAACAACCCAATTCCGTTAGTCACGTGCACGGCATATGCCTTTTAACTGACTTTTTAACGAATTCCGTAAAAAAAGGCCCTAACTGGCGAAAATGAATCACCCCAGGGTCCGATCTGGCGAAAAAAGACATGCAAGGCTCGATTGGAAGGGTGGTATCATACTTCAGGGTCTAAATTGTCATTAACCCTTTATACTCCTATGTCCTAAAATACTTGTAGTTTTAGGACTTTGACACCTACTAAGAAAATCAATCAATACATATCAAATAGACTCTATTACCCTTTGATTAATTCAAGTAGCTATGTAATTAAATAATTTTACAGTGACAACTACCTAACATAAATAAAGGCAGTTTTGGTAAATATATGTCAATCTTTTATGGAATACTGCAAAACTGCAAATACTTTGGAACAAAAAATCTATCCTAAAACTGCAAGTATTCGGGTCGGGGGGAGTATTATATATGTGTATATATACTTATCGGTGCAAAATAATTTTACAAGTATGCCTATGATATACCTTTATATAGTGTGGGATAAGACTCAAGTAATGTTAACTCAACACAAATATATTACAATAATAGGCTATCATTTTATGAATAAAATTGCTATCATTTTAATTATGAATAAAATTACTATCAAATTTTATTAATGTAATTTTATTTTAGTTTTATAATTTTTCAAAGTATTTTTTACCGTGCGTTTAACGCACGGGTGTTACTCTAGTTACTATATAAAGACACAAGTTCTCTTAACACAATATATTTCCCGCTCATTTTTTGAGAGCAATATATGGAAACATTTTTATTAAACTTAATAAATAGCAGCTTCAAAAAAACGGCTGATACAATGCAATTAATTGTGAGGTTAAACAGTGAAATGAAATGGAAAGGTATTTATTTGATAACAATTTGGAAAAAGAAAACAACTCATTTCTGGATCATTAAATAACATAGAAACTGTACCAAGTTTGTTGACCGAGTTAATTAAAATGCATAGAACTACAGTTTCTATTAATGCGATTGTTACAAATAAATGATGATGATTAAAACGGCCCACTTGGTCCAGAATTAATAACCAGACTTTGAACTTTGTTTTATATATTTGTTACTCCATATTTTATTTAATTAATGGTTCATGAGTTACAACATTTTTATGACTAAAAATATATAAATTCATTTACATGAAATATTTTATTCAAAAATGTACTATGTATTATTTTATTTATTGTTATATGGGCCAAATGTATATAAATATATTTATATGGGTCAACATTAAATAAATTTTTTATTTTTTTTATAATCACATTTTCTTCAAATGATGGTGAAAGTGGGATTAATTTGACAATTTTGACTTTATTTGATGTTTAAAATGAGACGGACATATCATTTTACATAAGATTTATATTTTTTTAGATATTATTCCAAAATATCTAATTCACATATTAAAATGCAGAAAATAGCAGTTGCATCTCGATTGGTCAACTATTGTCAGAGAGTCTTTCAATTTCCATCTTGCATAAGTCTGTTGGCTTCACAAGTTTTTAATTCAAGCAATGATAATATTTGCTCCAATTCAATACTTCGATATGTTACTAATAACAAATCACAAGCATATAATATTATATCTTTAACTCAATGGATGTTTGTTTAATATTTTTTTTTTTGACACGTTTACATAGATTAAGTTTTGATTTTATCAGCTCGTTTCTGTTAGGTTGTATTATACGCAATGACAATTAACAAAAGTCAAGGTCAAGCACTCACTCATTTTGGTCTATTTCTAAAAAGACCTATTTTTAGTCATGGTAAGTCGTAAGTTGCTCTGTATGATGTAACTACTCCTGCTGGTTTGAAGATATTAGTTTGTGATGGGAGAAAACATTGTGGATTAAACCACAAATATTGTCTACAAGAAAATTTTCAAAAATTGGTAATCTATTATTAATTTATTTATATATTTTCGATGAATTTCTTTTATTTTGCAAATAAAATTTATATTAACCTTCATAGTCATAGTAACTCATTTGATTTTGATTCTGTAATTTGATAAAGTGTGTTAGCCTGGCGTTTAACGCACGTGTGTAAAACTAGTTATTGCTCAAAGTTTCTTCGCAATAACAGTGAAAAAAATATTGAAAATTATTTTGGGAAGGAGGGAGTATATGATCTTGGGGCTTGGACTCTAGGGTCCCTGAGCCCAGATTCAAACTCAAAATAGGAAAAACGAGATACAAAATTCCTCATACACCCCTCACTAGCAAAAAGATGTAAGAAAACTAAAATTCCCTCATATCTCCTCCCATCATTACTTTTTTTTTGTCAAATTCTAGTCAACTCTTATAACTTATACATAATTAGCATATAAGAGTCAAAAAATTACACTTTTTTATTTTTTAAAAAAGAAATAAATAATATTATTTGGTCAAATTTAGTCAAACTTGGTCAAACAGCAGTCAAACTCTTATAACTAACACATAATTAGCATATAAGAGTTGATTTTTTTTTAGAAAACAATGATAATATTATTTGGTCAAATTTGGTCAAACACGGTCAAACATCAGTCAAACACTTATAACTGACACATAATTAACATATAAGAGTAAAAAAACATATTTTTTCATTTTTTAGATAAAAATAATAATATTATTTGGTCAAAATTGATCAAAATCGGTCAAACAATAGTCAAACTCTTATAACATACTCCCTCCGTCCCAATTTAAAGTTCCTAGTTTGACTTTATACGGAGATTAAGAAAAAGTAAATGTTGTGAATATGAAAAGTAAAGTGGGAGAGAGAAAGTGGGTAGGGAGTTTTTGTTGTGAGAATGACAAGTGGGTCCTACTTTCCATATTAGGTAATAAAGCAAAGTTAGAACCTTAAATTGGGACAGACTAAAAAGGAAAGTAAGAACCTTAAAGCAGAACATAGGGAGTACATATAATTAACATATAAAAGTTGAAAATTTTCACTTTTTTCATTTTTTTAGAAAAAAAAAATATTAATATAATTATTTGGTCAACTCGGTCAAACAGTAGTCAAACTTTTATAACTGACACATAATAAACATATAAGAGTCGAAAATTTTATTTTTTTTTAGAAAAAAATAATAATTTTATTTTGTCAAATTTGGTCAAATTCGGTCAAATTCTTATAACTAACACATAATTAACATATCAGAGTCGAAAATTTTCACTTTTTTCATTTTTTAGAAAAAATAATAATATTATTTAATCAAATTTGGTGAAACTCGGTCAAACGCTTATAACTAACACATAATCAACATATAAGAGTATTTTTTTTTTTTTTTTTTTTACTTTTTTCATATTTTTAGAAAACATAATAATATTTATTGGTCAAATTTGGTTAAATTAGGTCAAACAGCAGTCAAACTCTTATAACTGACACATAATTAACATATAAGAGTCAAAAATTTTCACTTTTTTAGAAAAAAATAAATAATATTATTTGGTAAAATTGGTGAAACTCGATCAAACTCTTATAACTAACACATAATCAACATATAAGAGTCAAATTTTTTACTTTTTTCATTTTTTTAGAAAAAAATAATAATATATATTGGTCAATTTTGGTCAAACACGGTCAAACAACAGTCAAACTCTTATAACTAACACATAAGACATGTTCCCCTCTTATAATTAAAGTATAAGAATCGTGTTTTTCTTTCCTTTTTAATTATTAATAAAAAAAACTAATATTACTTGGTCAAACTCGGTCAAAGTCTTATAATTAATGTATAAGACCAACTCTTCTCTTATATTTGAAGTATAAGAGTCATTTTTCACGTTTTTCACAAAATAAATTAAAATAATAATATCTTATAAATTTGACTTTCATATTCGGTCAAACATCAGTCAAATCTTATAACTGACACATAAGACCTGTCTGCCTATTATATTTCATAAATGTTGACTCTCATATTTAGTCATATCTAGGTCAACTATTATGATTGACATATAAGAAATGTTCGTCTCTTATAATCAAATTATTAGAATCATATTTTTTCACTTTTTTTCAATTATTAATAAAAAATAATACTCCCTCTGTCCCCCTTTAAGGTTCTTACTTTCCTTATTGGTCTGTCCCAATTTTAGGTTCTTACTTTACTTTATTACCTAAAATAGAAAATGGGACCCACTTGTCATTCTCGCAACAAAAACTCTCTACTCACTTTCTTTCTCCTACTTTAGTTTTCATACTCACAACATTTTTTGTTAATCTCCGTGCAAAGTCAAAGTAAGAACATTAATTTGGGACAGAGGGAGTAATATTTTGTCAAATCCTGATCAAACTCTTATAAATGATGTATAAGACCAATTCGTTTTTTACAATTGAAGTATAAGAGTTACATTTTCACATATATTTTTTTTCACTTTTCTACCCAAAAAAAAATAAAAAAAATTCAACAATCACAACGAAATAAATGGAAATGAGGTACTATCAAACACAACGAGTTACTTCAACAATCACAGAAGAAATCAATTAACACTGAACAATAACAAAACATTTTTTTGGTGAAAGTACTTGTTAGAATATATCTCATAACATTAGGGATATATTGTCTATTGTCTATAGTTATCATATGTATATTCTAGTATTTGTATAGGATTGTATTTCCTTAGTTAGTTAGCTAGAATTATGGTAAAGAAGTCAGATTTGTAAATATTATATATACACAAGTCTGTGAATAAGAAAGTTACCGAAAATATTCTTTGATGGTATCAAGAGACCTAGGTTTCTTTCTCTTCCGCTGCGCCTAGGGTTCCTGTACCGCATATTTTTTTTCCAGCCGTCTTCTCTTCTTCTTCTGTCGGCAATGTCTAAACTTCCATATCATCTGGCTCTTGCTGTCTCTAACATCAAGAACCATATAGCAATCACATTGGAATTGGAGAATGTCCAATATGCTACGAGGAAGAAAAGGAGTTGTGGTCGACTCTCGATGTTACCGTTTTGGGATGGATCTACACCACGATTTCTAATGATCTTCTCAATACGATCATGGAACCGGACAGCACTGCTATGGGCACGTGGAATCGGTTACGAGACATCTTCTACGACAACAAAAATTCTCGGGCTGTAACCATTGAGCAAGAGTTTTCTCATACTCTCATGGAGTCTTTCAACTCGGCCTCCTCGTATTGCCAACATCTTAAACAGTTGGCCGATCAACTTAAGAATGTGGGCGCCCCAGTCTCTAATGACCGCCTCGTTCTTCAGATGGTCTCCGGTCTCACCGATGCGTATAACGGAGTCGCTAATATGATTCGACAAACTGATCCTCTTCCACCCTTTTATCAGGCTCGATCCATGGTTACCTTAGAGGAGGCGGGTCTCCAAAAAAAGGCAGCGACTGCTACTGCACTAATGGCTCGTGACACTACCTCGTTCTCTCCTCCACCTGTTCCAGCCTTTTCTTCTGTTCCGGCCAGTGTTGGTATGAAGCCCGCAGGTAGAGGCAATGGCAAAGGTAACAACAAGAAGAATGGCGGAAAGGGTGGGAACAAGGCTGTTAAGGTCAGTGATGGCGCTTCTTGGCAGTCAGGGTGGGGCTCCAGTGGACAGCTGCAGCCGTGGGGAGGACCTTGGGGGCCATGGCCAGTTCCACCTTGTCCATATCCGACCCAACCACAATCTGGGAACTGACCGATGCAACCTAGACCATGACCAAGATCGAGTACTCCTAGTAGACAGCCTTCACCTAGCGTGCTCGGCCCACGCCCGCCACAAGCCTTTGCTGCATCTGTTCCCTCTTCTGCTACGGATATTGATGCAGCCATGCATACTATGAGTCTTTCCCAGCCTCCACCAAACTGGTTTATGGATTCTGCTGCTACTTCACATGCCGCCTCTTCATCAGGTACTCTCGCGCCTTATTTCAATTTGAGCACTAAAAATGGCATCGTTGTAGGTAATGGCACTACTATTCCGATTTCTGGCTATGGTCATACTACTTTGTCCCCACCCCATCCTCCTCTCTGTCTTCGTAATGTTCTCCATGCTCCTCATATTTTCAAAAATTTAGTGTCAGTTCGTAAGTTCACTTCCGATAATTCTGTCACCGTTGAATTTGATCCGTTTGGTTTTTCTGTGAAGGATTTCTAGACGGGGAGGCGTATCATGAGGTGTGATAGTCAAGGGGATATTTATCCAGTCACCACTTCGTCCGTGTCTTCTTCAGCTTTAGTTACGTTGTCTCCAGTTTTATGGCACGAGAGGCTGGGTCATCCTGGCGCACCAATCGTGGAGTCTCTTAGGAAAAACAACTTTATAGATTGTAGGAGTTCATTTGTTTCGCACCTTTGTCATGCTTGTTCTTTGGGCAAACATAGTAAACTTCCTTTTGAATCTTCTAGTTCTAATACTTTAATGCCATTTGATATTATTCATAGTGATTTATGGACATCTCCCGTGTTAAGTGGTGCGGGTCATCGATATTATGTTTTGTTCTTGGATAATTACTCTAAATATCTTTGGTTGTTTCCAATTGCGAATAAATCAGATGTGTATTCTGTTTTTCTGTCTTTCCGTGCATTCGTTCGAAATCAATTTGAGCGTGACATTAAAACAATTCAATGTGATAATGGCCGTGAATTCGATAATGCACAGTTTTGGGATTTTTGTAAAAAGAATGGTCTTTCCTTTTGTCTTTCGTGCCCTATACTTCATCTCAAAATGGGTCAGTTGAGCGTAAAATAAGAACCATAAATAACATGGTCCGTACCTTGTTAACTCATGCGCCTCTTCCACCTTCTTTTTGGCATCATGCGGCTCTTATGGCCACATATCTCCTTAACATAATTCCCAACAAGTCTTTATCCTATTCTTCTCCTCTCAAAGTTCTTTATGCTAAGGATCCATCGTATCAACATCTTCGCGTGTTTGGATGCCTTTGCTATCCTCTTTTCCCTTCTACCACCATTAATAAGTTTCAAGCACGTTCTACTCCGTGCGTTTTTTTGGGGTATCCGGCCAATCATCGAGGATATAAATGTTACGACTTGTCTTCCCGTAAAATTATTGTCAATCGCCATGTCCTGTTTGACGAGAATCGGTTCCCGTTTGCGTCTTTACATAACACGTCATCCTCCACTTATAATTTTCTCGATGATAGTCCATCCCCCTATCATTTTAGTCATTGGACAGTTCCTGACCCAAGTGATCAGGCTCCTAGTCCGCCTGCTTCGCCAACTCCAGCTTCCCCTCCTGCTGTTCCTTCGAGTCCGGTTCCTGGCCTGTCTGTCCAGTGCACTTCTACTATGGCTGGGCCGGCCCAAGGCCCACTCCTTGCTTCTTCTCTCCCCTCCTCTCCTCCGGTTCAGCCCACTACTAACCGAGCTGGGCCAATCACGCGAAGTCAAATGGGCATTCATAAGCCCAAGGTTCATTTTAATTTGCATGTTAACATGTCCAAATCCCCTATTCCTCGCAATCCTATTTTTGTTCTCAATGACTTAAATTGGAAAACTGCCATGACTGAGGAATTTAATGCTCTTATTGATAATAAGACGTGGGAGTTGGTTCCCCGTCCGCCTGCTACTAATATCATTCATTCTATGTGGATTTTACTCATAAGCACAGGTCGTACGGTTCGTTTGAAAGGCATAAGGCTCGGTTAGTTGGCGATGGTAAAACTCAACGGGTGGGTATTGATTGTGGGGAGACGTTTAGTTCGGTTGTTAAACCAGCCACCATCCGTACTGTTTTGAGTTTATCACTTTCTAAAAAGTGGTCTATTCATCAACTTGATGTCAAAAATGCGTTCTTACGTGGGAGTTGGTTCCCCGTTTGCTTATTGAAGAAGTCTTTATACGGACTTAAGCAGGCTCCTCGGGCGTGGTATAAGCGGTTTGCGGATTTTGTTTCGACGATTGGTTTTATTCAGAGTAAGTGTGATCATTCTCTGTTTGTGTATAATCAAGGCCCTTCCATGGCCTATCTTTTGGTGTATGTCGACGACATCATTTTGACGGCTTCGTCTGATGCACTTCGACTCTCTATCATAGCTCGACTTAGCTCCGAGTCTGCTATGAAAGATTTGGGACCATTAAGTTATTTTTTGGGGATCGCTGTTTCTCGTTCTAATGGGAATTTGTTTCTTTCCCAACGTAAGTATGCTGCGTAAATTGTGGAGCGGGCTGGCATGTCTTCGTGTAAGCCGTCTCAGACACCGGTTGACACCAAGCCGAAACTCAGTTCTTCGGCTGACAGTCCTTTATTCTCCGATCCTTCCCTCTATCGTAGTCTTGAGGGTGCTCTGCAATATCTTACGTTTACTCACCCTGACATTCAGTATGCGGTCCAACAGGTATGTTTGTTTATGCATGCCCCACGTGTTGAGCACATGAATGCTCTTAAGCGTGTTATTCGTTATGTACATGGGACGCTTGGTTTTGGTTTGTACTTATATCCTTCGTCCCATACCTCCCTCATATCCTATACGGATGCCGATTGGGCGGGTTGTCCAGATACTCGGCGATCTACCTCTGGCTATTGTGTGTTCTTGGGTGACAATCTTGTTTCTTGGTCAGCTAAACGCCAGGCGGTGTTGTCCCGTTCCAGTGCCGAGGCCGAGTATAGGGGTGTGACTAATGTGGTGTCGGAATCATGTTGGTTACGCAACTTATTATTGGAGTTACAGTGTCCTATTCGACTCGCTACTTTGGTATATTGTGATAATGTTAGTACTGTGTATCTTTCGGGTAATCCTGTTCAACATCAGCGCACTAAGCATATAGAGATGGATATTCATTTTGTCCGGGACAAAGTAGCAAAGGGAGAAGTCCGGGTCTTACATATTCCGTCTCGACATCAGATTGCTGATATTTTCACGAAAGGGCTTCCATTGATTTTATTTGAAGATTTTCGTGACAGTCTTAGCGTACGTTCCCCTCCCGTTTCGACTGCGGGGGAGTGTTAGAATATATCTCATAACATTAGGGATATATTCTCTATTGTCTATAGTTATCATATGTATATTCTAGTATTTGTATAGGATTGTATTTCCTTAGTTAGTTAGCTAGAATTATGGTAAAGAAGTCAGATTTGTAAATATTATATAAACACAAGTTTGTGAATAAGAAAGTTGCGGAAAATATTCTTTGAGTACTATCAAATACAACCAACTATATAATTGCCTGAGCTTCGTTTTGAACTGCTTGTAAAACAACTTTGTATGCAGTGGCGAGGCTAGGGCAAAGGGAAGGGGTCATTCGACCCCCTTGAATTTTAAAATGTGTCAATTTTAGTACCTTTAAAATTTTAGAAAATGACATTTACTAAAAAAAATGTTGAATTTATTCATTTTGACCCCCTTAAATTTGAGAAAAAAATACACTATTCGACCCCCTTAAATTTGTAAACCTCAACAATAATACTTATCCCCAAGTAACATTGACCCCCTTTTCAGAAAATCCTGGCTTCGCCACTGTTTGTATGGACTACCAACAAAAGGATTTTGCTAATCTCCTGCTACAAATTTTGTCATCAAATAATAGAGTTAGACTAAAAGCAAGCTCTGTGTTTGATACCTACCACAGATCTGGTGGCAACAGATCTGGAGTAAATATGTGAAAAAAAAAGCCAGATTAAAAGAGGCGGTGTCGTCGGAGAAGATGATGCGACAGCGAACCTGGAGCGGACTCGCCGGTAACTGGTACGGATGGCCGGAGAAAAGGTCTCTGGTGGAAATATTGGCCCGAGAAGAGAGGGGTAGTGAGGTTAGGGTTAGGGCTTGAGAGAACGGGAGATTTACTCTGTGTGTGTGTTTAGAGAGAGAAATCTGGCAAAATGATGTTGAGGAGAGGGAATTAGGCATTTCATATGCAGGTAGCATTGGTATTTAGGAGTTATTTTTGACTGGTCAACGGAGCTTAGGGGTGTCTGGAGAATTTTGATCTCGGCCCAACTCTTTATCTGGTATTTGGTCTGGGCCTCTCCTTATCTGTAATAAAATCTGGGATTAGGGTCCCTTAGGGAATTTTTCCTATGATGATCTTTTCCACTAAATTGCATAAAGAGTAGAGATTTTCAAAGTGTCCCTTAAAATGAAATTTGGACATTCGTTTAAGAACATTTATTTCATTTTCAAAAGACAATTACATTGATCATAAGTACTACTCTAATGTAGTGGCTCTTATCTTGCTCCTGTTAATGTAGGACTAGGAGCATTGTCGGGGAAGTTGACGAAGAGCTGGATGCCAACTTGTGACTGTCCGAATTGAGAGCTTATCCTCTGTAACCTGTCATCTAGTAATACTCCCTCCGTCCCAATTTAAAGTTTCTAGTTTGACTTTGCAAGGAGATTAAGAAAAAGTAAATGTTGTGAGTATGAAAAGTAAAGTGGGAGAGAGAAAGTGGGTAGGGAGTTTTTGTTGTGAGAATGACAAGTAGTCCCACTTTCTATTTTAGGTAATAAAACAAAGTAAGAACCTTAAATTGAGACAGACTAAAAAGGAAAGTAAGAACCTTAAAGCGGGACATAGGGAGTAACTAATTCAAATTGAATACTCCCTCCGTCTTAGAGTATATGTCCACCCTCCCATTTATACAGAGATTAAGAAATGATTGAAATGATGCAAGAGTTGTGACTTGTGAGTAGTGGCGGAGCCAGGAAATTTTTTCAACGGGGGCAAAAATTGCACAACATAAATATTTTAACTGTATGTTAGTCAATGGGGGCAAAAAAAAAATATCTAGTGTATTATTATTTGTATCTTAAAGGGGGTAAATTTCAATAAATTGCACTAAACCCCAAAAACATTGTAAATTTTGCACTAGTAAATTTTTATTTTTTAAAAACCAATGGGGGCAATTGCCCCCTTTAGCTTGCATGTAGCTCCACCTCTGCTTGTGAGTATGAAAAGTAAGGTAGGAGAGAGAATGTGATGTTAGAGAATAGTAAGTTGATTGGTGTTGTGAGTATAAAAGTAAAGTAGGAATGAGAATGCGCGGGAGGAATAGTAAATATTCTTTGTCATTTTAAAAAGTAGACATATATTCTGGGACAGTGATGCAGTATGATGGGATAAATATCAGTTTTATTTTAATTAATAGTTATTTTATTATTATTTTCGGAATTAAATGTAGTAGGATGATTATAAGAGGGTTTAGAGTAGATTTAGCTTTGATTTAGTAGTTTTAGACTTCTATTAGGTTACCTTATAGGCTAGGTTTTATTTTAGGATGTTATTTCCTGTTTTCCAAGTTTTATGGGTGCTATAAAATAGCCTCAAAGTTGTAATCCGAAAATTAGAGTTTTTGATTAATAAAAATTAGATTTGCCATTGTGCAATTATCAGGGTTTCAAACCCGTCTTGTTTCAATTCCGTTCGGTCTTGTTCTCATAACCTTTGTTTTGCTATCATTTGGTATCAGGAGTTCCTGGTGATAATGGCCGAACGAGGACGAGGAAGTGGTGGTCGTGGTAATCGTGGTAGGGGCTGTAGATCAGAACCCCAGGGAGACGAAATCCATCGACATCATTACCTAAGTGAAATAGAGAAAGACGAATTGCGAAGACAGATTCAAGATCTCCAACTCCGCTTTCTGCCTTTTGAGATTCAAGAACTCCAACGTCGCCTTGAACGTGTGGAGGGTCCACGAGTCCAACGACATCTAGCGTGTTTGGAGGTTCCCACCAATGTGGGCTCGGAGTCAGATCTGTGGTCTGATGATGATGAGGCTATCTATCCTTTCGATCGGGATCAAGAACTTGAGTGCAGGAGAGAGGCCGAGCCTCTTACTCCTGACGAGTTTTGTGACCGATTGATTCCTGTTCCCGTGGATTGCTTTGTTGATTCGACGGGTTCCGACGTTGTCATTGATTGGTCAAAACCACCAATCTTTGATGAAGATAATGGTGAAGAAGATTTTTGGGTTTTTGACCCAGCCGTACTTGCTCGACCGAGCTCACTTGAAGACTCGCCCGAGCAAGGAACACCAGAAACCATTGAGAGGCAGAGCACCAGCCCCAGCACCTACTCGGCGCAGCAAGCACGACCGTGCCTAATTCCAGTACACGACCGTGCGATTAAAAGCAGTTGTGGAAGTCCATGGCGCACTGATCTGCACGACCGTGCCAGATTACCATACACGACCGTGCTCGGCGACCCTCAGCCGAACCTGGGCGCAGTTTGTGATTTTCTGGGTTCATCTATTTTGGTTTCGAAAGAAGAAGGTATTTTTGGTTCTTATTGTTATGAAGATCCGTTTGATATTCTTGATTGCAATTTTTCGTCACCGTGGCACATCAAGAAATTGCTCATGGAAAATATTTGTCAATATTATTGGACGGATTGGATGGATGTCATGAAGCATGGTACAACTAAATTTAAAGTTCGTCGAAGATTGAAGAAAAAATTTCACGATGTGTTTCCAAAAAGCAACGACTCAAATTCGAGGTCGAATTTTTCTAAGAAGAGGAGAATGATGCAGTATGATGGGATAAATATCAGTTTTATTTTAATTAAAAGTTATTTTATTATTATTTTCAGAATTAAATGTAGTAGGATGATTATAAGAGGGTTTAGAGTAGATTTAGCCTTGATTTAGTAGTTTTAGACTTCTATTAGGTTACCTTATAGGTTAGGTTTTATTTTAGGATGTTATTTCTTGTTTTCCAAGTTTTATGGGTGCTATAAAATAGCCTCAAAGTTGTAATCCTAAAATTAGAGTTTTTGCTTAATAAAAATTAGATTTGCCATTGTGCAATTATTAGGGTTTCAATCCCGTCTTGTTTCAATTCCGTTCGGTCTTATTCTCATAACCTTTGTTTTGCTATCATTAGAAATAAATAGAGATAAACACTATAGATCCGTTGATTGTTCTCAACAATGCCGGAAGAATAGCCTTCAATAACCCATTGATTCGAAGAATACTAGGAAATTGGCATCAAAAGGGAAGAAATCCACTTTCGGGAATAAAGAACAACGTTCAATACTCAAATTTTATTAATCAACAACTGATTTTCGGAATTAACATTAACCCTATTTTTATAAGACTCCTACGATTTGGAAAACAAGTCAAACACTCCTAAAAATAACCCTAACCTATATAGTAACCTATTACAACTCAAAAACATCAAAATATATCATAAATCTACTTCTAAACATGATATTATCTCCTATCTAAATATAAATCCGAAAATAACAATAAAAATAACAATAATAATTAAAATAAAGCCTTAAATATCTTCTTATATTAATCTCCATCATTCTTCCCCGCTTGAAGAAAATTCGTCCTCGAATTTTGAGTACTGCTTTGAACACGTCTTGAAAAATTTCTTCATGCCCGCGACGAACTTTAAACTTTACTGCATTCTTAACATTACTCATCCAATCGCTCCATTGAGTTGCAACAAAAGAATCCCTAATTAAGCGTTGAATCATCAGTGAAAGCGAAGAATTTGAGTCGTCGATGAAAAATGGATCTTCACACGAATGATGGATTTTTTTCGCTTCAAGATTCCTCATCAATTCCTCTTGAGAAAAATTAAGGTCAACCGTTGTCACAATGATTGGATATGATTTCATCGGTTGACAGACTTCACAATAACAATCATCAAAAATCGGTGGTTTCGACCAATCAATAAAAAGATCAATGCTAGGAGATTCAACGAAGGGCCACGAAAAATCAAACATTTTTTTTTTGGATTTTTTTTTTAGAAAAGAAGAAAAAAATATATAAAGAAATACCTTAACTGAATTTAGAAAAATTTAGGTTCAGGCTCTGAATACCAAATGATAGCAAAACAAAGGTTATAAGAATAAGGTCGAACGGAATTGAAACAAGACGGGATTAAAAACCTAATAATTGAACAATGGAAAATCTAATTTTTATTAATCAAAAACTCTAATTTTCGGATTACAACTTTGAGGCTATTTTATAGCACCCATAAAACTTGGAAAACAAGAAATAACATCCTAAAATAAAACCTAACCTATGAGGTAACCTAATAGAAGTCTAAAACTACTAAATCAAGGATAAATCTACTCTAAACCCTCTTATAATCATCCTACTACATTTAATTCCGAAAATAATAATAAAATAACTATTAATTAAAATAAAACTGATATTTATCCCATCATACTGCATCAGACAGACTAAAAATGAAAGATGGACACATAGTCTAGGACAGAGGGAAGTAGATGTTAGTAGTATTGTATTAATGTTAATTGATTATGTGAATGATGTAGGAGCAGAGACAGCCGAATCACAGCACAGCAGACCACCAGACGCCCGCCTGCACAAGACCAAGCGCCCGCCTGGAATTAATTCCCAAACGGCTGATGTTACTGGCATACTCGAGCGCCCACCTAGGTAGAACCAAGCCCCCGCCCGCTTGTCGGGCAGAAAGATATTAGTTTTCGTTTTTTGATTGTTTTACGCGCAGAATTAGGGTTAGTTTTGGTATTATTTGTTTAGTTTAGGTATTTTATTAGACTAGGGTTTGTTAGTTGTTAGGAGTATAAATACTTCTCTTTCATTGTTCTAGGGTTTTAACTTTTGATTAATTGAATTTTATTCAAAGAGATTTTCTCTTTTATCTGGTGGATTCCGGGTTTTCTTGGTGGATTCCAAGGTAATTGTGTTGAGGGTTCATCGCTTGTGAACTCTTGTGATTAGTGCGCTAAATCACGAATACTATCGCTTCCGTGCTGCGTTAGTTGGCATCAGAGCAGGCCATATCCAGTCTTTTGCATCACTGATTCGTTTTGGGGGATCAAGGAGCAACAAAAGGTGATATCGAGGGTATGACCACCGCTATCACCAATGCTATCGCTGCTTTAACAACGCAGATCGCTGCGTTGGCAACCGCTCAACAGGTTCAGAATGTTAATCAGAACCGTAGGGGTGAGAGAGACATGGTTGATCAAGTTCGAGATCCAGTTCGACGTCCTCAACTGGGAGAGAATCGGGATGATGAAGAATCCAGTTCCGAAGAAGAGGTTGTTAATGATGAAGAGCCGAATGGTAGGCTTAGTCGCACGCCTACTAAATTAGACCTAAACTCGGCCACTAATAATGTAATTAGGGTAAGTCAGGGTCGATCCACGAAGAACAGTGATTATTTGCGAACAGCCACTTGACCAGATTGGGGGTTGAATTTGATTGTACTTAATTTCTAGACGGGAAATTAAACTAATTGTGATTAAAACAATGATTTAAAAAGCACTTCAGATTGATTACTATCCCCGTCCTCTAATTCAATTTCGTCGGTACTTCTATTTCTCTGTTAATCCTATTCACTTGATCACGAGATATATTGCAATCTCTGTCTCTTCTTACAGATTAGTCGATAGCAGTGGCATACTCACTATAAACCCTAATTAATAAATTAATCTAACTGGCACAGTCTAGATCGCAGAATTAATTGATTCAATTTAAGAGACTAAGATCAAGAACGCTTTCTAGGTTACTAGATAATCGTTTAATTTTGCCTACTCCCCGAATTGCTATGGCACATATACAATTCGTGAAGATGCTACGGTGAAAACCCTAATTCTGGCACAGAACAGAGAATTCTAGCATAGATCAAGAAATAGAACTAATGGATTGGCCAAATCCACAAACCCTAAATATTAATCTAGAATCAGAACAGACAAAATTATAAATAGATCAACAAAAGAATAAGAAAAATTACCTCAATTGAATTAAAGGAAGTTCAAGATCACAACCCAAAGCAATGGAGTTTAGTTCTCCATTAATGGTTTACAAAAGCTCCAGATAGAAAAAGAGTACGTCGTTTTTCCAAAGTAAAAGAAGAATCTCAAACTCATTCTAATCCCTCACTAATAATGAATATTTAAAAAATCAAAATAGAATAACAAAAAAATAAAAGAAAAAGAAACAGAAGTAAAATCCTCTGATGAGATCGTCCGCTGCAGCACATGCGGAAACCAACTTCCCCAATTTTGCAATTAAGTCCCTGGAGTCTTTAAATATTCAGTCTAGTCCTCCAACTTTCAGGAATTTCAGAATAGTACCTCAACTTTCAGTAATTGCAGTTTGGTCTTATACTCCTGCGCTCCGGTTGACTTTTACTTTTTCTTGACTTTGACTTGATCCTCGAGACATGACTTTGAAGCTTACCAAAAATTACATCCGGAAAAATAAATACATAAAAACAACTATTCTACCCCCGGATTACAATAAAAACTCAAATGATAAAATAATGCCCCAATTACATCAAATCTAGTCTAAGTACATCAAAATGAATAAAAATACATAGGAAAATAAGGGAAATAATATATATAAAATCCGCCACATCAAATTCCCCCACGCTTAGACCGTTACTCGTCCCTGAGTAACATCCTAACCCCACTCTAAACTCCGGTCTACTAAGCGTAGCATGGGAGAAAATGACCTCTAATCTCCTCTAATCTCCTTAGTAAAAAGTCAACAAACACAAACAACTCGGAGTATAAGAAACTCCGTCCCCATATAACCTCAGAAAATCAAATAAAAATCAATGGCCTTAGCCCGATACAAACTCCAAAATAGTGAAAAACCATATCCGGACTAAGGCCCACTCATAAAAGTCACGGGGAACTAAAATATCCTAAATTTCCCCCACGCTAGACTCACACTACAAGTCTCCCTCATAAAAATAAGTTTTTAGCCGGGTAGTGGTCCCGCGTAAAACTCACCTCGTATTTAGCACCTACTCCCCCTTATAACTCCAAAAGCAAAACGAGGATTTCTATCCTATTACCCACTAACCGAACCTCCAACATCCAAATATCCTAACCTGAGACTCCAAACCCCCCTTATGACGCCAACACCGGTGAATGAATGATAAAAAGAACATCTCAAAACCTCACCTTTTGCCTAAGCGCCCTTTCGGGTTTTCACTTAGCCTCTCTATTTATTTTTTTATTTTTTTTAATTTTTTTTAATTTTTTTTTTAATTTTTTTTATTAATGCACACCCTTGTTTTTGCCTAGACTGCCCTTTCGGGTTTTCAATCTAGCGGGCTTCTTTTCTTGTGCATTTTTTTTTTTTTAAGAAAAACTAACTAGCTATCTAGAAATAAAATGCATACTATACAACTACAAATCCGTCCCCCACGCTTAAACTACACAGTGTCCTCAATGTGTGTGCAACAATAAAAGTGATAGGACAGTAAAAGCGTAAAAGAGGGGAAAATAATAGCATCACTGAGGGGGCCATTGCCACGGTTGCCACTGCCAATCTGGGTACTGCCACTGATCAAATGACTGTGACTGCGAACTAGAACCCACATCAGGAGCAGGCATCCGTCTAGATGCACGCCTCAACTCACGGGCCTCTGTACGGGACAACATAATGGCATAGTACTCATCCGCCACAGGGACATATGCGGGAGGTCCCTGCTGCTGCTGCATCCAAGACTCCATCTGTCGCTGGCGGCTGTCTATTGTGATCTGTCTGTCCCGTATCTCCTCTAAAGTATCACCATACTCAGCACACCGCCTATCCTCAAAAGCTACCCGGCTCATGAACCTCTGGTCTTCATAAACATATCTGTCCTGGGTCCTCCTGTCCTCATAGGCATATCTCTGATGCTGCTCATCGAGAAATGACCTCATCTCTCCCCAATTACCCATTGAACCGGACCCGACATAATGATCGGGTTGTCTAGCTCTAGCTCCTTCCTGCTCATCCATATCGTCATCCTCCTCAACCGGCACTTGGTGTTCATCGAGATTAACCACCCCCGGCATTCTCCATTCTTGTGCAAAGTCACCCGAAGGAAACGTCGCATACCGTGAACAAGGTACCGAGAATGAATTTCCATATCGGAAATAAAGGGATCTGGAATCATTAGGAAAAGGGTCGAAGCAGTCATACTGACACAAGTTTTAGATACCCCGGGGGAACCACGGCTTTGGCTAGAGCGCGTGTGTTATCCTAGGATGTCTAACTTGTTTTTAGAGTCGCCACCTATGTTTTGAGGAACATAAGAAAAACCTATTGATGATAGCCTAAGTGTGATTACGAAAACAGAGATTATTTGATTTGAGGTTCGGGGGTTAGGTTACGAGATGGGAAGTACCGAAACACCCATCTCGCCCAACTAAAGTTGGTCTTGCTCGATCAAAATCTACATGAATGATAAACGTTCTTCTTCTTCTTCTTTAAATCATAAAAAGGGGTTTTAAAATAGAGTTTGGAATGTAGGAGATAACTCCTTAACCGACCTCAATAAGATGAGGTGATCATTAGAGTCATGTCCCAAAATGATTTGGGTGATTGCACTTTGATAAAACAAAAAGAAAGAGAAAAGAGATGAAGTTGAGAAGGGGAAAGAAATAGCTTTACCTAGACTTCAAGAAACTTCAAGCACTTCTTGTTGAATTACTTGGAGAAATCCTTTGGAAAATGCTTTGAAAGTAGGAAATTTGGTTTCTTATTGAAATGTGAGATTGAGAGCCAAAGGTCCTTGAGAATGGAGGTAAAGGGGGGGGGGGTTTATAGGTGAAATAGAGATGTTTTTGGTGCCAAAACTCAGTCACCAAGAAATCTTTCCCGGGCAAAATCCTGTAAATTGAGCAAGGGAGAGAATCCTGGCCAGAAATCTGTAACCGACGCCCAGAGGAGCGCGCATCCTGCTTTGGGGGCGGGAGGCGCGCGCGTCTGGATCCTCCTGTCGGAGGCGCGCGACTCAGAGAATGCGATTTTGACAGAATGGACTAGAAAGTCAGCCCTGTTATTCAGTTTAGTCCCTGGACTTAACGAAGTCAGTCAGGAACTTAACAGAAGTGACAAAAACTAACGAGAAACACTTAAAATGGGGAGAAACACAAGATCAAATGTGCAATCGGGGTGAGCGGTCCAAGGCGGGGTGTCTACAGAGCCCCTCGGCGACGTGGATTGCAAAGCAAAATGCGTCGACGAAAGTTAAAAACACCCGCCGAGGACATCACCAAGAAAAAGCAAAGACTCGATGAAAGCAGGAATTTGTAATTGTGAGAGATAGTGGTGCGCTCCCTGTGTGAGCGGCTTTTGTTGATAGAGGGGGTGGCATGATCCGTTAGGTGAACCTGCCGGCTGAATATGTTGAATGAGGCCGTTAGTGAACCTTTGAACGAGGCCATTAGTGAACCTTTGGAGAGGCCGTTAGTGAACCTTTGAAGAGGCCGTTAGTGAACCTTTGAAGAGGCCGTTAGTAAACCTTTGAGGAGGCCGTTAGTGAACCTTTGGAGAGGCCGTTAGTGAACCTTTGAGGAGGCCGTTAGTGAACCTTTGAGGAGGCCGTTAGTGAACCTTTGAGGACGAATCCGTTAGTGAAATCCGTTGATAAGGCCGTTAGTGAACCCTTGAAGAGGCCGTTAGTGAACCTTTGGAGAGGCCGTTAGTGAACCTTTGAAGAGGCCGTTAGTGAACCTTTGAGGACGAATCCGTTAGTGAAATCCGTTGATGAGGCCGTTAGTGAACCCTTGAATGAGGCCGTTGGTGAACCTTTGTTGACGAATCCTTTAGTGAAATTCGTTGATGAAATATTGCTTTGAAGTCGCGTGCCACTTGGAGTTTGGCTTTTTGACTTGTGGGGTGCGGGCACAGTTGACTGCGACCAGAAGAATGTTCCTGCTGGGGATGAAATGTTGAGATTGACTCTTGAAGGGGGGTATGGCACCCGTGACAGAACTTAGGGAGTTCGGAATCCGTGGGGAAACATTGATGCTGTGCATGGATTCTTGCATGGGAGACTGCTTCTGAACCTGCCTGATGATGGGAAGAGCGCGCGTCTGGACCTCGTTGTGGGATGCGCGCGCCTCGGATGAGTATGTCGGGGGGCGCGCGCCTGGCGCATAAGTTTAACATATTTAAACAGACGGTTCACTGTTTTCGGCGAGTTTTCAAAATTTTGAAGAACCCTCCAAATTCCAAACCAAATTTTCACGGAGAAATCACCCCAAAACACTTTCTTGCTGCTCTAGGATCAATTCCGTCACAGAAACGATGTCGGATCGTCAACAATCTCCTCCGTTCGAGATGCCACAGGGTGAGGAGCCCGAAATTGGGGTTGAAGCTATGGACCCGAGCTTGCTTACCTTCCGGCCTCATACCCACATTTCTCATTTCGTGACTTCGGGTTTGGTAAGAATGCCTCACCTTTCTTGTCGATTTCGGATTTCATGAAGTTCCGTTTTTTACCCGAAATATTGTTGCAGCAGCTTTATTGATCCTTCCTTGCATGTTGTTTGTTGCTGCTGATTTGTTGTAAGGAACATGTTGGGGCGCCCATTTTCATGTTCACACACTTGCTTGCACATTGCCCTGCCATTGAAATCTTTGTGTCGAATTCATCCGTTTTCTAGCAGTCATGCTGATGAAATTTTCGTTGTTCCTTCTTTCCTTTCAGGAGTGGACCCGTCTGACAGAGATTTGTGGTGGGGCTCATGGGCCCATCTCTATATGGAAGAGGTTGCCTGAGAATGTTCGGGCCCGAGTTACAGGGACTCATTTTGGTCTTTTTGTCACCAACCTCCCAGCTTTGAAGAATGACCCCGATGTGGTCTAGGCATTGAGGGAAAGATGGTGGGACACCACCCATACCTTCCATTTACCCATGGTCGAGGTGACTATGATGCCTACCGATTTCACAGCTTTGACGGGCTTGCCGTTCATAGGGATACCTGTCCCTTTTGGTTTAAGAGGGGCTGTTCGGACTCCGGACGAGTTAGTGGCTTTGGTTGACTGCCGGTTCGAGGTCAAGAATTCTCGATTGACATGGGGGCGAATCCGGGCCAATTTCAGCATCTTAATGGCTGAGGCTCGAGGTGTTACTGCTGATCGGGTCGATGCCGTGGCCCGTTGCTTTATTTGGTACCTGTTATCCCATACTCTGTTTGCCAACGGGGGATCTTCGGCCTCTTTGGCTCTGCTCGACTTGTTAGTGGATCTGGACCAGATCGGCGAGTATAACTGGGGCGCAGCGGGCTTAGCTGCTTGTTATAATGGCATGGATTTGACCAGCCGCTCGACCACTAGCTCGGTTACGGGCTTCAGCTTGCTGTGGGAGGTATACCACTTACTGTCCCTTTTATATTCTCCTTGCCTTGGTCATAACTGCCTTTTTCGTTGACTGTCATTAACTTTGCTTCTGCCTCTTGTCTACAGCTTTGGGCCTTTGCTATCCTGAATCTGAGGGATTTCAAGATTGATAAGGAAGGCCAGCCCCAGTATCCGGACTGCGCACGGTGGGCGTACAAGAAGAGGAATGTGAAGACTGGTACGAACCCAATTAGTCTTACTTCAGCCCGACGGCATTTGGACACCTTGAGGTCTGAGTCTGTTGCCTTCTCTTTGTATCCGTGGAGATCAGTTCAGCACTGGTTTGAGCATACTCTTATTCCTACCCGTTCTCGGCTTTTGATGAGTTCGGGTGAGTGCATGGCTCTGTATTTGGGAGACAGAGTGTTCTGGCAGCATCGTATCCAGGTGACAGACTTTTACACCCCCCTCGTCCTGCAGTTCCAGACGTTCCTCCTTTCTGCTCTCGTAATTGGAGGTCACTTTCAGAGGCCGATCGCGCGGCATACATGGCATGGATTGATGCCGTCCCTCACATTCACTTGGATCAGGATTATGGCCTCTTCAGGGAGAACAACTTGATGCAAGGCTTCATGTTTGCTGATCCGAGGAGATCACAGGCTGCTCCTACGACCTCCGCTCGGTTTTATACTACCGGTGCCGGGTATTGCTTTGATCCTCCTTTTCCTCCTCCCTACTACACTTATTCAAACTTCAGGGTCTTTGAGGAGCAGAGGGAGATTGTTCCCGAGGACATGTCACCAGAGAGAGAGCCTCCTGCTCAGGCTGCTGTGGTATGTTTTTCTGACCATCTTTGCATTTCTCAGTTCCAGTCTTGTTTTTCTGTCCCTGATGCAATTTTCTATTCTGCCCCCCGTTGTAACAGGTACCGGTAGCTGCTTATAGGCACTTGGGCAGACAGAACAAGGGGATGAGGAGGAGACTGCGTCAGCTGGAGGAGAAAGTACTAGAGCTGTGCAGGGACATTGCCGACATGACTAGAGAGGCTGCTGGTGCTGTCTCTGGTGCTGCGAGAGGAGCTGCCCGAGGTGCTCGAGGCATGAGACGAGGTTGCAGGGATGCTACACTGGACATTGATGAGGCTGTCTCTTCGGCGAGGCAGTCACTGAGCAGGAGTCTGAGCCGCGGAGGTAGCCATAGTAGGAGTCTGAGCCGAGGAGGTAGCCAGAGCCGGGGTGGCGCTAGTTCATCAGGGAGAGCTGCCAAGAGGACCCGACATGATTTTGTGGTTGAGACATCTGAGGAGGAAGAATTTGCTGATGATGATGATGATGATGATGACAAGGAGACTGAGAGCGGCAGTGGGGGTGGGCACGGTGCTGCCGATGATGATGATTCTGAGTAGCCTTTTGGGGAGGACGAGAGATTGAAAACATTTTTATTTACCTGTAATAAACATTTAGCATGTATTTACAATCCTAGCTATTTACTACGCTTTTTAGTTATCTGTCTAGACTCGTTCCTAAGTGTCGACTCTTTACAAACAAATGTGTGCCCAAATGTGTTCATCATGGTTGCTTGAACTCCTTTTCTGTGCTGGGATCGGTTTCCTTGCAGGTTGAAGGCGTTTGAACGTGCCTGGGCTTCTTTCTTGAACTGACAAGGGCATGTTCTGTTTCTGTCTGCTGTCAAACGCGCGCGCGTCCGGATTTTGTAGCGGGAGGCGCGCGCATATGGAGTCGCTTGTCGGAGGCGCGTGCTTCTGGCTTGCTGAATTCCAGCCCCTTTCTTTTCTGAGCAGGGCACTCCAACAGCTATAAATTCAAACCATTTTCGATCAGAATGATCACACAGCAATATTCTGCATTCTTTCCCTTACTCTATACCTCAAAATTCTTGTAGCAATGGCCCCGATGACTTTCTCTTTTGAAGTAAAGGTTTCCGTCCCCGAGGGTGAGAAGTCCGTTCCAATGGTGAACGCCGTTCCGGCTGTGGGGTCCGTCTCGATGGTGGAGAAGCGTCCGAGCGTTTTTGATCGTTTGGGAAGGCCCAATGGCGATGTTGTTGACCCCGTGAGACCGGTGGTTCATGTGCGGGACTATAGACCCCATCATTTTCCCAAGAAGAAGAAAGGTAAGGGAAATTCCTCCCATGTGTGGAAGCGTCCCATGGTTGTCCCCGCTAAGGCTCCGCTTGATAAGGGCAAAGGGAAAGCCGTTGATGAAGCTCCGTCCCGTCCTAGCGTTTTCTCCCGTCTTGACGGTCCCAAGAATGTTCCGTCCCCATCCAAGAAGACTAAAGGGCATAACAAGAAGCAATGGGTTCCCAAACCTAAGAAAGATTAGATTTTTCTTTGTACCCCAAGAGATTGCAATTAAATTAGACCACTTTGTTTTAGGATTTAATGTTTTGATGTCTTTTGTTGCTCAATAAATCCGTTGTAATGTCTTGAATAACTCATTGAATGAATAAAAATTGCATCTTGTTATTTGAAGTGAATTGGGTATTTTTGATATGTTTTAGACCACACCCGAAGGTTTCCTTCGTTCCTCCAGTTGGGACGCTCAGGTCTCCGTAGTTCAAACAAACAAAGACCATTTTTTATTTTTTTTTATTTTTTTTTTGTGCACCCTGTTTTTTGCCTAGACCGCCCTTTCGGGTTTTCAATCTAGCGGGCTTCTTTTTTGCACGTGCTCTAATTTTTGCCTAGGCCGCCCTTGTGGGTTTTCAACCAAGTGAGCGATTTTTTTTTTTTTTTATGGTCTTTGTTTATTAAGCATAGAACCTTTTGAGCTTGTCGAGGTTGACCTCCTTTGGCAGCTGGTCACCATCTAAATCCACGAGTCGGACTGCACCGCCGCTTAGTATCTTTTTGACCACGTACGGACCGATCCATCGGGGTCCCCATTTCCCCAGGGGATTCATGGCATTAGGAGGATGTTGTCTTAAGACCAAATCTCCCACATTGATGTTTCGAGGCTTCACCTTTTTGTTGAAAGCTCTTGCCATCCTTTGCTGATACGCCCTTGTGCGTTCGAGTGCTCTTAGCCTTTTCTCGTCGAGTAAGGCTAGCTGTTCATATCGACTTCGCATCCAGTCGACCTCGTTGACTTGATTCTCGAGGAGGACCCGTAGAGATGGGACTTCAAGTTCGATTGGGAGTACGGCTTCAGAACCATAGACTAATGCATAAGGAGTTTCTCCTGTTGCTGACTGTATTGATGTGCGGTAGCCCCACAATGCTAATGGTAGCTTCTCGGGCCAATCCCTTCCTGTTGAGGCCATTTTCTTGACGATGGTCTCGATGGTCTTATTTGCTGCTTCAACCGCGCCATTTGCTTGGGGACGGTAAGGAGATGACTTATGCTTGGTGATCTTGTATTCTACCAAAAGTGCATCCATTTCCTTCTCAAAGTGAGAGCCGTTGTCGGAAATGATTTCATGAGGCACGCCGTATCGGCATATGATATTAATCTTTACAAATTCGGCCACTTTCTTGGCGTTGAGGGTCCGATAGGCTTGTGCTTCGACCCACTTTGTGAAGTAGTCGACGGCCACTAGGACGAATGACTGCCCATTGCTTCCGGCAGGATGGACTTTACCGATGATGTCTATCCCCCAACAAGAGAAAGGCCAAGGTGTGACCATGTTGTAAAGTTGCGAGGGTGGAGCATGTTGCAGATTAGCATGGAATTGGCACTTGGCACACCTTTTGACTTTCTCGATACAGTCTCGTTCCATAGTGCTCCAATAGTAACCAATGTGGAGTATTTTCTTGACTAGCATAAACCCATTCATTTGGGGTCCACACTCTCCTTCATGCACTTCACACATTATCTCTTGAGCTTCGGCCTCATTGGCGCATAAGAGATTGATCTCGTTGTGGTGCCTTTTATAGACTCGGTCCCCAATCAGTACGTACCAAGAGGCTAGCCTTTGCAGAGCCGCTTGAGACTTCTTATTGCTATTCTCGGGATAAGTGCCATCTTTGAGGAAATTCATGATATCCGAATACCACGGAGAGTTTGTTTGAACCTCGTTGATCTCGATACTCATGCAGTACGCCGGACTGTTCCTTCGGGCAATTTTGAAAGGCTTCACCATTTTCCCTTTGGGCATTTCGACTAATGAAGCTATGGTGGCCAGTGCATCAGCGAAGCGATTTTTATCCCTTGACAGGTAGTTGAAAGTGATCTCTTGGAATTGTTCAACCAATTCTTCAAGGTGCTGACCATACTGTTGGAGGGTCGGGTCTTGGATTTGCCATTTACCCGATTGCTGATTGATAAGGAGCAAAGAGTCGCCGAATACTTCTAGTTCTGTGACGTTTCTTTCGAGAGCTGCTTCGAGCCCTGCTATGCATGCTTCGTACTCGGCAATGTTGTTGGTAGCTTCGAATTCCAGACGGATGGCAATGGGAGTGTAGATGTCTTTTGGATCGACAAGCAATACTCCTATACCAAAACCGTGTTTATTGGCGGCGCCATCGAAAAAAAGTTGCCACTTATTTTCCTCGGTTGCAGTACAAATTAAATGCTCGTCGGGGAACTGTACGTCTTCCCCCTTCACTTCGTCACACGGGAATTTGGCAAGCTGGTCACTGAACACTTTCCCCTGACGGATTTTAGTGTGACGTAAGTGATATCATAGCCGGCGAGCATGAAGTACCATTTGGCTATTCTTGTTGACATGAAAGGCTTCTCGAAGATGTAGCGGATCGGGTCCACCTTTGCTACTAGCTTGATCGGAAAAGCTTCCATATAGTGTTTGAGCTTTTGAGTAACCCAAACCAATGCTGCACATGACTTCTCTAAGATAGAGTAGTTCTTTTCGCCTCCTTGGAATCGGCGACTGACAAAATAAATGGCATTCTCCTTTGTGGACTCTCGTTGCTCTTGTGCTAACATAGCCCCTAGGGCTTCATCATTGATAGTGAGATAGAGCAAAAGAGGCTTCTCCTTGTGCGGCGGAACTAGAACAGGAGGGCACGTCAAGTAATGCTTCACTTGGTCGAAGTCTTCTTGGCACGCGTCGGTCCATTCTAGAGCCACATTCTTCTTGAGTAGCTTGAATATTGGCTCTCACATGGAAGTGAGTTGGTGCACAAACCGACTGATGTATTGCAGTCTGCCCATGAAACCTTTGATCTCTTTCTGCGTCTTTGGAGGAGGCATGCCAATGATTGCCTTGATTTTGGAGGGATCTACTTCAATTCCCCTTTCAGTGACCATATAACCAAGGACTTTGCCTCGGATAACCCCGAACGTGCACTTTGCAGGGTTGAGCCTCATCTTGCGTTGACGAAGCCTTTCAAAGAATTTGCGAAGATCGATTAAATGTTGACCATCGGTCTCTTTGGAGTGAATGATCATGTCGTCCACATAGACCTCGATTTCTTTGTGAATCATATCGTGGAACAAGTCTGTCACGGCTCTTTGGTAGGAAGCCCCATCGTTTCTTAACCCAAATGGCATGACTGTGTAGCAAACGGTACCCCACGGTGTTGTGAAGGCTGTCTTATGTTGATCTTCCTCGGCCATGAGAATCTGATTGTACCCAGCGAACCCATCCACGAATGAGCAAACCTCGTAGGCAGCAGTGGAGTCGACCAGCATGTCGATGTTAGGGAGTGGAAAATCGTCTTTCGGGGAAGCTTTGTTCAAATCCCGGAAGTCCACACAAACCCGAACCTTGCCGTTTGCCTTTCTGACTGTCACGATGTTGGCTAACCATGTCGGATACTCGATAACCTTAATGAAACCCACACTGAGGAGCTTCTCGATCTCTTCTTTGACTTGCAGAGACCATTCTGGCTTGATCTTTCTGAGCTTCTGTTTTACCGGCTTGGCGTTTTATCTGATCGGAATTCTGTGCTCCGCTACCTTTCTGTCCAAACCCGGCATGTCTTTCTATGACCACGCGAACACATCCACGAACTCCCGTAGTAGTGCAGTCAATCTGTCTCTGTCGTCCCCCTTGAAGAAGCTTCCGATCTTAGTTTCCCTTGGCTCTTCGTCGGTACCCAGATTAACAACATGCAATTCTTCGTCAGCCCCTGGACCATTTTCACCACGACTACGAACCTGTTGAGCAAGTTCATTTAAGTATGTTGTGTTTTCGTGGTCTATTTCATCATAATTTGAATCGTTATTAACTTGTTCATTAAGTTCATTATTAGTTAATTCATCATTTATGATATTTGCAATCTCAGGGTACTCAGAAATATCAAATTTTTCATTAGCAAAGAAAGGAAACACACGCTCGGCTATGGCCTCCATATCCTCTTGGGTGAGGGTATTAGAGACACTCTCGGACTCGAAAGTCAGTGTGAGCCACTCTTCCTTTGTTGCTGTGCGTGGTATACAACCCATTTCTTGGACTAAGAATTCCTCGGATACCACGGGCCCTTTCGTAGAATACCAATTGTTGATCGGCTCGGAGCTTGGCAGGATCTCACTGATAGTCTCATTCATGATGACGGTGTCATGGATGGCGTTGACTTGGCATTCATTCATTATGGCAAGCTCTTCGAACATGGAGGCTAAATCTGTCGGTTCTTCCCCCACAATGATTTCTGTCTCGGACTCTATAGTCACCTTCCTTCCCCACCATTCACGGGCGACATGGGAGTTGGTTCCCTTTCGGATTTCTGGATCTCACAATCGGAGAAGATTTCGAGACCGGGCTTTCTGACACCCTTATTGTTAACCCATGGTTCGGGAAAGATCATGTATGGAACGTCTTCCCCTTGGCGGACAAAATAGCCATTCAACGTCTTGCGGTAAGGCCTTAGATTAGGGACCTCATAAAGACGGCCTTCTTTACGAGCTCGGGCCTTTTCATTCTTGATTGCTTGCTCTTGTTTCAAGTCTTCTCTGGAAGGCTCGTACCCCAAACCGAATGTGTTCTTGACAAATGGGACTTGCACAGGATGTAGGATTCCTTGTTGATATTTCCCTAGGCCTAAACCAGGGAAGTAGTCCATATTCCTCATCATGCGGAGGACTTTGTGATTGATGGGGGTCCATGATCCATTTTGTCGCGCCCCCGAACCCGCGGGTCCGGAATACGCGAGCTGGACGTCGACTTAAAACCAAAACTCTAAAATATAGAAGTTAAAAATTCCATTTTGAACCAAAAGATGATAACACAAGGTTTTACAAATACAAGTTTAAATCAACAAAGTGCATCTAACATAAGCTCCACAGCTTATACCAAAAATCATAAACTAATTAGCTAGCCTCATTCCAATAGCTCCATTACCAAATCACAATATTCTTTAATTATGCCCAAATATTGATACTCGACTTTCTTCACATACCCTTGGTCCAAATCGCGAAACGCCACCAAGGAGAGATTTAGGACCATAGAACCACTATCTAACCAGAATTCAAAATGCCTTTAACATAGATCGAGAATTTGTTACTCTCCCAAAATGTACTTATTAGTCCTTTCTAACTTAACACGCTTACCACCATTATCGATTATACATTCCACCATACACTCATTACCCATAACAATTCACGCATCCCTCCATACTAACCAATCTCGATGTACTCACGGAGATGTACTAAAAGGAAATGAAATCTCTTAACAAGAAACCCTCGGTTGAATCCTCAACTTTTACAACTCAACCGTTACAATATAGATATTGATCTAATTATCAGTACTACAACCTTGTACCACACAATGCAATTTAACTCCAAGCTTCTCCTCAAACACTAGGTACCATTCGGAAGCAAATGAAAATCTTACGAATGATAAATACACCCAAAAAATTGACCGAAACTAAATACTCGGATTTCAATTAAGAAAAGATAGGTATAACCCTTCCCAAAGGAACGGTCTCAAACAGTTTTAAGAAATTAGGAATGGAGAATACATCAATCCCCCTACAACAATAGACTAAAGCAATAGTAACATCAAAATCTTGTAATAGCAACATGGCTAATTAGCAGGTGAGACATAACCATACTTAAGCACATCATAAGCACATAAGACTTCATCAGATACCCTAAACTCCTCCATAGGAGTAGACACCTACAACACATAAGTCAAAGGCTCAGAAGTAATAAATGCAACTAAATGCACAGAAACACATAGATGCGATGATCCTATAATGCACGCGCTCGCTCTCACGACGCTAAATAATACCTCCTGAAATTTATCCGTTACCTGGTGAGTGCTGATTGATCGCAATTACTCTACCCTATGCCTTAGGGTTCCCCGAAGCATCTCTCTTCTGACCCGGTGAAGTACTGGTTCCTGTTCCTGATGATTGGACCTTAAACCTCGGACAATCCTTTATGAAGTGACCCAGTTGACCACAATTGATACATTTTCCTTGCTTCTTCCAACACTTATCCTCCAAATGGCCTTCTCTCTGACAGTAAGTGCAAAGCCACCTACCTTGTTTCCCTTGTTTCCCCGGAGTAGTACCCGGATTCCCTAGCGCGGTTTGTTCTTTAAACTGAGATGGTGCTCCCAAATTACCTCGGTTATCTGAACGGTGTTGTGGTTGAGATTTAGCATGGCTTACTTGTTTACCCGTATTTGCAACCTCGGTCTTCCTCTTATGCTCCCCAATATCTTGCTCGATCAAGTATGCCCGGTCTACCGCATCCTGAAATGTCACAATCCTCTGGGCTATAAGTTGAGTACGAATAGAAGTCTTCAAACCCCGGATGAATCTCATAGCCTTCTGTTCTTCGGTCCTCACAAGATAGTCACAATACCGGGCTAATTCTGTGAACTTAGCCGAGTATTGAGCTATAGACAACAAACCTTGCTCCAAGTTGAGAAGCTCGATCTCCTTTCGGTTTTGATCCACTTCCGGAATGAAATGCTCCTTGAACTTTCGCACAAACAATTCCCATGCATACACTGTGTGGGTATCATCCCAACTCGCTTTAACACCCTTCCACCAATGCTCGGCGGCACCCACAAGTTTATAAGCCGCAAACCGGACCTTGTCTTCATCGGTGCAACCAAAGACATCATAAATTTTCTCCATCGACTCAATCCATAGCTCGGCCTTCCTTACATCGGGTTCCCCATTGAACTCAACCGTTTCAATTTCAGAAATTGTTCCAATCCATAGCGGGGTGGTGGTGCTTGTTCTACCCTCGGACCTTGATCATGTATGGCCTTCATGGCCGCCTCAAACATGCCCTGAAACATTGCACGGGCTTCATCCCTCGTTTCATTCTGACTTGCATTACCGGTATTACTTTCACCACTTCTCCTTCGAGCCATTTCAAACAAGTACCTGCATAAAACAACAATTGTTACTCACTCCGAACACACTACCCTCTTAGGTCATACTAATCCACCTAGACTTATACTTAGATCCAAACCATAGCTCTGATACCAACTGTCGCGCCCCCGAACCCGCGGGTCTGGAATACGCGAGCTGGACGTCAACTTAAAACCAAAACTCTAAAATATAGAAGTTAAAAATTCCATTTTGAACCAAAAGATGATAACACAAGGTTTTAAAAATCCAAGTTTAAATCAACAAAGTGCATCTAACATAAGCTCCACAGCTTATACCAAAAAGAATAAAATATACAATTCTTAATGACGTCAATAATGGTAAAACTATCCCCAAAAGGTTATACATTTAAATAATGTAAACCGATCCATAACAACCTGCCCCAAAATCTCAATCCTCTCGACGTCCTCCTCGATCCGCGAATCCTAATCCTTTTCCTCCTTGGGGGGGGGGGGGTTAAGGAAAAACAAAGAAGGAAATAAACGGGGTGAGATAAAATCTCAGTAAGTTACTAGTGCAACTACATGACATGCTATAATGCAATAAGCAATAAACAATGATAAATATCACATAGCATGAAACAATTAACAGTCAACAGATAGCAGCGGAAAGTAAACACATAACAAAGGATATTAGCCAAGGTTTCCCAACTGATAGAACCAAATAAAGGTCGCTGCGCAGCTTCAACAATCCACCAATCCATATCTTCACAGTAGCATAAAAGCCGAAGAGAAAACCCCGGTCAGAAGCGACCAATCAACCCATCAATCAAACAAACCATCTTCATAGTAGCATAAAAGCTGAAGAGAAACCCGGTACCGGAACCAATAACAATGATAAAGTGCCACAAGGGGCGGGAGCCATGCCACAAAGTCATGCTCCAAAACGATTAGCTAGAATACCCACAACGGAGCTAGCTCATCCCAACCAAGGCCAATCTGGATGAGGACAGAAGGACCAATGGGCGATGCTATACTGGACTTGGCTCATGCCATTATAGCATTATCCATTGCCTGACTCGATACACAAATAACCAGCTGGACTTTCAATAATGCTAAGTAATAAAATACCAGCACGGTAAACATCTAAGGATTCCAAAGTAGGGAACCATACCAATTAATCACCATAAAAGATGCAAACGATTACTCAAGAAGAGTTCAACAACAATAGCACAAGGAGTTTCTCATAAAAGAGTCCAACAACATTGACCATTAAAACATAATGATTCCAAGATAAGGCACGTACCAAATACATCCTAAATATGATACCCACAAGTTAGTCATAAAGAGCACAACCCAAACGGTCGCTCCCTAATGGCACAATGACTATTACCAAAGTGACCATAAACATTTACTCAAAAGATATACTAGGACTATGAACTCAACCATCTCATCACACCTGGAATTCAAAATAAGAAATCCGAATGAATACATCTTAAGGTTAATCAAACCGTAGGTACCCAATTGCCAATTCACGCTTTATCTCCGTTCATAACGAACCCATTCTAAACACCCCAAACGAATCCGAAAGGTTACCCTTATTAGAACATGATCACGACAGGACTAAACCCTACACCTTGGTGTTCAATAACAACCCTCTAGGTACTATAGGACATCGCCTAAAACCTAGACCAAGTCTTACGCGAAATTCAATTCGGTTGGAACAACACGAACACATCATAAGATGCCCAAACAATACTTGATCAAATTACATAACACTATTGTTCACAAAGGAAGCAATTTTAATTACTAAAGTGCTCCACGGTGTTATCTTAAGTTAATTAGAAGAAGGTACCCTAAACTAGTTAAGCCATTTAGTTAAAACAAGCAAAAAGGACAAAATCCTGGAACAGTGAGCGGGCGGGCGCCTGGCATGGGGCGAGCGGGCACCTGAATGACCAGAAGGTCTGGCCATCAGGAAAGGGTATGCAGGCGGGCGCTTGGGTCCAGGCGGGCGGGCGCCTGGTCTGGATTCCAGCCGGGAAAACAGAGCTGGGTTCATGATGTTCTTACCCATTTCTCACCACACTCAAAATCAAACACAATCAATCTTCCACCCAGCATAAATATGAACCCAAAACAACTTATAACTAGAACGGGGACTCAAATAATACCATTCATCAACCAAGATCAAGATTCAAACCCCACATTCCTAAAATCACCATTTTTGACCAAAACTCCAAATAAATTCCAAATAAACTCCAAACTTAACCAAACTTCAAATATAACACATCAAGCATAATATAAACATGATATGAACATTTTAGCATAAAAATGGGGAAAAGCAACTTACCCGGATTTTCTCAAAGGTGAAGGAACTCGAAATTTCTTGGCTTCTTACGATCCTATCGACGATCTAAACAAGATTCATGTTTTAAGAAATGAGAAATAATGAGAGGAGGAAGAAGAAAATGAAGAGAGAAGAGAGAAAGAAAACTTACCCAATGTAGAGAGAGAGAGGGAGGTGTGCTGGGAGAGAAGAATGAGGGAGTAGGGTGATGGAAGAGGTAAGGGAGAAGAGAAGGAGTAGGGAGGGAGTAGTTAAAACCTTTTTCATAAACTTACACTTAGGCCCTTTCTTCCACACTACACACAAATACTTGCACTCCCTACTAACAATTAAGACCCAACACTTCTACACTAGCACAAATGACCCAAATAAAATGCTAGGCATAATTATTATGAAACATAATATGCACAAATAAATATTTAAATAAATAAATAGGCAAATAAATAAATAATAATTATTTATTACCAATAAAATAGAGCCTAGTTTTCGGGTCGTGACACGTTTACCCTTTCTTTGTCAATGGCGTTGATTGAGACGCCGGAGAGAGTGGAGTCTGGTAAACCATGCTGAACTTGGTGGACGGGCTCACCTTTTCTGTGGATAGTGACGTTTTCGGCCATGACAGTCACTATTTCATCACCATTTCGGATCTTGACACATTGATGGAGAGTTGACGGGACGGCATTAGAACTGTGAATCCATGGTCGACCCAAAAGCAATTTGAACGAGGCCGGGATGTCAAGCACTTGGAATGGAACAGACATGATCATGCTCCCAAACTCAATGTCTATTTCGATCACGCCCATGACTGTACGGGCGGTGCTGTCATAACCTCGGATTACTTGAGTAGAAGGCTTCAAATCGGAATCCTTAAGCCCCAGTATGCCCATGATTCTGCCAGGCATGAGGTTGAGTGCGGAACCACCGTCCACTAAGACTCTTGAGATGGGCCTCCCCCTTGCTCGTACCTTGAGGTAAATAGCCTCGTTGTGGTCAGAATCAAATGGTGGAAGGTCCATATCGGCAAAGGTGATGACGTTGCCAAAATGAATATGACCGATCATTGCCGTGAGGTCCTCGGGAGTAGTATCTGGAGAAATTGATGTATCATCGAGATTGCGGATGACAAGATCTCGGTGTTTCTTTGAGGATGCGATGAGGTCCCAAATAGAGATGTTGGCTTGAGTTTTCTTGAGTTGGACAAGTAGAGGATCTTCAGGAGTGTCGCGAGCTTGCGGCCTTTGAGAAGAGGAGCTTGGTGCGGAAGTGGAAGGGTTGCTTGCTATGACTCGACCGGATCGAGTTAGCATGTTGACATTCCCTCATTACCTCATCGTAAGTTACAACATAACAAGAATCGTCAAGTTTATTCATAACATTGGGGCCCCCATTCACAATTGGGATTGAATGGGTGGTCCCCTCGAGTTCTCCTATTTCTATTACATTGACATGTTCGCCATTAGTCACTACAAATTCTTTCTTGTCTATGAGAGCTTGAATGACATTACGGAGAACGAAGCATTCCTCGGTGGTGTGGCCACTATATGGGTGGTAGCCACAATATTTGTGGTGATCATGATTGGGGCTTGGGTTGGTACCCTTGTACGGGTGTGACTTGACCCTTTGCTTTGAGGACTTCGAAAGCTTCGGTTTGAGTCATGCCTTGGAGAGGCGTGTAGACACGGTCATTTCGAGACTTCTTCCCTTAGGGTGGAGGAACCTTTTTGTAATTCCCCTTGTCGATAGTGACGGCGTTGACCGAGACCTCTTTTGTGGAGTTGGAAGCGGCCTTGTAGCGGTAGCTAGGAGCACTTTTCTTGACTTCCTTGAGCAACTCGTCCATTCGGACCCCCGCCTCATACTTTTGGGAGAAATCCGCATAGCAAGCCCCACTTAGGTGGGTGCGGAGATCAATTTTGAGACATTTGAGAAAGATGTCCATTTGCTCCTTGGTATTTGGCCTTTCCACAATCTCGGAGAGTTTGTCATTCCATCTCCTTGTGAAGTCGATGAAGGACTCGTGGTCTCGTTGAGTAGTGTTCTCTAGCTCTTTCCTTGTGGGCCGGTGAGTGGTGTTGCCTTGGTATTGGTTCTTGAAGGCAAGCATGGCGGAGTCCCAATCAAGACGGACAGTGAGCGGGAGAGTGGCATACCAATCTTTTGCCGCCCCCTCGAGAGTGAGAGGAAAGCATTGAGCCATCACCTTGGGGGATACCTTCTTCAGAACCATTGCCCAAATATAAGTCTTAATGTGAGCCATAGGACAAGAGTTGCCCTTGAATTTGCTTATGTCGGGCATCTTGAACTTATCAGGAAGAGCGGCCATAGTACTCATGAGGATGGATGATTGATAAAGGCTTGTGTCGGAGCCTTTCCCCATGTTGAGCCTATTGAATTTTTGGTCGATGTAGGCCATGATAGAATCCACCATTTTGGGCTCATTGTTCTCGGAACTTGGCTCTCCCACTTTCTTGGTGTGGGTGTTGACATAAGGACTTTTGAACAAACCTTAGGTCCATTCGGATTCGTCATCGTCATTTTTGCTCTTCCCCTTGACAAGATTAGTGAGCTTTTCTTTCATTAGCTCCATCTCGGCCTCGTGGGCCTCCCTTTGGCTGTCGAGGTGGGATTGCCAAATGTCGTCTTTGCTTTGTGCCTCCTTATTAAGGGTGGAGACTTGCTCTTGGAGGATTTGGACCATGGTTGCGAGTTGCTCGAGAGTCATGGTATTGTTGGTGTTGGAGCCGCCGGTCATTGTTGATGTAGGGGCTGTTGGAGTGATCTCTTCGCGGACTAATCGATTTGCCGAATCCCGGTAGACTCTGTAAGTACCAATTGAACCTATATTGCAGAAGAGGCCCTTGTCAGTCTTGAGTAACACTTGCGGTCCACGAAGAGGCTTAGAACACACAGTTGGGCACACGACTCGAACCACATAAGAAAAGACTCTTTTTTTTTTTTTTTATAAGTCGGAGGGAATGGATCACTTTTGGGGTTTCTAAGAAAATAATGGAATCGTCACACTAGTACATAGACCATCTCGCGGTCCCATATACTCATCGGATTCCATCGCGTTTGTGAATCCTACATGTATCGGGATTAAACTAAATTAATGTAGTAAAGCATACATGCGGGGACGGATTTTTATTTTCGTCCAAAATAACCACTTTTGGGGACGGATTTTTATTGCGTCCGTTTCAACAAGTTGGCATGTATGATTTGAAGACATTAGTTTAGGGAAATCTCGGTACATGGAAACCGACTTGAGTCACGGAGTGTTAGACCCTAACTAGAATTGTGTGGCTTGTGCTCAGCTTGAATATGAGGCTCAAAGGTCACCCCCGGCATGTAGTCATGAACTACGCCACGGGCTGAGGTTTACCGCTTCGAAAGAGCCAAGGTCGGGTGGAGCTTGAAACTTTCTAGGACGGGCCTCGACGGGTTTGGGGTTGGACTTGTGCGACTCGATAGTGAGCAATTCATAGGAATATGTTCATGTATTGTGAGGTCTAACAGGTGACAATTTTTTTTTTATATATTTTGTTTTCAAAAGAAATAAAAAAAACAAATAAGCACATAATTACAACTTTCGAATCACCCGTGTGACCGATAAAATAGAACATAAAATTAAAACAGTCCGAAGTTCAGAATAACCACTGATGCAGGCAACTGTGCCCACACCCCCATCATACTGCTCTGTTCTGAGACCTGTTTCTGTTCTGGGAACCAACCCAGAAGCGTGCGCCTCTGAGTGTTGATACGAGACGCGCGCGCATGGCGTGATGCTATTGGGAGGCGCGCGCTTCTGGGCACACCTGTCAGATTGTCAGATTTTGGACTCAGGGGATTGCCCTGATCCTATGTGCATATTGTAACCCCTGCAGAAACGATTAGTAGAGAATAGCAGAAGAAGAAGATGAAGAACATGAAGAAGCGGGAGATTCTGGGCCTTGATGCGGGATGCGCGCGCCTTAGGCTGAAGAGGCCAGAAGCGCGCGCCTCCCCCATCAGGAGTCAGAATGCCCAGAAAAGATGTAGATTTTGATCAGAATGCAAGTTTAACCCTCAAACGTCCCCAGCAGAGCGCCACTGTAGATACCCCTGGGGAACCACGGCTTTGGCTAGAGCGCGTGTGTTATCCTAGGATGTCTAACTTGTTTTTAGAGTCGCCACCTATGTTTTGAGGAACATAATAAAAACCTATTGATGATAGCCTAAGTGTGATTACGAAAACATAGATTCTTTGTTTTGAGGTTCGGGGGTTAGGTTACGAGATGGGAAGTACCGAAACACCCATCTCGTCCAACTAAAGTTGGTCTTGCTCGATCAAAATCTACATGAATGATAAACGTTCTTCTTCTTCTTCTTTAAATCATAAAAAGGGGTTTTAAAATAGAGTTTAGAATGTAGGAGATAACTCCTTAACCGACCTCAATAAGATGAGGTGATCATTAGAGTCATGTCCCAAAATGATTTGGGTGATTGCACTTTGATAAAACAAAAAGAAAGAGAAAAGAGATGAAGTTGAGAAGGGGAAATAAATAGCTTTACCTAGAAACTTCAAGCACTTCTTGTTGAATTACTTGGAGAAATCCTTTGGAAAATGCTTTGAAAGTAGGAAATTTGGTTTCTTATTGAAATGTGAGATTGAGATCCAAAGGTCCTTGAGAATGGAGGTAAAGGGGGGGGGGGGGTTTATAGGTGAAAGAGAGATGTTTTTGGTGCCAAAACTCAGTCACCAAGAAATCTTTCCCGGGCAAAATCCTGTAAATTGAGCAAGGGAGAGAATCCTGGCCAGAAATCTGTAACCGACGCCCAGAGGTGCGCGCTTCCTGCTTTGGGGCGGGAGGCGCGCGCGTCTGGATCCTCCTGTCGGAGGCGCGCGACTCAGAGAAGGCGATTTTGACAGAATGGACTAGAAAGTCAGCCCTGTTATTCAGTTTAGTCCCTGGACTTAACGAAGTCAGTCAGGAACTTAACAGAAGTGACAGAAACTAACGAGAAACACTTAAAATGGGGAGAAACACAAGATCAAATGTGCAATCGGGTGAGCGGTCCAAGGCGGGGTGTCTACACAAGTATGCAAAATCAAAGAATTTCGGTCCACCCATTAACCCCGCATCCGCAAAAGCTTCCGGAATAAAATGCTGAGCCAAGAGGGTTATCATTCCACCAACGGGGATGTTGCCACTGTCCCAAAGAAGATAACCCTTACACCTTGCAATGAAAGCATCTACCCAACATGGCACACAAGGAGATGTACATAAGCCCGATCTCATCAAGGCCATGTCGGATATACTCAATTGTGCGGGCTCGCCCTTCCCCAGAAAGGTCATAGATAATCCCCTATAAAAGAGTTTCCAAGCCGGATGAGAGATTCGATGCAACATTATGTGGGCGAGACAATGGGAAACCAGTCAACCGAAAGAAAACGGTTGCATTCATCGCATCAGTCTCGTCAAACTCCCCAGCCAGTCCACTCACTCCCCAAATACTTCGGATATCATCATACGACAACACCCTCTCCTCATCATCGAGATGGAACCTAATCTCCGGCCCAGTCTGTCTATTAACCACCCGCTCAAACATCGATAGGAACTCAAGTGTGTATCTCTTATAAACAGGTGCACTCTTACCCAAAAATTCCTCTAGCCCCGCATTTTTCATCAACTCCTTAACCGGCGTTTCCAACCCAAGATTTGTTAAAACCGTTGTATCTAAAAACCGAGTTATTTGAAGATGACGGCCCTGTTTATCTAACTTCTTCCATTTAGTCTTTTGAGCTCGAGTCAAGTTTGTCAATCCCATAAACATAGCATCCTCGGGAGGGGGTGGGAGTGATACAACTCCGGATGTTCTAGACTTTTTGGTAGCCCGACTAGTACTACTACCGTCTCCTTTGTTCCCCATTACTCTCGACAACCCAATTTTTCACAACAACACTTCCCAAATGTGATCACTCTATAGCAACGCTCACAATCACTCACCAACAACAATAACCAATAATAATAATCAATAATAATCGATTCAATTCAACCACAACGCAATAAAAAATTTCCAACAATATCAACCGAATCACCACAATTTCCAACCAACAAATGCATCAATCCCAACAATTCAAATGCGCAAGAATTGAGAAAATTATACCTCTGACTGCTCAAGAATGCCCACGCAATCTCCTTGTCCCTCCAAAATTGCTCCATGAAAAAGAAATCCAAAAAGCCCCAAAATTGAAAAATTAGGGTTCTTGAATGAAATTGGTTAACTATAGGTAAGATGGATGATTGGAATGTGATTTAGTGGAAGAAACGACCCAATTTGATGATTTGGGTAGTTAGGGTTTAGAGAGAGAAAGTGGGTAAAGGGGTTGATAATGGAGGAATTGAGGTTGAATGTGCTGTTCGGGAGGAAGAAGATGGAAGATAGAAGGTGATTTAGGGGCGCGGGGGTAGTGAGTATGTGGTGGAAGGTGGTTGTTTGGTGGGAGCTGGCGGTTTTGAGAGGAGGAAAAAGAGGGGGAGTCGGGTAAGAGAGAAGAGAAAAAAAATAATGGCGTGAAGGAGCTGTCAGAGCCGTGTATGCGGCAAAACCAGATCTACACGAGTCGTGTACTAGTACACGAGTCGTGCATACATTAAACCCAGGTATACACGAGTCGTGTACACATGCACGAGTAGTGATGTTTTTGACCCCTTCAGCATCTTGGACTTACACAACTCGTGTAAGGGTGCACTCCTCGTGTAGAAAAATACCCCTTCAGTATCTGTCCCTACACAACTCGTGTAGGGATGCACGAGTCGTGTAACATGCCACAATTTTTTTTTTCATGCCCAGCCACTCGAGTGTGTTCATGTGTGCCTCCATGCTATGAATTCCTGCACCCACACAAACAAAAATATACCTTTAGTAGCACCGATTCTAGACATGAATAAAAATACAAAAACTAAAAACATAATATACAAAATAACCATTAAAATAAGCAATTAAATCCCGGGTTGCCTCCCGGTTAGCCGCCCTTCTTTAACGTCTTTAGCTAGACCAAATGCCGGGAAAGCACCCGACATGCATCAAAGTTCAAAGTTTTTAACAAGACTCGTACCCAAAGTTATCCAACATTTTATCATTCCATATCTTCGCTCGTTCCTTGTAAAGAAGATTATTCTCATAGGCATCTCTCCTAATCTCATCCAACTCACTCAAGTGCAATTTTCGCTCCTCACCGGAACCCTCTAAGTCCAAGTTGAACTTTTTGACCGCCCAATAGGCTTTGTGTTCAAGATCCACCGGTAAATGGCAAGGTTTACCAAACACCAACCGATATGGTGACATACCAATCGGTGTCTTATATGCCGTCCGGTAATCCCACAACACATCATCAAGTCTTTGACTCCAATCCTTCCTATTCGGGTTCACAGTTTTCTCAAGGATGGATTTTATCTCTCTATTGGACACCTCGGCTTGGCCATTTGTTTGGGGATGATAACCAGTCGACACCTTATGGGTGATATAATATCTCTTTACTAGAGATTCGACTGTCTTATTGCAAAAATGAGTCCCCCTATCACTAATAATGGCCCTTGGCATCCCAAACCGACACAGAATGTTGCTCCTAAGGAAGTTGACCACTACTTTTGATTCATCGGTGCGGGTAGGGATGGCTTCCACCCATTTGGACACATAGTCCACCGCAAGTAAAATATACACAAACCCACAAGAATTAGGGAACGGACCCATAAAGTCTATCCCCCACACATCAAAGATTTCACAATTCACAATGAGGGTTTGTGGCATTTCATTAGGGCGCCCAATATTACCAACCCTTTGGCACCTATCACACGACTGACAAAAAGTGACCGCATCCCGGAACAAAGTTGGCCAAAAGAAGCCACAATCCAAGACATTCCTAGAGGTCTTTTTCACACCAAAATGACCACCACACGCATACTCATGACAGAATTTGAGAATAGAGGACACTTTACTATCGGGAATACACCTCCGAATGACTTGGTCAGCATAATGCCTCTACAAGTTGGGCTCATCCCACACATAATATTTGGCATCACTACGGACTTTGTCTTTTTTCGATTTTGACATCCCCGGAGGGAATTTATTCGAGACAAGAAAATTGACCAAGTCCGCATACCAAGGGGCCACTGAATTAACTGCCCAAAGAACCTCATCAGGAAACTCACCCTGGATTGGGGCTTGTTTATAAGGCTTGTCCTCCTCCATTACAAGGCGACGCAAATGGTCGGCAACTAGATTTTCAGGCCCCTTTTTATCCTTAACCTCTATGTCAAACTCACTCAACAAGAGAATCCACCGAATGAGTCTCGGTTTAGCCTCTTTTTTAGACATTAAATACTTAAGAGCAGCGTCGTCAGTATAAACAATGATTTTAGTGCCCAACAAGTAGGACCTAAATTTTTCTAGTGCAAAGACTACCGGCAACATCTCTTTTTCAGTAGTGGAGTAATTTCTTTGTGCCCCATTCAAGGTCATAGACGCATAATAAATCACATGCGAGGCACGCTCCACTTTTTGACCCAAAACCGCCCCCACGGCATAATCACTAGCATCACACATGATCTCAAAGGGACGAGACCAATCGGGTTCTTGAATAATGGGGGTGGTTGTCAACCTAGACTTCAACTCATTAAAAGATTGCTTGCAATTATCATCAAAATTAAAATCAACATCTTTTTGCAACAGGGTGCATAGAGGTGAAGCAATCTTTGAAAAGTCCTTAATGAACCTCCGGTAAAACCCGGCATGACCAAGAAATGACCGGACTTCACGCACATTGGTAGGGTAAGAAAGTGAAGAAATGACATCAATCTTAGCTTTGTCAACTTCGATACCCTTTTTCGACACAACATGACCCAAAACAATGCCTTGCTCAACCATAAAGTGACATTTTTCAAAATTTAAGACCAAATTGGTTTTAATGCACCTATCCAACACTAGTCCTAAATGAGCAAGACATTCATCAAACGAGTCTCCATGGACAGTGAAGTCATCCATGAAAACTTCCATAAACTTTTCTACAAACTCGGAGAAAATACTCATCATGCACCTTTGAAAAGTCCCAGGTGCATTACACAATCCAAACGGCATTCTCCGATAGGCAAAGGTGCCGAAGGGGCATGTAAATGTAGTTTTCTCTTGGTCTTCCGGGGCAATAGGTATTTGAAAATACCCGAAAAAACCGTCGAGAAAACAAAAATACGCCCTTCCGGCTAACCTTTCCAACATCTGATCAATAAAGGGGAGGGGGAAGTGGTCTTTACGAGTTACCTTATTTAGCCTCCAGAGATCAATGCACACGCGAATCCCCGTTTTCTCCCGGGTTGGAACCATTTCTCCCTTTTGATTACGGGAGATCGTGATCCCGCCCCTCTTGGGCACACACTGTGTGGGGCTCACACACTCGCTGTCAGAGATGGGATAGATGATCCCCATCTGTAGTTGCTTCAGGACCTCCTTCTTCACCGCCTCCATCATCGGTGGGTTAAGCCTCCTCTGCGGTTGCCTCACCGGCTTCGCATCCTCCTCTAGGTTGATCCGGTGCATACATAAAGATGGACTAATGCCCTTGAGATCGGCAATAGTCCAACCAATCGCAGATTTTCGCTCCCGGATCACCTCAATCAACCTCTTCTCTTGATCCGCTGTCAAACTACTAGAAATCACCACCGGAAGCGTCTCTCCCTCACCTAGATAAACATACTTAAGTTGCTCAGGGAGGACCTTCAACTCAAGCTCCGGCGCCTTCTCTATAGATGGAACAAGCTTTTCCACCAGAACCTCTAACTTCATGTGACCATGACCGGCGCGGTAGCAAACATGGCACTCTCTGTAAGACCCATCACTGCTTCCTTCATAGAATCCGAGATGTCAAACTCCAAATTAGCATACCCCAAAGCGTTCTCTAACGCGGTCTTGAGATCATCATCTCCACTAGACACCTCAAATACCTCCTCTACCAATGGCTCGATCACATCGATGAAACATAACGACTCCATATCCTTAGGGTATTTCATAGAGTCAAAGATGTTAAACTCCATTACTTGCCCGTCGAATTCCATAGTCAAAGAACCATTAGCCACATCAAGCTTGGTCCTAGCAGGCGACATAAAAGGCCTCCCCAACAGTATGTGAGCCTTTGGATCCGTCTCCATCTCAAGAATATAGAAATCCGCGGGAAATATCATCTTCCCCACTCTAACAAGAACATCCTCTACCAATCCCTTTGGGTAGGCATTCGACCTATCCGCCAGCTGTATCACGACTCTTGTGTCCTGCAGTGGTCCCAACTTAAGAGTTTCAAACAACGCATAGGGCATGACGTTGATTGAAGCCCCTAAGTCTAACATCGCCTTATGCTCAGAAGCATCCCCGAAAGTAACTGGAATCACGAACATCCCTGGGTCACTGCACTTCTTAGGCATTTTCCTCTGATACACTGCAGACGCATGCTCACTAACCTTAACCTTCTTCTTACTCCTCTCCTTCTGATTTCTCTTCAGAGTACACAACTCCTTCAAAAACTTCGCATACCTCGGGACAGTCTGAAGAAGGTCCAAGAAGGGAATATTAACCTCTAACCTCTTGAAAGTATCGTAAATAGCCTTGTCAGGCTCTGGCTTCCGATGTTCCTTCAAGGCCTCCGGGAATGGAACCTCAGGCTCATATACAGGAGCCTTAACCTTTGGTTTAGTCTCTGTCTGCTCTGGTACCCTCTGGTTTAGTCTCTGTCTGCTCTGGTACCTTCGAAGAGTGATCGCACATGCACTCTGCTTAGGATTCGGTTCAGTCTGTGATGGCAACTTCCTCGAATCCCTAGCTTCTATCCGTCCCACTGCATCAGCTACCTGACCCATCTGTTTCTCCAAGTTACCTATGCTCGCATCTATACGCTGCTGATACTGCTGAAAGTTCTGGTTCATGGTGCTAACACTCTGAGCCAATGAATTCAGTAATGCCTCTGTAGACTGTCCCGGAGCATTCTGCTGCTGCGGCTGCTGCTGCTGTTGCTGTGGCTGCTGCTGCTGCTGCTGCTGCCCATATGGTGGTCTATAAGAGTTGAATTAATTACCCGGGTACTGCTACTGCGGCTGATAACCCTGCTGATTACCAAACTGATGTCCTTGACCACCCGGCTGATTCTGCTGCTGACCTGTATCCCATCTGAAATTAGGATGATTTCTCCAGTTGGGGTTATAGGTGTTACCCATCGGTCTCTGTCCCTGCTGCGCAAACCCAACTGCATTAACATCCTCCATCTCGCCCGTCTGCAGAGACGGACACGAATCTGTAGGGTGCGTAATGTCATAACAAATCCCACATGGTTTCGGTATCTGTCCCAGAACCAACTGTTTAACCATACCCTTAAGATCCTCCATATCTGTCTCGAACTTATTGGACAACCCACTGCTAGAACCCGCTGCGCTAACCTGTCTCACATTAAACCTCTTGCCATGGGTCCTTGTACTCTTAGCTAGCTCCTCGATCAACCTCTTAGCTTCCTCAGTGGTCTTATTCAAGATACTTCCCCCACAGCATGAATCCACTAGCCTCTTATCCTGAATGGTCAACCCTCCATGAAAATAGACGACCAGCTGGTCCTCAGTAAACCCGTGATACGGACAACTCCTACACAGCTTGTGGAAGTGATTGTAGTAGTCGTATAAGGTTTCATCAGCCTTCTGATCCATATTGCTGATGTCCCTCTTCATAACATTTATTTGATCCTGAGGGAAAAACTCTTCCAAGAATACCTCTTTCATCTGTTGCCATGTCGTGATGCTGTTGGGTGGCAAATGATAGTACCATCCATTCGCGTTATCTTTCAGTGTGAAAGAAAACGCCCTCAATAATAGGTGCTCGATCGGAAGCGCTGCCGGCTTCATAGACAGTTTTGCACAAACTGTGAGATGTGCTGATTAGGATCCTCTCCGGGCATCCCTGTGAAATGTGGTAGCTGGTTCAGTAGCCCCGGCTTCAACTCAAACGTCACTCCAGCAGGTAAGGCAGGGAATTGGACGGCATGTGGTTGCTCATTCCAATTCGGTGCAGTCCTCTGCCTCAATGTCTGTGGTGGGACTGCTTGTCTACCTCCTGCGCCACCAGCACCAGCATTATTTCCATCAGCGCCACCACCAGCGGCATTATCTTCTTTTACTTTGGAAAAACGACGTACTCTTTTTCTCTCTGGAGCTTTTGTAAACCATTAATGGAGAACTAAACTCCATTGTTTTGGGTTGTGATCTTGAACCTCCTCTAATTCAATTTCGTCGGTACTTCTATTTCTCTGTTAATCCTATTCACTTGATCACGAGATATATTGCAATCTCTGTCTCTTCTTACAGATTAGTCGATAGCAGTGGCACACTCACTATAAACCCTAATTAATAAATTAATCTAACTGGCACAGTCTAGATCGCAGAATTAATTGATTCAATTTAAGAGACTAAGATCAAGAACGCTTTCTAGGTTACTAGATAATCGTTTAATTTTGCCTACTCCCCGAATTGCTATGGCACATATATAATTCGTGAAGATGCTACGGTGAAAACCCTAATTCTGGCACAGAACAGAGAATTCTAGCATAGATCAAGAAATAGAACTAATGGATTGGCCAAATCCACAAACCCTAAATATTAATCTAGAATCAGAACAGACAAAATTATAAATAGATCAACAAAAGAATAAGAAAAATTACTTCAATTGAATTAAAGGAGGTTCAAGATCACAACCCAAAGCAATGGAGTTTAGTTCTCCATTAATGGTTTACAAAAGCTCCAGAGAGAAAAAGAGTACGTTGTTTTTCCAAAGTAAAAGAAGAATCTCAAACTCATTCTAATCCCTCACTAATAATGAATATTTAAAAAATCAAAATAGAATAACAAAAAAATAAAAGAAAAAGAAACAGAAGTAAAATCCTCTGATGAGATCGTCCGCTGCAGCACATGCGGAAACCAACTTCCCCAATTTTGCAATTAATTCCCTGGAGTCTTTATATATTCAGTCTAGTCCTCCAACTTTCAGGAATTCAGAATAGTACCTCAACTTTCAGTAATTGCAGTTTGGTCTTATACTCCTGCGCTCTGGTTGACTTTTACTTTTTCTTGACTTTGACTTGATCCTCGAGACATGACTTTGAAGCTCACAAAAGATTACATCCGGAAAAATAAATACATAAAAACAACTATTCTACCCCCGGATTACAATAAAAACTCAAATGATAAAATAATGCCCCAATTACATCAAATCTAGTCTAAGTACATCAAAATGAATAAAAATACATAGGAAAATAAGGGAAATAATATATATAAAATCCGCCACATCACCAAATCAAGGTAATAATCGACACCGCCATGATTATAGAATTAAGGCTGATATTCCTTATTTCTATGGAACCATGGGGATTGAGGATTTCCTAGATTGGCAAAATGATGTTGATCGTTTTTTCGAGGTTATGGAGGTACCTGCAAATAAACAGGTAAAGATGGTGGCGATTCGATTGAAGAGCACTGCTGCAGTTTGGTGGGATAAACTAGCAGGACAGAGACGACGGCAAGGAAAGGGGCCAGTTAAAACCTGGAGGCGTATGAAGCAGTTGATTTCCGAGAGGTTTTTACCGGCAGATTATGAGCAGATCTTATATAAACTGTATCTCAACTGTGTTCAGGGCAAGAGAACATTTGATAAGTATACTACTGAATTTCAGAGGTATACAACGCGGGTTGAGATTGAAGAGACCGAAGATCAGAAAGTTGCGCGCTACATCAACGGTCTGAAAAGTTCGATACAAGAGAAGATGGGTTTACATCATGTATGGACTTTGACGGACGCTTCCACTCTAGCTTTGAAGGCTGAACTCATGGAGAAATCAGGTGCGACCAATTTTACCCCTTTTCGCAAATAGGATCAGCAGGGTAGTTCTGACACAGGGAATGATAAGGAGAAAGGGACAACAGTTAAGGACCCAACTCCGCAGGTTAAGAGTACAGACAACACTAGCAGTTTCGCAGGGAACAAAGCTCCAGTACAGAAAACAGCAAACCCTTATGCCAAGCCAACAGGGGATAAGTGTTTTCATTGTGGTGGACAGGGTCACAGATCCAACGTTTGCCCCACCCGGCGAACTGCTGCGATTCTTGAAACGGAAGGCGAGGAAGAAGGCGACACTAATGAGTACGAAGGGGTCGAATTTGCTGAAGAGGAGTCTAGGGAACGAGTCGGATTTGTGCTTCAACAGATGCTGCTATCTTCCAAGGATGAGGGACAACGGAAGAATCTGTTCCGGGCACACTGTTCTGTTCAGAACAAGGTATGTAATCTGATTATTGATAATGGATGTACAGAAAATTTGGTTTCGCATAAATTGGTTGGATTTTTAGGGTTGAAAACTGAACCTCATGAGAAACCTTATAGCTTGGGATGGGTGAATAAAGGGTCAGAACTTAGGGTATCACGAACTTGCAGAGTTCCTATTTCTATTGGTAAACATTATAAGGAGGAGGTTGTTTGTGATGTTCTGGATATGGATGTATGTCATATATTGCTTGGTCGCCCTTGGCAGTATGATCATGACATTACTTATCGGGGCAATGATAATGTTCTGATGTTTAAGTGGGCAAAGCATAACATTGCGATAGCTTCTGTTCTGCATTTTGAGAAAGAGGTTGCGAACGATGAACCGGTCATGATGCTCATACAGAACGAGAAAATTCTTGCCGCACATCTGCAGACGGACGGACAGACTGAGGATACTAACCGGATTGTGGGGAATGTGATCAGCAGTGTTCGGATTGTGGAGAATGTGATCAGCAGTGTTTGTAAAGACTAGCCGAAACAGTGGAAATTAGCTTGGCCACGAGTGAAGTTTGCTTACAACGGTACAAGCTCGGGGAATATGGATGACTACCACACGGATGGGGTTTTGTATCCTAGTGAGACCAAGCGCCCGCCTGGAATTAATTCCCAAACGGCTGATGTTACTGGCATACTCGAGCGCCCGCCTGGGTAGAACCAAACGCCCGCCCGCTTGTCGGGCAGAAAGATATTAGTTTGCGTTTTTGATTGTGTTACGCGCAGAATTAGGGTTAGTTTTGGTATTATTTGTTTAGTTTAGGTATTTTATTAGACTAGGGTTTGTTAGTTGTTAGGAGTATAAATACTTCTCTTTCATTGTTCAAGGGTTTTAACTTTTGATTTATTGAATTTTATTCAAAGAGATTTTCTCTTTTATCTGGTGGATTCCGGGTTTTCTTGGTGGATTCCAAGGTAATTGTGTTGAGGGTTCATCGCTTGTGAACTCTTGTGATTAGTGCGCTAAATCACGAATACTATCGCTTCCGTGCTGCGTCAGTGAATTTTTCATTCAAACATTAGATTATGTAGCAAAACTTTGAAAAAATCACTCTCATATACTGGATCCAACTTACTGATATTCATGTAAAATGAATGTTCAATTTTATTTTCTGTTCGTAACAAAATTGAACTTTTATTTTTAAAGAGAGGAGAGAATAACTTTATTGCCCTTTTAAGTCTTCTCAATCTACTAACGAACATTGACTCACATAATATGGGTAATTTCCTCCTTCCGGAAGTTAAATTAAAGGTTCAATGACAAAGGGTTTGATGCCAAGCGGCATCTTGAGCAGGTTTAACTCTTTCCGTTGTAAAAGTTTTGGGATCGAGCAATTACTATATCTGTCCCAGAAAGATAGTCTCATTTTGACTTTTAGTGGTCAACAAAAAAAAAAACTTTGACCAAACATTGGTGTCAATGTAATGATTACAATGAAATTCTAAAAATTGTTATTGATAAATTACTTAATGATTTAACAATAACATATTTCAGAATTTCACTAGAATGATTAGATCATCATCAATGGTTGGTCAAAGTTCATTTTTGTTGACCATAAAAAATCAAAATGAGACTATCTTTCTGGGGCAGAGGGAGTACTAAAAAGGGCATTAGGCACACACCTGAAACACGACACATGTCATTAATAAAATAATATTAGGTGGTTTAGGATTTCAAATAAATAAAGGTTCAATTTCCTCCACGTCATTTTTTCTTTAAAAAAAGAAGCTTTATTCAGCATAATAATTACTCCATCTAATCGTTTTTAAAAAGAAAATTCCACTAGCACATTATACATAAAAGAACGCTTATAACCACATTTTCAGGTGTGCCCTTTTAAGTTAGCAGTGGCGAGGCTAGGGCAAAGGGAAGGGGGTCATTCGACTCCTTTGAATTTTGAAATATGTCAATTTTAGTAAACCTTTAAAACTTTAGAAAATGACATTTACTACAAAAAATGATGAATTTATTCATTTTGACCCTTTTAAATTTGAGAAAAAATTGCACTATTCGACCCCCTTGTATACTAAATTTGTAAACCTCAACAATAATACTTATCCCCAAGCAACCTTGACTTCCTTTTCGGAAAATCCTGGCTTCGCCACTGCTTTTTAGTACTCCATTTGTCCCTGAAAGATAGTCCCATTTTGACTTTTAGTGGTAAAAAAAAAAACTTTGACCAAACATTGGTGTCAATGTAATGATTACAATGAAATTCTAAAAATTGTTATTGATAAATCACTTAATGATTTAACTATAACATATTTTAGAATTTCACTAGAATGATTAGATCATCACCAATGTTTGGTCAAAGTTCATTTTTGTTGACCAGATCCGTCCGCTCCGAACAGGCACGGTCCAACCGCCTTCCGAACCATTGCCCCACCTGACCCGCCGGTTTGCTTGAGCCTTTCCGTGAACTGGGCCGCTCCAAACGTAGATTAATTATTTACAACTTAAATTCATATCCCATAAAATGAAAACTCTTGGAATTTTTGTCAAATATAGGCCAAACCTAATTTCCTATACCAATATCCAACACTTCCAACCCAAAATAATACTCCTACTTATACTTATATATGCAGACGTCTTTATGAGATTCAAGGACAACAATGGTGGTTTTATGCCATGTTTAAAGAAAGATGTGAAAGGACTACTAAGTTTGTACGAAGCTTCATTTCTAGCCTTTGAGGGAGAACCATCCTCGACGAGGCTAAATCATTTGCTACGACTCATCTAATCCAAAACCTTGAAAGCCTAAATGACAACTTTATCATCGAACATGTAAATCACGCCTTGGAGGGCCCACTGCACCATCGGGCGCAAAGATTAGAAGCCAGATGGTACATTGACACATACAAGAAAAAGAAAGATGCATATCAACCCTTACTTCAACTCGCCGTCTTGGATTTCAACATGGTTCAATCAATGTTTCGAACAAACCTTAAATGCGCTTCGGAGTAAGTTTTTTGTCATAAAAAACCCTAATTTACTTTTCATACTTATTCACGATCCATATATAGTATGTATGTATCTATATATGTTTATTTGTACATATGTGTGTGGTAACAAAAAAAGTGCTCTGAAGTATTTTGACTTGCAACTGATGCGTTGTGATCAGATGTTGGGAGAAGATAGGGTTAGTGAGCAAGTTAAGCTTTGCTAGAGACCGGCTTATGGAATGTTTCATTTGTTCCATTGGAGTGATTCCGGAACCTCAATATAGTTATGCAACTATGAGGCTAACACAAGTGAGTGCCCTAATTACAACTATCGACGATGTGTATGATGTTTATGGATCTATGAACGAACTTGAGCTATTTACTTATGCGATTAAGAGGTAAGTATTTGCGTGAATTTTGCATGTATTAGAATCTTTCAACGTACGTTCTTTAGAGGATCTTTAATTTGTTTTCTTGTACTTGTTTGTAGGTGGGATGTCGATGCAATAAGAGATCTCCCGGATTTCTTGAAAATATGCATTCTATCCCTCTATAATATTGTTAATGAAATGGCTTCCGACACTCTAAAAGAACAAGGAGAAGATGTCAGACAAAACCTTATCAAAGAAGTACATTTTTTCAATGAGCTTTTCATGAAATGTTTGTATTGATTTTCCTATAAGCATCATTCTTGTGTTATAGAATTGTTAGAAATAAAAGCTCATGTTGATATTAAAGCATATGATATACAATAATGATGTACAGCACTATTGATGCTCTTTCTAACAGCTTAATCTTTCAGATGAATTGATTACTTAACAGCTCGTTTTGTTTGTTTAGTGGGCGGACTTATGTGAAGCTTTCTTGCTGGAAGCAAAGTGGGATAATGAGAAATACATGCCAACGCTAGCCGAATATCTAGACAATGGATGGAGATCATCTTCAGGATGTCTAGTAATATTTCATGACTTCATTCTTACAAATCAAGATATCACAAAAGAAACAATATCATGTTTTGAAAATTACCATGATCTTTTGAAGTGGTCCGCTTTGATATTTCGCCTCTGCAATGATTTGGCAACTTCATCGGTACGTGTGTGTGTGTATATATATATAGGTAGGTGCTCAAATGAGAACCTAAATATCGTGAGAACCGTGAGAACTTAATGAATCCAATGATGTATCCAAGTGCACATTGGATACATTAGTTTTTACCCAATGTATCCAAGTAATGTATCCAATGATGTATCCAAGTCAAGTAATATATCCAAGTGAACCATTGGATACATTAGTTTTTTACCTAATGTATTCAAGTTCTCACGGTTCTCACGATATTTAGGTTCTCACAGGAGCACGACCCTATATATATACATATATATATATACATATATATATATACATATATACATATACATATATACATATATACATATACATATATACATATATATATACATATATATATATATATATATACATATATATATATACATATATACATATACATATATACATATACAGATATACATATATATATATATATATATATATATATATGCGGTGGCGAGGCCATTGTGGCCAAGGGGGCCTGAAAGTTGAACTTTTATAACCCTTAAAATTAAAATTAAATTATCTTTTAGCACTAAAATGTTAAAAAAAAAAAAAAAAAAAAAAAAAAAACATATTTGACCCCCTTTTCTAGATTAAAAGATAACTAAATCGTAAGTTTGGCCGCCTTACTAGTTAAAACTCATATATTGTTATGTATCATTTAAGTCTATAATATTCAAAGGTCTGACTTCGCCACTGTATATATCCATGCATGCATACATTTTACTATTACTCGCATGTTCAATGTACATGTTTCATTCCTTATGATAATTTAATTCTCGACAACATTTGTAATACACAGGCAGAGCTAGAGAGAGGTGAAACGGCCAATTCAGTATCATGCTATATGCTTGAAAATGGTGTGTCGGAGAAAATTGCTCGTGAAAGAATACGAAATTTAATCGATGATGCTTGGAAGAAAATGAATGAATTTCGAGTCGTGGATTCTCCATTCAAGAAAACAGTAGTTAAAATAGCCATGAATCTTGCTCGAACTGTAGAGTGCACTTACAAATATGGAGACGGACATGGAGCTCCTGATGGTAGATCCAAGAGTCGGGTCTTAAACCTGGTAATTGAACCCATTATTTTCAAAGAAAGTGATATTTAAGGTTATTTCAGACATTTCCACCTGCTTAAAACTCGATTGTTGGTTATAAACATCACATGACTGAGCTCATCCGACTATTTTGTTTTTGTGTGTGTGTTAAAGAATGATACGTATTTGAATGGTACTAATGAATAAAGAACGATGAAAGTTAAATTGTTTAAAATGTTTGACAAGTGACTTGAATCAGTTAATTTGAAAATGTATTTATTGTGAAGCAATTATCTTAATATAATTGATTTAATATATAGACTGGATAGCTTCACATCTTAATAAGACCTTTTAAGGGGATGATGGCTAAATTCTAATAAGTACTCGTATTTATTAATTATCATGTTTGTTAGGATTGATGCCTTTGAATTTGGGGACGCCTAAATTTAGTGGATTAATTAACAAGTTCGTAATTTGGAGACAGAATGAATAAAATTGTTTTTGGCTAAGGCTGCTGGCCAAAGCCATAAAAACAGAAGGTGCCGGCCATATAATCTGAGAAAACACAGATGTTATGGCGAAGGCCTTGAGTGGCTGCCATATTGGCCATGAAATTGATGTTAAAAGAAGCTGCCTAGTGGGCCACCAATTAGGCTTAGGCGTGCTTAGGATTGGTCAATTGTGAAAACAGAATGGTCTTGTAGGTTAATAAGGATAAGTATCCTTATGCAATTAGATTAGGATTTCTCCTTATACCCTACGAATTAGATTAGGGAATTAGAGGACCGTATTATATACTCCCTCCGTCCTAATTTAATTCAGTAGCTCAGTTTGCTCAGTTTACACAGAGAGATCAATAATTTTAAATCTAGGGTATGCACAGTCAGGAATTTTGTGATCAAAATTCGTGCAAAATAGATTAGTGTGATCTTGTGTAATTGTTTCTCCAGTGATAATAATATTCTCTCCCCTCCCCGTGGACGTAGCCAAGTTGGTGAACCACATAAATCTGTGTTTTTGTGATTGCTTTATTTTCTCATCAAGTCTTGTTCAATTGCTCTAACAATGTTCATGTCAAAGAGGGTAGAAATGAGGGGAAAAAAAGGAATGTGGTTGCTTTCTATCAAATTCATTTGTTCTTGGATTGAAAGTTTTTAGAACTTTGACTTTGATTATTTTGATCTGAATTGATGGTTTTAAATCTGAATATTCAAAAAAAATTAACCAGTCTAAAGATAAGATCTAGGGTTTTAATCTGAATTTGAATTCTACTAAATAACCATGAGCTCGAAAATGGAAAACCCTTCAAATTGGGTTCCATAAATCGTCCTAACTTGAACTTGACTCGAATTTCACTACAAGAAAAAACACTTTCCGCGACTGCCAAAGGCCATCGCCTATTTAGGAATAGCCGTCGCGGAAGGATAACACGACTGGGAAATCAGTCGCCCTAGCCATCGTGTAAAGCCTTGTCGCAAAAGGTTAAGGTGACTGGATAGGCAATCGCGTTAAGGCGCGACTGCTTTTTCCATCGCGTAAAGGGTTTTATTAATTTTATTTATTTAATTATTTAAATAATATTAGCAATCGCGTTATCTTGCAGAAGGCGACCGGGTAGGCAATCGCGTTAGCTTTTATAAGGCGACTACAAAGACAATCGCGCTATCTTGTATAAGGCGACTATCAAAGCAATCGCCTTAGGTTAGCAAAGGCGACTGCATTAACAATCTCACTAGCTCTGCAATATGGAATGGCTTTAGCAATCGCGCAATCCATTAAAAAAATATTAGAATCAAATTTTATGGGACGACTTTTGCCATCGCATTAGTGCCTGGAATTTTAAATTCGATAAATAATTATTTTTAGACCTGTTACTATTCCATAATAAAATTCACCATCAATTTAAATCACAAACATATGCTAAACTTAATCGAAAAAAAACATTAAATTAGTTAAAAAGTAAACATATTGTCTCAAAATAACTTCCAACATCACTTCATACAAAATATCCATGCATTACCAAATTTGTCCAAAAACATTCTACTAAGTTAAAAAACCAACAGCTTAGAGGTATATATACTCTCTCCAGAGAACAAACCAAAAGAAGAGTTTTAATAAACCATACTACTCATAATCCTCATTCTCACCCATATCATCATCATCCATCTCATTATCACTAAGATTTGTAGGAGAACTATCATTGCGAGTATTAAACGCACCTTCAGAGGTAGAATTTTCATTGAAATTTGGAGGACGAGGAGGAGGTGGATCTCCATTTTTTGCAGCTTGACTTTCAATGTATTGAAACAAACTTTGAATGTATGCATTTGATTTGGCTTCATTCATTTGACGTTTCCTTTCACTTTCAGCTAAATCTTCCTTTAACTTTTTCACTTCTCAAGAGGATTGTTGTAGTGCAACTTGTGTTGCAAAATCTGAGGATGAAACTTGACCCGACTTTTTGCTCCAGTTTTCATTGGGCCTTCCAACTAGCCTACCTTTTTTTAAACCCCCGACGGCATCTTCGTATATTTTCAAGCCAGGATCATCGACCCCATTGACAGGTGCGGTAGGCTCCAATCCAGTTGCCTCTCGTAATTTGTTTGTATAAGTTTGCTGTAAAAAAATAGGCAAAAACTTCTCATTACCTTATAGAGATGAAAAAACAAAGCACAAAGAATACCTTGCTTTAACCATAAAAATTTGCTATTTAGTAATGGCCCTAAGAATTTAGATATATATGTGACTTATATCGTACTCCTCCCGTCCCAAAATAATCTTTCCATTTTTATTTTCTTTATTACGAATGAACTTTGAGCAATAATTATAAGTTTATTCGTAGTAATATGATAAAAATAGTGGGAAGATTATTTTGGGACAGAAGGAGTATCAAGTTCCTGATCAAAATACTTATTTGGTTGAATACATTCCATACTTTATTTTATTAGTAAAATACCAAATTTCCCATAAAATTATATCCTTGTTTAAAATTTCTAATATAGCTGCTCCACTATTGTAGAACCAACTCAAAAACAATTTCGGAACAAATTAAGAGCTCAAATAAGCAAGAAGAAAGACTAATTTAGCTGCTCCACTATTGCAGAACCAACTTGAAGAGTATGAAAATACTCTATTATATTTTAATCTTTGTGATTCTGATTTTAGTGTATATCTTTGTGAATAGTTTAGTTATTAGTGTATACTCCCTCTGTCCCACCTCACTTGACACCCATGAGGTGGGCACAATAATTAAGGAGAATGAATAAAATAAGGAAAATGTGTGGTAGATGAAGAGAGAGAATGAGTGAGGTAAATAGCAGTGTTGATTGAATAAATCGAGTGGTGGAAAAATTAAGAGAGAGAATGAGTGGTGGGGTAGTGTGATTATAAAATTATAAAAAAATATGCTATTTTGGGAAGTGTCAAGTGAGCTGGGACAGTCTAAAATGGAAATAAGTGTCAAATGAGCTGGGACAGAGGGAGTATATTTTATTTATAATTACTTATATATTTAGGATTTATTTCACTAACATATTGATGCTTATCTATGGAAAGTTGTTATGTATTTTAGGAGTGTATTTTAGGTGGACTCTCAAAAGGAAATATTGATTGGCCGATTTGAAGATCTCGGTTGATTAGAAGCGGCCAAGTGAAACTATAAATCACATCTTCATTATTCATTGCAACACACGAATTTACAGAATATTTTTAGAGAAGTCTTTGTGTTTTTGAAGTTCTTGTTCATCAAGACTTCAAGTGTTTTTAGTGTTTGGTTTATTCTAGGAATCTAGAATAGTTTTATCTTTTCGTTGTTTTTGTTTCTTTCATTATCTTGTACTCTGCAAGATCTTTTGATTAATGAAAGTTTTCCAGCAAGTAATTTCTTGCTGAAGTGTTTAATTTCTGTTCGTTTTTAATCCGCTGCGTTTTCTGGGTTTTTTCATTCACTGTGTTCTTCGGCAGTTGACAAGACAAATGTCTTGACACTTGTGAGCATAGTTGTACTCACAGTTGGTTGGTTCCCAGACAATCCTAGCCGCATAATTTCTTTCAATTGGCACCAGAGCCTGGTCTCGACATACTGAGATCGATCTTTGAAAGTGGTCATTATGGACTGTACTCATACTCGTAATAAGCAGCCTACTCTAGATGGTTCAAACTATACCATTTGGAAGGCAAAAATGATCATGTACATCAAAAACATTGATCATCGTGCATGGTTCAGTATTCTAGTGGGATATACATCCCCTACTATGGAATTAGTTGATCCAAAAGGAAAAGCTTATGTTTCTGATGAAGAGAAAAAAGAAAAGATTTTTGTTCCAAAACCCGAGCAAGATTGGAATGCGGAAGAAATTGCCCTTGCAAATTTCAATGCAAAGGCAATGGCTTCCATATCTGATCATGTTGATCACAATCTGTATAGGTTATTCTCTAACCATACAGTTGCCAAAACTGCTTGGGATATTTTACAACTTCATTGTGAAGGGTCCGATAGCGTCAAACAAACTAAATTAAAAAGATTGATGACAGAGTTTGAAAATTTAAGAATGTGAGAAGATGAAACTATTCAAAACTATTATGCTAAATTAATGGATATTTCAAATGAATCCTTTGCATTAGGAGAATCCATCTCCAATGCAAGGTTGGTTAGTAAAGTTTTAAGAACTCTCCCAGAAAAATTTAACATCAAAATCTCTGTCATTGAAGAAACTTGTGATACTCGGACCGTGAGTCTTGAAAAGGTTCTAAGTATTCTAACTACGTTTGAATTGAACCTTGAAGTGCAACAAACTAGCAAAGTAAATTCAATTGCTCTTGCTAGTGCTCTTACTGTGTCCAAAGATCTTGTTGAATTATCAAAGGATATTGATGACTCAAACTTTGAGGAAGATGAATGTGACTTGATCTCTAAAAAATTCAACAATATGTTGAACAAAAAACATCAACAAAAGTTTACTAATAAGGTTACTGCTTCTTCCCCTAAGATTGAATCATTCAAGAAAGAAACAAGTAAGAACAAATTTTCTTCTGAAAACAAAAGATCTATTGAGTCCGTTCAGTGTAGAGCTTGTTTAGGATTTGGACACTCTGCCAATAAGTGTGCTAACACACTCAAAAAGAGAGGGATGAGTTTTTCTGCAACCTTAATTGATTCAGATGATGACGATCAGACAGCAAACCTGTCATTTTTACGATCATCACAATCCTCCCTTTTTGACAGTGAATCTGATAGTGAGGATGTGTTGTCAACTGACTGCACAACTGACTACTCAGATGGTACTAACATGAATACCTGCCTTAACTCCACATCTTCAGGTGAATCTGAAGAATCCCAATAGGAGGAGGATGAAGATAGTGCAACCTATGAAGATCTGCATAATACATATGTTGAGCTTCATGCAGATTGGTCCAAAAGAATGGAACAACTTAAGGCTTTTAGGCAGGTAAATGAAAAACTCACCTCTGACAATCTGAAACTAAAAGTTGAGAATGAGAGGTTGTCGAGTGAAAGTGATACTCAAAAGGACTCCATAGCTAGGTTAGAAGTCATGCTTACTAAAAAGGACAATGAGTGTGAAAAGTAAAAAAGCGATCTTGAAAAAGAAACTAACACTCTCACAAAGCTTAACAATGGTAAGGCTACATTAGATGAAGTTCTAAAAATGGGAAATCAAGGAAAATCAGGACTAGGCTATGGAGATCCAACTTTTGTCAAGGAAGGTGAGGGCACTTCGAAAAACAATGAGAGATTTAATGCTAATCATGTGTCTCCTCACAAAAACAAAAGAAATAGAAAAAGGAGATACGTGTGTAACCATTGTTTTGCCCCTGGACACATACGTCCATTTTGTTACAAGTTGTTGGTCCCAAAGGGCAACAAGGGTATGAAAAATAGCTAGAGGGGGGTGAATAGATGTTTTAAAATTCTTTTCGTACCCTTGATAAACTCAATTGCAAATGTGCACTTTATCAAATAAGCGTCATGATATGCGCCTATGTGAGTGAGTGAAATGCACAGCGGAATTTAGTAATGTAAATAGGAGCAAAGTATGATAAAGGGGGCGCACACACACTCTAAGTATTTTGGCTCAAAGTGGGTGAAATAAGAAACTAAGGCAAATGATATGACAAACACAACACAGTTTAATCAATCAATCTACAATGAATAAACAATCAAATAGTTAGATATGATATGACTTGAAAGGAAATAGCAAGATAATAAGTACGTGCTATTTGGAGAGGTTCGATCGGGAAAAAGATCTGCGTCCTCTACCAAGATGGTTAGTCTTGGATTTCTAATAGAGATCTTATATAATGAGAGAGTGTTACAAATTACAATCGTTTGAGCTTATACACTAACTCAAAATCTAATATTCTATGAAAGAACAAATCCTAGACAATAACCGGTGTATCTCTAAAAGAAAGATCTAAGTGATCAAACTTAAAGAGGTGCGTGTGTGATTTTAGATTCAAGGCTCTTTAGATCTTTGAGATTGAGAGCACAAGAAAACTAAAGTGTTATCGCTTGAGGATCTGGGCTAAGGATGAAGTTATGAAGATGTTCTTGAGAATTCTGGAAATAACAAAGGCAATCTTCAAATCTTCAACAAATGCTTGAGAGAGAAATTCTTAAAATTCTTAGCAACTTCAAATGGTTGAAGTTATGGGGTATTTATAGCAGAGCCCCAAAAACTAGCCGTTGGAAATCCTTGGTGAGTCAGAGAAAGGACGGATGTGCTGTCGCTCATTGAGTGGAGCACGTGTCCTTTTATAGTCGTTAGACACATAACACAAATATGACCGTTATGGACAGGTGTCCTTAGATGCGAGTGCATACGTGTTATTTAACCACCGTTGGATCATTGGCGTAGTTTGAATCTTCTTCAAGTCTTTAAATCTTCAATAAATCACTGAGTGTTAAAAACATTCATGATGCGCGTTGAGCTAGAGAGGCGCGTAGCGTATGCGCGTTCTGAGTCATCTGAGGCGCATGAGCTATGCTAGGCGCATACTCATGCGCGCGCTTAAGGAGACGCATGGCGCATGGGTGAGGCGCATGGCGCGTGACTCAAACTCAAAGTGTGATTTTCTTGAATCTTGATCTTCTAGCCCTATTCCTAAGCCTATTCTATTATAATGGAAAACCTAAAAAAATGAAGTATAAATACTTCTTACATGTGGGTCTAAAGTCCATGAAATAAAACTTAAGTGATGGATCAATCAAATCTAATCAAATCTATTACATTGAAACTGAGATATAAGTGGGCATACCCAACAATCTCCCCCTATTTGATTGATGCCATTACCTACTATATCAGGGACAAACATTATACTTGATAATAACATGTCCAAATAAATGAAATTGGTAAATCATGTCTCAAGTTAATGCACACACTAGCCCAAGATATAGATTTCTAATCTATTCCAATAAGGATAAAAACATTACAAATGGAATGATACAAATAACAGTTTATAACACATTCAAAATGATATATGAGTTTTAGTTATGAAATGTGTTTAAACAAAGTTTAAACTCGATGCATAAAATATGAAGCAGTTCAAATATGATGCATATGATTTTAAACAACATTCAATGTTCTACAAATAAGAAGTTTGAGTGAACAAGTTTTGAAATAAAAGTGATGTTTTGTTCTCATTAATACTCAAGGTGTAAGAGTTACAGAGTACAAGTATTCAACAGAACAAAAACAAAAGGTGCTAAAACATGTAAGCACTAAATCACTAACAAAAGGTTACTAATCAAAAAATTCTAATCAACTTACAAACAAACCAAAAACTAAGGGTTTGGAGGAGGCGCGTCGTCATCCTTCAATCCTTCTTCTATTTCTGAAATGGAGCGCTGGATTTGTTTGGAAAGCTGGTGACATCAGTTTACAACACCATGAGTGTCTGTGATACCATCTCTGATATAGCGCAAATGATTCACATTGATGCTTTGATACTCATCAATGGTGCGCTGAGTGATAGATTGATGTTGTGAAAAGTTTTCAGTGAAGGCTTGGAAGTTAGCTTCAACAGCAGCTTGGGCAGTAAGTATATCAGCGAAAACTCTATCTGTGCGCCTGTCTGCACTGGAATGCGCGGCATTGAAGTGAGTGACAACTAATTCCTTCAAAACTTCAATCTTTGAGAGCAGGGAATTAATGTCTATTTGTGCGCCAGGAGCTGGAAGAGGGCGCAAGAGTTTCAGGAGCTGGAGGCGCATGAGTTTCAGAAGCTTTGGGTTCTGCGCCAGGATCAGTACCATACACAGTTAAGCCCAGGATTTCTAGCTCATCCTTAACTTCTTTAAGTTTATCAACGACACTCAGCAATTTTTGGCTATCTCCAGCCACCATCTCAAACAACTTCCTTATATCACCCGCTATATTCAACTCTACCTCCCTTATGGCATTAATGAAATCTTGGCCATCAGTGAGTTTGATGCCACCATCTATGCGCTCATGAAGGGAAACAAGAGTACCTTTGAAAAGTGCGTTCATTTAATCAATAGCGTCATTCCATTGTTGAGGAGTAAGGAAATATCTGTCCTTGATATTCGCATCTATGTGCGTCATCTCCCCCTTAATGGCAACAATCTCATTAGCTTGCTGAGTAAGCATGGAAGTGTGAAGCTCTAACTGTGAATTCATCTGAGCTTGGCCTTGCTGGAGTTGCTGTAGTAGTAAAATAACAACACTCATATCAGGAGTGGGAGGAGGAGGCGCAGGAGAAGTACGGGGCGCAGGAGGTGATTTAGTAGGAGCGCGAGGAGAAGGCAGATATTCATCACTTGACGTAGGATCCACTGAAATAGTTGGGGGCGCAGAAGGACTCTTGCGCCTGGTCAAGGGCTCTGGCTCCCCCTGAACTGGATCATCACTCAAGTCGCCAAAAAGTTCATCAGATAGCCTATCTTTAAGTGCTTGGCGCTCAGCAGAGAGTGGCTCTGAAGTTAGTTTCTGAGTTGGAGCAGGAGCAGAAGGCTTTGATTGAGGCGCATGAACAATAGGAGGCGTATTAGGAGTGGGCGCGCGTACATCAGTTCTAGACCCTGCGCCTTTGCGCCTTTCAGACTTGGATAACTCAGCAGCCTGTTTCAATCTGTAGTCTTCATCTCGTTTCTTCTGCGCTTCCAGTCTACTGGCTTCCTTAGCGCGTTTAAGTTCCTTCTCTTCTTCAATTTCAGATCTTGGGCGCTTAGGAGGTCTGCTTGTTCCTTTAGCAACCCTTTTTCCTTTTCCCTTTTCTGCGCCTGGAACAACTGTTGGTTCTGCGCGAGGTGCTGCTTCAATGTCTGCGCCATCTTCTGCGCCAACTGCATCTTCATCTGACTCAGTGGCTTCATCAACCAACTGAGCACCCTTTACCCTAGGCGCGCGCTTTTCCATGCGCTTCTTGCGCCTCTTCAAGACAAGGTTGTCTTTCCCAAAAACTGGAACATCATCAGTTTTATAAGCAGGGTTCTCATTAAGGAATTTGGCAAGGGCAGGATATGTGAGAAATATCTTCGTGAGTATTCTGCAGTGAGTTTTGAACTTCGTCTTCCCATCAGACTTGTTCTTGTTATACTTATCAATTTGGTCAGACAAGGTTTTGAACAAAATCTGAAGCCAATTCAATCTAGTCTTTCCCATGATGGCAGTAGTGTACTCCCACTGCTCCACGGTGAATCTATTCACATTCCCGGTTTTGAACACGATTGAAGTATCAACAAGATGCGCTATATGAGCAAGCAGATCACCAACATATTTTATCTAAACGTTTTTTATGTTGTTCAGAAGAGTAGGGACTTTGAGATAAGTACGCGCCACTGTATTCTGATCTGCAACTGAGTAAGAGTTCGGTTGACCAGAAACACCCTGAGGGCCAGTAGTGCTGAAACTCACTATGTTCTTGATTGTGCCCGTAGAGATAGTTATAGGAATATTCTGAATGGTGGTGCATATCCTGTAGCGCACGTATCCATCAGCTGGAGTCTCAACTAGAGCAGCGGTTGAGAAAAATTCATCAACGAGGAGCGGAGAATAGAATGGTTGATCGAGCGTGAATAAAGGAGTGAGTCCAGCGATGTGAAAGGTTGAAAGGATTTCAAGCCCCATTGGATCAAGAGAGAGCTCAGCAAGATCAATCGTCTCACCGGGTCTGAAATTTGCAGGATCCGTTTCGTCTTGATTTGTTTTTGTAGATCGTTTAGGACCCATTAACAGAATATATAGAGAGAAAAAGGATGAAGAAAGGATGAATAATGGATAGAGAGAGAGACAGGAGAGAGAGAGTTGGTGAGGGAAAAGAGAGTGATGATGATGAAATAAAGGAAATGGAAGGGATAGGATGAGTATATATAGGGTTAGGTTAAAAAAATTGCACAGATAAGGAAATAAAAGGTTGAAAATTTTAAAAAGATGGGAAGTTGAAAAGATGTGCATTAATGAAGGGAAATAAAATTTCGGCTCATTATGACCAAAAAGGACGGCGCATTTATGGTGAGGGGAATTTGGAAAGGACAAAAATTTATGAGGGGAAAAAGAAATGATGGCTTCATAAATGCTGAATGACACAAAGATGTCATGATGTGACATTTTGGGTATAAGAAAAACTACTCCACTTTCCCATTAAGTGTATGAGCAATTTTGACTAATTTTTGCACATACCCCAAAAATATCTGTTTTGGTGTAAGTTAGGGGTGCAAGAAATATATCCCCAGAAAATAAAATTTTTTGAAAAGCGTAAAACGAGGGAAAAATTTAATTGCACAAGTATCATTGAACAATTAAAGGAATGTCAAAAGACAAATATTCCTATAATAAATAAGAACAATCATACCTGGTACTTGTGAAAAATTGAATACGTTCAATCATTGAAATAATAAATTTTGAGCATTGATTGAGCCGTAATAATAACTACGTGCATGGGAGGCGCATAACACTCATGGGCGCGCATGAAGAATAGGGCGCATAAGGCTTTGAGCGCGCATAAGCATTTGGTTGCATTGGATGCTAGGCGCGTATAAAAGAGTAGAGCGCGCAGAAATGTGAATTAGGCGCGCAGACAGAGGGGCGCATACTCAGGCGCTTAGTTTCCTTGAAACTTTGAAATATATATATATAACATTTGAACCTATTATACTCAACTTAACAAATCATAAAATCATTAGTAATAGCAAAACTATAAGGATTTAGTTAAGTTCAAGCATACCCATTTCACCTCTCAAAAAGATGAACCGTTTCGCATCAAGTGCTTTAGTTAGAATGTCGGCGATTTGATAGTAGGTTCCCACGTGTTCTAAATGAATGTTCCATTTCTCCACGTGGTCTTTGAAGAAGTGATATTTGATGTCGATGTGTTTGGTCTTTGAGTGCATGACAGGATTTTCAGAAACGGCAATTGTTGATGTATTGTCACAGTAGATGGGACAATTTCCTTCGATGATATCATAGTCCACCAATTGCTGCTTCATCCATAGTATTTGACAGCAACAACTTCCCGCAGCGATATATTCGGCTTCAGTTGTTGAGACAGATACTGAAGCTTCTTTCTTACTCGCCCATGACACAAGTCGATATCCGAGGAAATGACAAGTGCCACTCGTACTTTTCCTATCAATTGTGCACGCTGCATAATCCGCATCTGAATAACCTACAAGTTTAAAATTCGAATCTTTGGTGTACCAAAGTCCAAGGTTAACAGTGCCGGAAAGATATCTTATAATACGTTTCACAGTAATTAAGTGTGCTTCTCTAGGGTCAGATTGATAACGAGCGCAAACACAAACACTAAACATAATATCGGGCCTACTAACAGTAAGATAAAGGAGCGAGCCAATCATACCTCGATAGAGCGTTTGATCAACACGTTTACCTTTTAAATCTTTGTCGAGTTTGTTGCCGGTGGCCATTGGAGTATCGTATGGTTTAGCATTGTCAAGTCCAAACTTCTTGATTAAGTCCTTTGTATATTTGTCTTGATTGATGAATATGCCTTCACTCATTTGCTTGATTTGAAGCCCGAGGAAGAATGTGAGTTCTCCCATCATGCTCATTTCAAACTTGCTCTTCATTAGTTTCTCAAAGCGCTTGCACAACAATTCATTAGTATAACCAAATATAATATCATCAACATAAATTTGAACAAGTAATTTATGACCATTATGCTTGGCAATGAAAAGAGTTGTATCGATTTTACCGCGAGTGAAGCCTTTTTCAATGAGAAACTTGGATAGTGTATCGTACCATGCTCTTGGTGCTTGCTTGAGCCCATACAAAGCTTTCTGGAGTTTGTACACATGATTTGGAAATTGTGAATCTTCAAACCCAGGTGGTTGGGCAACGTAGACTTGTTCTTGGAGTTCACCATTTAGAAACGCGCTCTTCACATCCATTTGATATAACTTGAAGTTCTTGTGAGTGGCGTAAGCTAGAAAGAGTCTAATAGCTTCAAGTCTCGCTACGGGCGCAAAGGTTTCATCGTAGTCAATTCCTTCTTCTTTCCTATAGCCTTGTGCAACCAATCTTGCTTTGTTTCTTGTGATGGTTCCATTCTCATCCATCTTGTTTCTGAACACCCATTTCATACCAATCACTCCTTGATCATTTGGTCTTGGAACCAGAGTCCAAACTTTACATCGTTCAAATTGATTAAGTTCTTCTTGCATAGCAACAACCCAATTAGGATCTTGGAGCGCTTCATCAGCCTTCTTCGGTTCAATTTGAGAGATAAAAGCAGTGTAAGCATCAAAGTTTGTAGCTCTCCTTGTACGAACACCAACGTTTAGATCACCAATGATATTATTGATTGGGTGACCTCTAACTTCACGAATTTTAGGAGGTAAGTTAGGTTGAGTCGTAGTAACTTGAAGGTCTTCAATTGGTACATCTTCACCAGATTCTAAATCATAAAAATTTGGGGGTTGAATTGGTGTAGAGTTGAAACTTGGGTTTACACCAGATGCAGCTGTAGATATAGGTGCATGAGAGGAATCAAGAGGCGCAACATGTGAGTGAGGCGCAGCTGATGATCCATTTGGCGCGCCATATGAGGAGTTAGGCGCAACTGATGTGGATGGATTTCCTTGAGTTAATGGATTCTGATTTTGAGTGGGCGCAACATAAATAGGAGCACCTGTATCATTAAGCTCAACAGAATCATCAGCAACATTTGGAGCCAAATGTGGCTCAAGGAGAGAATGTTCATCAAATGTAACATGTACAGATTCAACTATCACTAATGTAGTTCTATTAAAAACGCGAAAAGCTTTAGAATGTTTGGCATACCCAACAAAAATGCCTTCGTCGGCTTTGGCATCGAATTTACCTCTATGTTCGTTTCCGTTGTAGAGGATATAACATTTGCAACCAATGATCTTAAAGAATGCAATGTTGGGAGTTCTACCACGCCAAAGTTCATATGGAGTCTTGTTGTGAAGTTTGTTGATAAGGGAACGATTTTGAGTAAAACATGCTGTGTTGATAGCTTCTTCCCAAAAGTACTTAGGCAATTTCGCTTCAGCTATCATCGTCTTTCCCGCTTCAATCAACGTTCTATTCTTTCTTTCCACAACCCCATTTTGTTGAGGAACTCCAGCGGTTGAGAAGTTTTGATCTATCCCATGATCGTCGCAATATCGAGAAACACCGTTGTTCTTGAATTCTGTTCCATTGTCGGATCGAACACTAACGATGTCATCTTCTTTTTGGGTTTGGAGCAGTCTGAATAAGGTTGTCAAAATATCGTAACAATCGTCTTTTGAGATCATCATTTCCACCCATGTATATCTTGAATAATCATCCACCAGAACTAGAGTATACTTTTTTTTTCGAATACTTGCAGTAGTGACTGGTCCAAATAGATCAATGTGAAGCAGTTGCAAACATCTAGAAGTTGAAGGATTGGTCTTGCTGGAGAAAGATTTCTTCGGTTGTTTGCCAAGTTGACACGCGGCGCACTTCTTGTCATGATGATCAGCAACCTTGGGAAGTCCTTTGACAAGGTTATTCCTGCTGAGTTTAGATAGATATTTGAAGTTCAAGTGACTTAAGCGCTTGTGCCCAGCCAACTATTTTTGCTCACACTTTTAGCTACAAAACAAAGATTAGTACTAGAGTTCATACTATGGAAATCAATAATGTAAATATTTGTCTTACGATATCCCGTGAGTAATGTAGCTCCAGTTTTTCCATTCTTGATAAGACATTGAGTTGAGGTGAAATGGCATTCTAATCATTTGTCGCAGAATTGAGATATGGATAATAAATTGTGCTTGAGTCCTTCGACAAGAGAGACTCTTTCAATGCACACTTTGTCTTTCTTGAGCTTTCCATATGCAACAACTTGACCATTGTTATTATCACCAAACGTTACTGAGGGAACTCTTTCTTCATGGACATCTTCTAATAAGGATTCATCTCCAGTCATGTGTCTTGAACACCCACTATCGAGAATCCATTCATAATTTCTAGCTTTTGAAGATCCAACCATGAAACAAAGAACCTGAAATATAGACATTTAAGCAGGTCCCATTTATTCCTATTGGGTCCTAGGGTTAGCAACTTTTGACAACCCACTCTTGCTTGACCTTAGGGTTTTTACGTCATTTGGCATTAGGAGTGAATCGCAAAAGGCATTCCACGTCCTTGTGTCCAGAACAATCACAAATGGAACAATGATGAAAGCCACCAATCACATGAGTTTTCACAAACTCTTTACTTTTCTTTGGGATTGCATTCTTCTTTGGGTCAAATGGACTAGCCTTAACAAAATCCTTCTTTTGAAATTTTGGAGCGCTTGATCTAAGAGGGCGCATAGGGCTAGGAGGCGCACGGCGATGTGGCGCGTGGCTCCTAGACGCATAATGAGCACTTGGAGAAGGAGCGCGCTTTATTTCAAGAGGGATTTTGCTAGAGGATGATTCATCTGTAGCTATATCTTTCCCATTAGCTTTCCCAAATTGCTTCGTTGGGTAGACATAATAGAATGTTTGTCTCTTGACTTTTTCTTGTCCTTTACCCATTGAATTAGAATGTTTTTCCTTGGGAATTTCAAAAGTTTGCTGATTTGTAAATTCACTATCTCTTTCAGCACAGATATCACATTTAAAGTTGTCACTAGTTGATGAGAATCCCAAGCCACTTTTATCACCACTGACTTTTTGGGACTCAAATATATTCTCCATAGTGACACGAGAATTGGACCATGTTAGGATTCATTGTTAGTACACCCACCTGATTTGATTGACCCATTCCACGTGTCTTTTTATGGACTTTAGGTTTACATGTAATGAAGTTTTACTTCAATTTTCAGACAAGTCCATTTCTAGATGTTTAGCAGTTAGGCTGAGTTATGTTTGGTTTATCCTTAGCGGTTTAGTGTCCCTCAAGCCGCCATCTTCAACCGCCACCATGGTGCCTTAAGTCCTTCATCAAACCGCAGTTTGTGTCTTTGATGAAACCGCTCTTCAAGTTCATTCATGAAACCGCACATGCATCTGGTGGAACCGCCGACCAAGATATTGAAGAAGTTATTGCTGTCATTTACTCCTTGAAGACAAACATTCACTTTTCAACCGTAAATGAATGACTGGTGACTTGTCCTTAAACTTCAAGTCATGTTTCAGTTATTCTTGGAATGTCGGTTTGTCTCGCTTTTTGAAAAGTTACCGTTGTACTTTTCCAACAACTAAAAGGACAATGTCAGGTAGTGATCCAACAACTTCCTGCCACAAAGCAAAAGCAAAGGACGACAGTGACATGTCAACCAATGGGATTGTGACAGCGCATAAAACCGCCATACAATGACTCACCTCTTTGTCCAACGGTCACTAATGCCTTCACTATAAATAGCCTTCATTTCTCAACAATGAAGGTTGCTGAGCTTCAAAGAGAATATCCCAAGTATTTAAGTTTGCTTTGAAGATTGAAAATCCAGATATTCATATCTTCATCATCTCCTTAGCAAACCCAGAGTTCTTCATCAAAGCTTCAAGCCTTCAAATCATCACAACTCAGCCTTGCACAGAAAGTAATCACTTGCTCACCATCACTTAGATATTTTGAGCTCTTGATTTCTTTCCACACTACACACCCGGAGTATATTTTCTTATAGATTATATTCCTCGAAAACACAGGTTGTTATAATAGCATTGTTAGGTTAGATTGTTTATTTAGAGTTTGGATTCGCTTGTAATCTTGTAAAAACTCCTCTAAATCAATACAAGTCTAGTAGCTATTAGAAAATCCTAGGTTAAACACCTAGGTAGAGGACGTAGTTCTTTCAAGAACGAACCTCTTCAAATTGTGTGTCTTTGATCTTTAATTTCTGTCTTGTCATTTACATTTCTGTTTATGAGCTTCATTTACTCTTATGTGAAATGACTTGATAAATGATTTGCATACTTCTGTGATACTTCAGTTGTACCTTGTCAGTTGCATCATTCCTTTTTCAACCACTTAAACCGCCCTACTCTTTATAATTCAGTTTGGCCAAAACCGCAAAACTCCGCTGTGCATTTTATCTGAGCGGTTCTAGTGCTTTAAACCGCAATAGACCAAACTGATAAGTACTTGGTTGATTTTCAAGGGTATTTCGAAAAAGATTTTAAACCGCTATTCACCCCCCCCCTCTAGCGGTTCTATACCCTTGTTTCCCTTTGGGACCAACAAGTGGTATCAGAGCATATCCACCAAAAATCATTTTACAAGCTTAACCGCTTGGGTGCTGATCCAATGGCAAACATAAACTCCCATTGATGCAGACATCCAACTCTAATCACTTACCTATTCTTAATTAAGATAGTTTCATCTTCTGGAAAGATAGGATGAAGAAGCACATGATATCTGAGGATCACAGATTATGGACTGCAATTGTTAATGGACCCTACGTCCCGATGAAAGCTAACCCTGATGCAGGTACTGCTGGACAAACCGCGGAAATCAAGAAGCCGGAAGCTGAATGGACCGAAACTGATCAACGGAATGTGGACTTTGATGGTAGAGCTATGTCCATGCTTGTATCAGCTATTGATCTAAGAACTCACTCAAATGTTCTAGATTGCAATACCGCAAAGGAAACATGGGATGGCATCATTGACTTTCTGGAAGGAGATGCCGACACCAAGAAGAACCACCTCTACCAACAGAGAAGGCTCTTTGATTACTTTGTCAAAGACCCAAAGGAATCTCTTCGCCAATGCTATGAGCGGTTTGTGGAAATTGTCAATGTATGTTTCTCTCTAGGGCACAAGTATTCCAATACTGACCTGAACATGAGATTCATACAATCTCTTGGTAGCAAATGGCTGATCAAAACTACCAACATTGAAGACAACAAAGATCTGGAAGCTCTTGATCTTCGTCATCTTTATGCCATGCTAAGGGTATTTGAATTCAAGCTTGAGGAAGCTTATGAAACTGAAAACAGATTCAAGTCTCTTTCTCTTGCCGCTTTCAACAATGCCACATCTCCAGTTTACAATCCAGATCACCATCAAACCGCATCTAATACCCATTTACAAACCGCTTCTTTTGATACAAATATTTCAAGATATATTTCTCAAACCGCACCTCCAGAGTATTACCAACCGCCTCATCAACCTTACCCTCAACATCATCAACCCTATTCTTAACCTCAGCAATCTCATCAATCCTACAATCCATCTCAAAATTCCAAAAGTGTAGCATCCAGTTCTACTCAAGTTGACTTTGATGACATGGATGATGACGAGTTTGCTCTCTATGTGAAAAACTACACCAAGTTCAGAAAGAACAGAGCTCAATTTCAGTCAGGCGGCCCTGCAAAGTTTGTCCCTCCAACCAGATTCAACAAAGCTGCTGATGCTAAGAAAAGGGATAATCTTGTTTGTTACAACTGCAGACAACCAGGTCATTTTGCCTCCAGTTGTCCCAAACCGCGCTATGAAGCCGCTCCTGCCAAGAAACCGTTCAACAAGAAGTTTTTCAAGAGAAGAGGAATGGTTGCTGAACAAGGAGAACAACCATTAACATGGATGGGTTATGATACAGATGATAGTGATGAAGATGAAGGAGTTGCAAATCTTTGCCTAATGGGATTTGAAGAAAAAGTTGAAATTGACGAAAGCCTTCTACTGCCACTCCATCAAATGAAGTCAGTTTCACCAAGAACTCCTGAAGCTAAACAAGACAAAACTCCTACTTCACCAAACTACTCTCCTGAGGATCAAACCGAACAAAGCCATGATGACCAGGTACTTGAACGTGCTAATATTATTTGTCAACAACACACTGTGCTTAAAAAGGCATATAAATTAATGGCTGCGGAACTTGAATATTCCCAAAAAGAGTGCAAGTCCCATAAGGAGGAGATTGAAACACTCAAGCTCCAAATTGTTGGGATAGCTTCTATTGTGGAAGAAAACCGCTACCTTAAGGACAGAACCGAGGTACTTCTCACCCGAATCCATGATCTTACCGCACAAAGGGATGAACTTCAAAAAGTGACCGATGTGTGGACTAAGTTTGGTGTCACCATGGAACAAATCGTTCATTCACAAATTCTCTCTATGGAGAAAAGTGGATTAGGATTTAAAACTGATGATGGGTATAAGTGTCCTTGTCTCTGTGCTGAAGGTGGTGCGAAACCAACTGAACAAACCAAAGAAATTCCTAAGGTGAATCATGCTGGTAAAAAGGGCTCAACACAAGAAATTAAAAAGCAAAATTATTTCTATGAGTATCCTAAAAACCAGACTGGGAGAGATCCAAAGTGGAAAGAGAAATCCACAGCGGCTGAGGCAACCAAGGAAGTATTGAGTGATGAAACCGCTTCTAGTCGGTTTAAGGAATATCCTGTTATATTTTCTAAAGCCGCACCTAAGAGAAAGGTTGAGCTCAAGAAGGTTAACTTTGTTAAAGCCAAAACCGCTGACCCAGTAAAACATGAGAAACCGAAAGTCAGTAAAGGGTTTGTAAAACCGCAACCACAACCTGGCTTAATTCATTGTTCTATTTGTGCCGATTTTGGTCATAGTGCTGGTCATTGTCTTTTAGATTCACACCCAATGCCAAGGGACGTAAAAATCCTAAGGTCAAACAGGTGTGGGTCCCAAAAATCTGCTAACCCTAGGACCCAAGGAATAAGGGGGACCAAAACCTTTCATGTTTATTTTTCAGATTTCATGTTTTATGGCTGGAACCGCTAAGAAGAAGAAGGATCTCTGGTATTTGGATAGTGGATGCTCACGACACATGACTGGAGATTCCGAACTACTCTGCAGTTTCATCCAAATGAAAGGTCCCCCAGTAGTGTTTGGCAACAACAAGAAAGGAAAAACAGTAGGATATTGAGCAATCAAACAAGGAAAGGTGACTATTGAAAATGTGTCATTAGTAGAAGGACTCAAGCACAACCTTCTCTCCATATCTCAGTTTTGTGACAAAGGAATGAACTGCATCTTCACATCAACTAGCTGTTATATCAAAGATGCTTCCTCTGGAGTCACTCTACTGACTGGCAACAGAACAGGTGATGTCTATATGATAGATTTAAGCAATATTGTTTCTATTGCTGACCTCTGTTTTGTAGCCAAAAATATAAGTGAAAGCAGCTGGTTATTGCATAAGCGGCTCAGCCAGTTGAACTTCAAGTATCTAGCAAAACTGCACAGGGATGGTCTAGTAAAAGGACTACCCAAAGTGGTTGACCATCATGATGAAAAGTGTAAAGCATGCCAGCTTGGAAAGCAGCTCAAACAGTCATTTCCTAGTAAAACCGCACCTTTAATGAACCGCTGTTTGCAACTGCTGCATATGGATTTATTTGGACCTGTCCCAACCGCCAGTATAGGAGGAAACCGCTATACACTTGTGGTGGTTGATGATTATTCAAGATATACATAGGTGGAAATGATGGCCTCTAAAGATAATACTTATGGCATCGTAACTGCTCTCTTTAGACAGCTCCAAACTCAGAAATTGGATGACATTGTTGCCATGCGTTCAGATAATGGAACCGAATTTACAAACAATAGTGTTGCCCAATATTGTGATGATCATGGAATTGATCATAATTTCTCTGCTGCTGGTGTTCCACAACAGAATGTAGTAGTGGAAAGAAAGAACAGAACTTTGATTGAAGCAGGAAAGACTATGATTGCAGAAGCCAAGCTTCCCAAGTACTTATGGGCCGAAGCTGTCAATACCGCATGTTTCACCCAGAACCGCTCCCTCATCATCAAAGTTCAAAACAAGACTCCTTATGAATTGTGGAGAGGCAGATCACCCAACATTGCCTTCTTCAAGATATTTGGATGCAAGTGCTACATCTTGTACAATGGCAAAGAGTATCGAGGTAAATTTGATGCTAAGGCCGATGAAGGTATTTTTGTTGGTTATTCTAAACACTCCAAAGCTTTTCGTTGTTTCAATAAGACATCTTTAAAAATTGTAGAGTCAGTCCATGTTACATTTGATGAACATGCTCTCCTTGAGCCACATATGGCTCCAAATGTTGCTAATGATTTTAGTGATTTTGAGACAGGCACTAGACATAGAGCAACTGACAACCATCCTACTGAAACCGCTACATCCAGTTCTTCAGCCGCACCTACTCAAACCGCTGATAGTGTAACTGTTGAACCGCTGTCTTCTGATCCCATTCAAACTGTTGAACCAGTTCCAAATCTAACCTTCAATGAAGATTTCAATGATTATCAAGATGATCCCCCTCTGGAAAATCTTCAAGAAATAGTGGTTCAAGACAACCTCTCTCCTGAAATTAATGAGCATAGAGACCATCCAACTGCCAACGTTATTGGTCCTATCAGTACTGGTGTCCAAACCAGAGGGAGTTTGACTCACAGAGATGATCACAGTTTGTTCTCAACTGCTCTGTTGTCTCAGATGGAACCAAAGAAGGTAGATGAAGCTCTAACTGATCCACGTTGGGTAGCTGCAATGCAAGAAGAGCTCAATCAGTTTGAAAGATGTAGAGTTTGGACCCTAGTTCCAAGACCCAATGATCATACAGTAATTGGAACAAAATGGGTGTACAGAAACAAGATGGATGAGAATGGTACTATAACAAGAAACAAATCTAGGTTGGTTGCTCAAGGCTATAGGCAAGAAGAAGGCATAGACTATGATGAAACTTTTGCCCATGTTGCTAGACTTGAAGCAATAAGATTGTTCCTGGCCTATGCATCCTTCAAGAAATTCAAGTTATATCAAATGGATGTGAAGAGTGCATTTCTGAATGGTGAACTACAAGAAGAAGTCTATGTAGCCCAACCGCCAGGATTTGAAGACAACAAATTTCCAAATCATGTCTTCAAACTCAAGAAAGCATTGTATGGACTCAAACAAGCTCCAAGAGCATGGTATGACACTCTATCTAAATTTCTTATTGAACAAGGATTCTCTCGAGGTAAAATTGATACAACTCTATTTATAGCTAAACACAAAAGTCATTCATTATTAGTTCAAATATATGTTGATGATATTATTTTTGGTTCTACTAATGAAACTATGTGTGTTAAGTTTGAGAAGCTAATGAAGAGTAAATTCGAAATGAGTATGATGGGAGAGTTGATATTCTTTCTTGGACTCCAAGTCAAGCAATGCCATGATGGGATCTTTATCAACCAAGCCAAATACACTAAAGATTTGATAAAGAAGTTCGGGCATGAAACCGCTAAACCAGTTGATACCCTAATGCCCAAGGCCTGCAGTTTGGATCGAGATGAACATGGTAAGAAAGTTAATCAAACTCTCTACCGAGGTATGATTGGCTCTCTACTTTACTTAACTGCTAGTAGGCCAGATATCATGTTCAGTGTTTGTGTTTGTTCTAGATTTCAAGATGATCCTAGAGAATCTCATCTTATTGCTGTTAAACGTATTATTAGATATTTATGTGGATCTGTTAACCTTGGACTTTGGTACTCCAAAGAATCTTCATTTGATCTTTTAGGTTAATCAGATGCTGACTTTGCAGCATGTAAGATAAGCAGAAAGAGCACAAGTGGTACTTGTCAGTTCCTTGGAACGCGGCTTGTGTCATGGTCCAGCAAGAAACAAGCGTCGGTTTCAGTCTCAACCGCTGAAGCTGAATATATAGCGGCTGGAAGCTGTTGCTCTCAAATTCTCTGGATGAAACAACAGTTGGAGGACTACGGGATATTTGAACAAAACTGCCCTATCTACTGTGATAGCACTGCTGCAATATCCATCTCCAACAATCCAGTTAAGCACTCAAAAACCAAGCACATCGACATAAGATATCATTTCCTCAAAGACCATGTTGAAAAGAAAAACATTTTTCTAGCAAAGGTGGGAACAGATGATCAAATTGCTGATATCCTCAACAAACCGCTTGAAAATTCCAGGTTCTATCACTTACGAGGAGAAATGGGTATGTTAGAACTAACTTAAGATATCATATCTATATATATTATTTCTAATATCTTTTGTTTAAGTGTTTTGGCTATGCTTAGAAATGTCATCTAGTGTGCGGTTCTGTCATCATTAAAACCGCATCAATAAATGGTTCGGTACAAGATACTCCATCAAACTGACGAGTCAAAATAAATGAAATCGGTTCTTTCAAAACTGACAAGAAAGCAAAGTCATTCGGTTTAAACATATAAACCGCCATCAGATTAGAGAGACATCAGTTTCATGAAAACCGCTGAAGACGTAAGGTAAGTCGGTTTGCTCAATCAAACTGCTCAGGTATGAAATTGCATTTCAGTCCCTACTTTATGTCATATCAATTATAAGGACCTTTTTGCAATTATCTCTGCCGCATTAAATTCTATGTGACGTGGGTGCCATTTGGAGACCATCGTGCGCCGTTCTCGTCGTTCCATTACCCGAGGAACAGTTATTTGAGTATAAAAGACAAAGTTTATTTCTTTTTACCTTTTTACCTTCTTCATCATTCTCTCTCTCTTCTGCAACCTCCGTTCTCTACCTCCAAAATTTCTCATACTATTTTCAAAATTTAAATGGCACTTAAGAAATCATCCGACCCTTCTGCTCCATCTACATCTAAAACATCCAAAGGCGATATGGTATGATTTCTTAAACCCTTCACTCTAGCACTTCATCTTTTTCCGCCATTGTTGTTCATAAAAGCTTGTTCGTCTTCTAATGTTTTTTCCTTGCTTTCTCGTTCAATTTTTGGTTGATTATGCTTACATATGTTCATATATGCTGGGTTTGATGCTTATTCTTTGTCTGTTGTTCAAATTTTTGAACAATTTTTGATTTTTTGGGTTTTCGGGTGTTCTTTCGTATTTCTTTTGATACTATGTTCTGGGTTTAATATTTGAACTTGTTCTTTTAGAACTTTGTTAGTATCTGCTCTTTTCGAATATTTTGGTATTCTTCTTTCATGTTTTCGTTAAGTTTTTGTTTTGCATGTTTATCCCCTGTTCATCATGTTCTTCATGCATTCAAATCCTTTTTCAAATCCTTTTCATGTCTAGTTTTGGGTGTTTACCATTTTACCCCTGTTTTGATTCAACCTATTTCATTGTTAGAATTCCTTGTAGCGGTTTGTATGCTTGGTTTATCAAACTGCTTGCACCAATCTCTTACTAACTTTGATTATTTTTAGGATGAATCCAACTTTGTTCCTGGATCTCAAATCATTAAAGCCGAATTTGAAGCTGATGCAGTTGGAAGAAAACTGCTTGCCCTACTTGAATCGTCAAAATTGCTGCCTCTGTTTTAGTTGGATGAACCAAAGTTTGACAAAAAGCTTTGTGCAGAATTCTTTGACAATGGGATTGTCTGTGTTACCTCTGCTGAATGGTAAAGGTGAAGAAATCAGGGATTTAGAGTCTGGGGAAGTTAAGACTGAAAATGCCATCAAGCCCACTGTCAGGACAAAGGATGTAGTTCTATCTGCTTCAAAAGTGGCTATTCTGGCTGGTTTAGAAAACTCCGGAATTCTTTCCATCAAACCAGAGTTAGTCAGCCGAACTACTGAGGAGCTCTTAGGTGTTTCTGTCTTTAACACTAAGTCCACCCCCAAGAAGGAGTTTGGAGAAATTATGGCAATGTTGTGTGATTTAGTAGATACTGGAGTGATGTGCAAGAATGGCAATCACAACAACTTCACTTCTGAGCAGTACAACTACTGCGTGGCTATCTACAAAGGGAAGAAGCTGCACTGGCCAAGGATCATCATGCAAGAAATGATCAATGCCCTCAGACGCCATACTTCTGCCAAAGCCGCTGGAAAAACAAAGATCAGAACTCACTGCAGACTTTTAACAAAGTTTCTTCATCAGGATTCTGTGATCTTTAAAGCTTCTGTGGCAAATGAAGCTGAGTGGGTGCAACCGAATGAGAAGACCTTGTTTGGTGTTTCAAAACTTGATGCTTTTAGAACCGGGTTTGGATGGCGGTTTGCACAAGCGGTATGGAATACTGATCCTCTGCCTGAAGAACAGAGAGGATCCTATCCTGAGGCTCGGCTCAATAAGTCAGGCAAACCTTATGCCGGTGCCATAGCAGATCAAGCCGCAGCTACAAGAGTTAGAGAAGCAGCTCAAACTGCCACCTTGAATAGGCTAGGAGTTAGTCTGGATGGAACTGAGGCTCCAGTTGAGAGGGAGTCTGCGGTTGAGGGGGAGCCTACAATCCCTGCGGCTCAACCCAGGGAAACCGCGGCTCTAAGAAAGAAGAAAGCCAAAGTTACTGATACTTCCAAACCCTCATCCAATCTTCCTCCAAAACCATCCTTACCAAAATCCTTCCTTATTCTACCCAATCCCTCTTCTGAACCGCTTCCACCTTCATCTAAACCAATTCCCTTCACTAAATCAACTCCTCCTACCTCATCTAAACCCCAGATAAAACCCCTTTCCCCAATAAAGTCAAATGTTGAAAAATCCTTGAATTTTGCACAAGATGTGAATCTCTTGAGAAAACTGAAAGCCACCACCTCTGAACCCAAACCTATCTCACCTCCAAAATACCCTCTCAAACTGCCAACTGTTCAATTTACTGAAGAACAGTTACAGCTAATCTTTTCTACCCTTCCCAACCTTAAACCCTCCACTCAAACCGAGCCTGAGCAGACCGGAGTGTCAGAGGCTGCGGTTCTGGTTGAACAAACTGATGTATCTACAAGTGCGGTTCAGCCTGAGCAAACCGATGAGTTTGAGGCTGCAGTATTGCCTGAGCAGACTGATATGTCTGAGGCAGTTCAAGATGAACCTGAGCAAGATGATGACAATCTTGAGGTTCAACCGCTGAAGAAGAAGAGAAGATTAGTAAAGAAATATGATTTTGTGGAGCACTGGAAATCAAGGCCACCTGATGTAGTGGACTTCACTGAAGCTCATGACAAGAAGAATCACTCACCCATTGAAGGCCCATTTGCTAAGGAATTGAGGGAAAGAGCTGAACTGAGAAAGGCCGGAATAGACCCCATGTTGGTTGAAACCTCTCCTCCTTCATTGAAATGAAAGCTAGAGTTTGCCTCACCAGAGCACACTCATTCACCTTCTGGATCCCCTACACTGCCTTTTGCTCCATCGGTTCCACCGTCGGCTCAACCGCAACTGATCAATATCTCTGCCCCTTCGGTTTTGCCTGAGTTCAAAGTTGCAGTTAGGACTCCCATACCGCGTGGTTTGAAAAGGAAGTGTGCACAGGACATCGCGGCTTACCTAAAGCGGTTTAGAGCTACTTCTTCCAAAGCCAACCGCCATGGAGCCATCATCCGAGCTGCCAACAAGCATGAAGAGCAACGAATCAAGTCTGGTCGCCCAAATCCTTTCGCAATCTTTCCAGCCGATGAATCTCAGGCTGCTTCAGATCAACTCATTGCTTCAACTCTTGATCAAATCATTGAAGATCTGGCAGTTGAGGTCATTTTTTCTCTCTGCTCTCAATTTTTCTTTAGGATAAACTGCATTGTATTTCCATATCTTTATAGATGGCAGTTCTCTCCTTATACTTCCATTCCTCTCTCCAATACCCAACTTCTTTCCATTTCCCCTTCTCTTCCCTACACTTCATTTTCTGTCATTCCCTCCCCTTCCTCCCTTTTTGAAACTGATCCAGTAAAGATTCAATTTGTTCTGGACTCATTTTTTACCCAATCTGCATTTCTTTCATCTCTGCCCTTCCTTGTTAATGCCATTAAGAGGGAGAATGCTATTGACCCTCGGATTGGGAGAATGGAATTCAAGATTGAAACCCTTCTGGAGAACCAGCTCAACTTAGAACATAAGCTTGAAACTCTGAATGAGCTGACTTCTCTTAGACTTGGAGCGGCCCAAGAAATGAATGAGGCTCTAGAGAAGAAGTTAGACCAACTAGCTGATCTAACGGTTTCATCAACTGACTACTTAGTTCATTATGCCAACGACCTGAAGAAGCTTTCTGAGAAAATCTTAGAGAAGGTAAATGAACCGACCCATCTTCGTCTTAAGTCTGCTGAATATGTGTTTGAAACCGCCAGCCTAGTTGAGCCTTCTGATGCTGCTCAAACCGCAGACCAAGCCGCCGCCAGGATTCCTGATAGAACTGACTAGATTTCTTTCTATCCTTTTGTAATCAGTTTTGCCTTTCATTATTTTCCTTGTAATTTTGTAACTTCCAAAACCTTTAAAGGATTATAATGAAAATGAATGCATTGCATCTTATTCCAAAAACCTTGTTTATTCAAACTACTTGTTTGTGGAACAATGCATTTTCAAAACCCATGCACTTTAATTCATCATGAAAAATTTTCTAAGTGTATGTGTTTTAAACATTCAGTTTAAACATGCATATCTGATTTTCATAATCATATCTCTTTATGTGCATCTGAATGTATTTCTTTTCTATCTGTCCTTTATTTCCTTTGTTTGTTGATAGATTAGAAATCTATGATCTAGCATTGTGTGTGCATTTGACTTGGGACATGCAGTTTCAATACATACTCATTTGAGCATGTTCTTACCAAGTACAATGTTTGCTCTATCATAGTGTGGTAATGGCATCAATCAAATAGGGGGAGATTGTTAGGATTCATTGTTAGTACACCCACCTGATTTGATTGACCCATTCCACGTGTCTTTTTATGGACTTTAGGTTCACATGTAATGAAGTTTTACTTCAATTTTTAGACAAGTCCATTTCTAGATGTTTAGTAGTTAGGCTGAGTTATGTTCTGTTTATCCTTAGCGGTTTAGTGTCCCTCAAGCCGCCATCTTCAACCGCCACCATGGTGCCTTAAGTCCTTCATCAAACCGCAGTTTGTGTCTTTGATGAAACCGCTCTTCAAGTCCATTCATGAAACCGCACATGCATATGGTGGAACCGCCGACCAAGATATTGAAGAAGTTATTGCTGTCATTTACTCCTTGAAGACAAACATTCACTTTTCAACCGTAAATGAATGACTGGTGACTTGTCCTTAAACTTCAAGTCATGTTTCAGTTATTCTTGGAATGTCGGTTTGTCTCGCTTTTTGAAAAGTTACCGTTTTACTTTTCCAACAACTAAAAGGACAATGTCAGGTAGTGATCCAACAACTTCCTGCCACAAAGCAAAAGCAAAGGACGACAGTGACAGGTCAACCAATGGGATTGTGACAGCGCATAAAACCGCCATACAATGACTCACCTCTTTGTCCAACGGTCACTAATGCCTTCACTATAAATAGCCTTCATTTCTCAACAATGAAGGTTGGTGAGCTTCAAAGAGAATATCCCAAGTATTTAAGTTTGCTTTGAAGATTGAAAATCCAGATATTCATATCTTCATCATCTCCTTAGCAAACCCAGAGTTCTTCATCAAAGCTTCAAGCCTTCAAATCATCACAACTCAGCCTTGCACAGAAAGTAATCACTTGCTCACCATCACTTAGATATTTTGAGCTCTTGATTTCTTTCCACACTACACACCCGGAGTATATTTTCTTATAGATTATATTCCTCGAAAACACAGGTTGTTATAATAGCATTGTTAGGTTAGATTGTTTATTTAGAGTTTGGATTCGCTTGTAATCTTGTAAAAACTCCTCTAAATCAATACAAGTCTAGTAGCTATTAGAAAATCCTAGGTTAAACACCTAGGTAGAGGACGTAGTTCTTTCAAGAACGAACCTCTTCAAATTGTGTCTTTTATCTTTAATTTCTGTCTTGTCATTTACATTTCTGTTTATGAGCTTCATTTACTCTTATGTGAAATGACTTGATAAATGATTTGCATACTTCTGTGATACTTCAGTTGTACCTTGTCAGTTGCATCATTCCTTTTTCAACCACTTAAACCGCCCTACTCTTTATAATTCAGTTTGGCCAAAACCGCAAAACTCCGCTGTGTATTTTATCTGAGCGGTTCTAGTGCTTTAAACCGCAATAGACCAAACTGATAAGTACTTGGTTGATTTTCAAGGGTATTTCGAAAAAGATTTTAAACCGCTATTCACCCCCCCCCCCTCTAGCGGTTCTATACCCTTGTTGCCCTTTGGGACCAACAGACCACTCATTTGTAATCTTTTTAAGATCAGTAATTTGAGCAACCAATTCATCGTTTTGAACTTTAAGAAGTGAGTTCTGTTCTGTTAGAAAAGTGTTTTTAACAGTAAGAGGAGTCATGCTCTTTATCTGCTCCTTAAGGAGGGTGAGTTCAGATTTAAGTAGAGATTTTTCGGTCTTAAGCTGGGAAATTTCATCACATGATAGTGCTAAAGCTTCTTTCATATTATCAAATCTAGTGATTACCTTTTCAGCCTTTCTTAACATTTTTCTTGTTCAGCTATCACTTCATCATCATTGATTTTGGAGATTGGATCAGTTGGTTCAACTTGAGGTCTGATGTAAGCTCCTTTTCTCAACTTGTTCCTTGCGCTTAGATCACATCGTGAAAATAACAATCCACCATCGCTTTGAGCCGGAGTGAGAAATCCTTGTTCAACGAGCTCGCTGATGGTTGGTCCTTTCTTCCTTTTTACTTCTTGAAAACCTGCAGATTTCTTGATAGGTTTATTCAAGACATTCATATCAGGAACATCCTTGGAGAAGTCATCATCCGAATCGTAAGTTTCAACTTCATCATCATTTTCCACCAAACAAACGAGTCCATCATCGGAATCTTCATCGCTCTCATCTGAGTCTGTTTCGATCCAAGTGTTCTGCTTATTTGCTGGTGATTCTTCTTCAGCAACCATTCCCTTATGACAAGTAAATTTGGGAGTGAACTTGGGAGTATGGCTGCTCTTCTTCTGCATATATTCAAATTTTGTAGTTGGGCAGCTTGAAGCAAAGTGTCCTGGTTTCCTGCAATTAAAACAAACAAGGTCTTCTTTTCTTTTTGAATCACTGCTCCTCGTGAACTTTGGAGGAGCTCTGCTGGTAGATCCTTGAAATTTGCTGGTTGAGCCGGGTCTTGAGAATTTTCTGAACTTTTGGAATTTCTTCACAAATAAAGCGAAGTCTTCATCATCCATGTCTAATAGCTCAGAGGTAAAAATTTTGGGATCAGAACTTTTCTCTTCTTGAATCGGCGCAGGCGCATGGGCTTCTTCTCTATGCGCCACCATTGCTATGGATTTTGACTTTCCTTCAGTTTCACTGATTCGTTGAAGTTTGAGCTCATAAACTTTGAGATTTGCATAAAGGTTCCTTAAAGTCCAAACATCCAAAGTTCCGGCGTCTTCAAGAGTGCTGGATTTATGTAGGTATCTTGATCCAAAAGCTTGGAGAAAATTGACATTCAAATCCTTGTTTGAAAACTTCATGCCAAGTGAAATACATAGATTTATAATTTCACAGTAGCGTTCATAAGTTTGTCTTAAGGTTTCACCGGGGAGTTGAGAGAAATTTTTGAATCTCTTTTGCACTTCATATTTCGTGTTCTCCTTACAAATAGTATCTCCTTCTATATGCTCTTCAATAGCATCCCATAGCTCATTAGCAGTAGCACAATGCATGACTTGTTGTTTCATAGCCGTGCTTAGAGTGCTTAGGAGAATATTTCTTGCTTTGCCATCATTTGCAACTCTTCTTGTTTCTTCCTCAGTCCATTCTTCCTTTGGTTTCTTGACGGTTGGTTGAACAGCATTGTTGCGCGGATTTGGATTCGCTTTCATAGGGATGTAAGGTCCATAAACCACGGTGTCATGAAGTCTTTCATCGATTGAGTTGAGATGAGTTAAGATGCTGAATTTCCACACGTCAAAATGATCTTCATCAAAGACCGGAACGTGAGTGTAGTTTGCAGTTGCCATAGGTTTTGAGTTTGCCATTTAGAATCGGTACCCAAGCTGTTAAGCTTGAAAAACAAAAGTGTTTTATAAAGGTGTTTGCTCTGATACCACTTGTTGGTCCCAAAGGGCAACAAGGGTATGAAAAATAGCTAGAGGGGGGGTGAATAGTTGTTTTAAAATTCTTTTCGTACCCTTGATAAACTCAATTGCAAATGCGCACTTTATCAAATAAGCGTTATGATATGCGCCTATGTGAGTGAGTGAAATGCACAGCGGAATTTAGTAATGTAAATAGGCACAAAGTATGATAAAGGGGGCGCACACACACTCTAAGTATTTTGGCTCAAAGTGGGTGAAATAAGAAACTAAGGCAAATGATATGACAAACACAACAAAGTTCAATCAATCAATCTACAATGAATAAACAATCAAATAGTTAGATATGATATGACTTGAAAGGAAATAGCAAGATAATAAGTACGCGCTATTTGGATAGGTTCGATCGGGAAAAAGATCTACGTCCTCTACCAAGATGGTTAGTCTTGGATTTCTAATGGAGATCTTATATAATGAGAGAGTGTTACAAATTACAATCGTTTGAGATTATACACTAACTCAAGATCTAATATTCTATGAAAGAACAAATCCTAGACAATAACTGGTGTATCTCCAAAAGAAAGATCTAAGTGATCAAACTTAAAGAGGTGCGTGTGTGATTTTAGATTCAAGGCTCTTTAGATCTTTTAGATTGAGAGCATAAGAAAACTAAAGTGTTATCGCTTGAGGATCTGGGCTAAAGATGAATTTATGAAGATGTTCTTGAGAATTCTGGAAATAACAAAGGCAATCTTCAAATCTTCAACAAATGCTTGAGAGAGAAATTCTTGAAATTCTTAGCAACTTTAAATGGTTGAAGTTATGCGGTATTTTTAGTAGAGCCCCAAAAACTAGCCGTTGGAAATCCTTAGTGAGTCAGAGAAAGGACGGATGTGCTGTCGCTCATTGAGTAGAGAACGTGTCCTTTTATAGTCGTTAGACACATAACACAAATATGACCGTTATGGACAGGTGTCCTTAGATATGATTGCATACGTGTTATTTAACCACCGTTGTATCATTGGCGTAGTTTGAATCTTCTTCAAGTCTTTGAATCTTCAATAAATAACTGAGTGTTAAAAACATTCATGATGCGCGTTGAGCTAGAGAGGCGCGTAGCGTATGCGCGTTCTGAGTCATCTGAGGTGCATGAGCTATGCTAGGCGCATACTCATGCGCGCGCTTAAGGAGACGCATGGCGCATGGGTGAGGCGCATGGCGCGTGACTCAAACTCAAAGTGTGATTTTCTTGAATCTTGATCTTCTAGCCCTATTCCTAAGCCTATTCTATTATAATGGGCAACCTAAAAAAATGAAGTATAAATACTTCTTACATGTGGGTCTAAAGTCCATGAAATAAAACTTAGGTGATGGATCAATCAAATCTAATCAAATCTATTACATTGAAACTGAGATATAAGTGGGCATACCCAACACAAGTTGAAACATGAACTTGGCTTGGAGAAGAACAGCGGCCATCTGACAAGACAGTTGTGGACACAGTTGGAGACATAACTGCCCAGTCAACTGCAGTCTGCTCCAAAAGTCACATGGGTAAGAAAGGACACTCTAAAGTGTCAAGTGGTGTTTACCTCCTTCAAAAGCAGTATGGAAGGATCCTGGTACTTTGACAGTGGCTGCTCCCGCCATATGGCTGGCTCTCTTGAGCATTTCAAAGACTATGAAGCCTTTAAAGGTGGAAAAGTCAATTTTGGTGGAGGTGCTCAAGGTGAGGTAATTGGGAAAGGTACGCTGAATGTTAATGGTTTGCCTAACTTGCATAATGTCTTGCATGTTGATGGGTTAAAGGCAAACCTAATTAGCATAAGCCAATTGTGTGATGATGATCTACATGTCAAGTTTGATAAGAAGATTTTTGAGGTCTTCGATGATTCAAACAGATGTGTTTTGAAAGGTGTAAGATCCTCTGATCATTGTTACAAGTTGGTTGATAATCATTCATGTTTAACTCAATTTTTGATAATGCTCTTGATCTTATTGTCAATTGTGTTGAGAATCGTATTACAGGTTGCACTTGGAAGCATGAAGAGATTAATGAAGAATCTAAACCAAAATCTACTACAGAATCTGCAGATACACCAACTGTGAGGACTACTGACAGTCCAGATGAACAGTCAACTGTCACGACAGATGGTCATACAGCAGCTGATTCTGGTTCAGATTCTGAAATCTTGGAAATCAGGAAACCAGAGGTAATGATGCTACAGCAAGGTTACAGGGAGATTATCCCACTTCCCATGTCATTGGGGGAGTGGATGAAGGAATAAAAACAAGAGGGAAACGAATAAATTACCAGGAACTAGCCGGTTTGGTATGCATGCAATCCGCGTACCATCAGGTAAGATTTTGTTATTTCGTTGCTAAATTTAAGCATGAGGATGAGTTAGAAACTTTAAAAGTTAATAATTGGACCAATGTCATGCAAAAGGAAGTGGTAAAATTTGAAAGGAAAGATGTTAGGTTCTTGGTTCGTAGGCCATCTAATACTGAATATATGGTAGTTGTTACTTGTTGTACTCAATTGTTTAGGATGAACCAAATAATCAAGGATTATGGTTTTAGAAGTGAAACCTTGACTGTATTTTGTGATAGCTTAAGTCCCCAGAATATTGCCAAGAATCCGGTACAACATTTCCTAACAAAGCATATAGATATTATGCATCATTTTATTAGAGATCTCTTTGAACAAAAATTCATTACTCTAGAACATGTAAGCACAACGGATCAACTTGCTGATATCTTTACCAAGGCTTTGGATTTCGAGAGATTTTCTCTCGGATTGTGTGATACCAGTTGACTGCACAAGTGTGCAGACAACTGACTGCATAACTGTATAATTGTATATTACAGTAAACACAAAAAAAAGGGAAAAAGTAGTTTGCATTCATTCTATTGTACGATTGTCTCTTGTGATCACTTGGTCAACTAAGTTCCTTGACTCCGAGTTTTGACCCTTGAATGTGAGACCCTTCTTGACTTGATAATAAAATTATCTTGTTAATTCCTTGTGTTATCATGGAGTGGCCACTCAATCTAAGGTTACGGGGAAAACAAGCTGCCTCCAGTCTTTGAAGTTACTACTCCTTTAGGCAATGTGCTGACATGTATTCTTACATAACTTGAGAATCAGTGTAACACTGTATTGAAAGAGTGAAAAGCTCATCCCCGTAACTGATTCATAAGTCATAAGCCTTCAAAGGGAGTGTTCTAGAGGCTGCATGATTGAAGGTGAATCTCATTGAATTCTTGTGAGTTGAAACTGAGTCATGGACTGAGTTGATCATACTATGTCACACCAAAATTGAGACAATCTTCACTTGTGTGTTTAGGTATAATTTTTCTAAGTTTTTTTTCTCCCTTGGTATTTCCATCAGCAAATTGAATTGTTGTTCTTATGTGTTAAAGATTGATGCTTTTCATGTGATTAACGATAATCTAATTACATGATGTTCAAGTTTCATTGTGCAGTTGGTGGAAATTATGGTACATTGTGGATAAATGGATTCAGTTGAATTGGGCAAGTTCTAATTCTGGGACGGACAATTTATCACAAAACATGGAAAAAGTTTGAATTTTAAAATCAAAATCCTTGTTTGTTTTGGAATTTAAATGGGTACTCGAGTTCTTAGAAAGAATCATTGTCCTCCCTTGATATTTCCTCCATGTCGAATCTGGTTGTGAATTATGGTTTAGTATATCTTCTTCTTTATGCTTTCTAACTTCATTTCTCTCATCTCATCTTGTTCCTATTCTGCACATGCTCTTTCTCTAACATTTTTGCAGATAAATCCGAGAATTCAGGAGAAACTCTAAATGATTGTGTGTGACACAAAATGATTGTTTGCCACTGCTCTGATCAAGCTCAGGCATTTTTGTTGTTAAGCATCCAGCTGGTGCTAAGCAACTTGTTCGTGCAACTGTGCGGACAACTGGACAATCAACTGTACAGTCAATTGTACAGTCAACTGGTAAGTCATCTGGTAAGTCTGCAGAACTCGCTGGTCTATAAAGGTTTGCTGCGATGTGAGTTGAGATTGATGATGCACTTAGAGGTATTTTTGTTAGGGAGATTCAAATTTAGGGGGAATGGAAGATATTCAAAATTTTCTTTCTTTGTGTTTGATGGTTCTTCTCAAAAAGGGGGAGAAAGATGTGGTCTTCATATTCAGGGGGAGAAAGATGTGTTCTAAAGATGTATGTAGGGGAATAGAATCCAATGTACAATTCAGGGGGAGAGATTATTGTTTTGCAGATTTTGATCAGAACCACAAAGATAAGGGGAGATTGAAGAGTATGAAAATACTCTATTATATTTTAATCTTTGTGATTCTGATTTTAGGGTATATCTTTGTGAATAGTTTAGTTATTAGTGTATATATTTTATTTATAATTACTTATATATTTAGGATTTATTTCACTAACATATTGATGCTTATCTTTGGAAAGTTGTTATGTATTTTAGGAGTGTATGTTAGGTGGACTCTCAAAAGGAAATATTGATTGGCCGATTTGAAGATCTCGGTTGATTAGAAGCGGCCAAGTGAAACTATAAATCACATCTTCATTCTTCATTGCAACACACGAATTTACAGAATATTTTTAGAGAAGTCTTTGTGTTTTTGAAGTTCTTGTTCATCAAGACTTCAAGTGTTTTTAGTGTTTGGTTTATTCTAGGAGTCTAGAATAGTTTGATCTTTTTGTTGTTTTTGTTTCTTTCATTATCTTGTACTCTGCAATATCTTTTGATTAATGAAAGTTTTCCATCAAGTAATTTCTTGCTGAAGTGTTTAATTTCTGTTCGTTTTTAATCCGCTGCATTTTTTGGGTTTTTTCATTCACTGTGTTCTTCGGCAGTTGACAAGACAACTGTCTTGACACTTGTGAGCACAGTTGTACTCACAGTTGGTTGGTTCTCAGAACAGTCCTAGCCGCATAATTTCTTTCACAACTCAAAAACAATTTCAGAACAAATTAAGAGCTCAAATAAGCAAGAAGAAAGACTAATTTAGCTGCTCCACTATTGACGGTGTGAAAATCCAAAAAAAAAAAAAAATCAAGAATTTAGCAAAGCCCAAGTTTGAATATATTTGCTTATAATTGTTGTATTAACATCAGGACAAGAATTGATTTTAGAATCTGAATTGATACAGGACAAGAATTGATTTTAGAATCTGAATTGATACACAAAATTATTATGATTGGGAACTCTAGCTTAGAAATCAAAGACCAATATTGATAATAGTTTATTTGGTCAGTGACGATTGGGAGATAACAGAAAGTAACCATGTTAATGGTGCGAAGTGCAGGTGGTCGGAATAATGAAGAGCAGGCCACTGTCTATGTGAAGATATCTGTACAGTTAGTCCTATCCATGCGCCTAATACGACTAACCAAACAGGGCTTTAGAGTTCCAAATTTTTTATATTTCCAAGCACCAAAAACCTTAAAGGTGTGTGTGTGTGTGGTGGGGGGCATCAACAGAGTTGGAGAATAAGATGGAGCGGGCCGTGTGGAGCGGACCGAGACTGAATAGAATGGACCGAGCTTGACCAAGTCAACCAAGTGAGATCAAGATCAAGCCAAATAAAGATAGAATCAAGAGATTATATTTTACCTTATTTAGAGATATAGTTTACATTTTTTTTTTTAGTGGGAATAATTATTTTATTCAATCATTATAGGTTATGTCAAGAATATGGTGGAGAGGAGTATGATAAGGTAAAATATAATCTCCTCTTCCTAAAATACATCAACTAAAGCCTATATTTATACTAAATCCTAAACCCTATTCTTGAGGAATACTCCTCTTCCTAAAATACATCAACTAAATAAAGTAAACTATATCTCTAAATACGGTAAAATATAATCTCTTGATTCTATCTTTATTTGGTTTGATCTTGATCTCACTTGGTTGACTTGGTCAAGCTCGGTCCATTCTATTCAGTCTCGGACCGCTCCATACGGCCCGCTCCATCTTATTCTCCAACTAACAGCATACAATAAAAACTAACCGAGAAAATCTCTGCATCTTCGGTGATAAATTTCTTCTCAGTACTGCCTCCGCGTGTAGTCAAGTGAGTCTCATTAAAAAATTCCCACTGAGTTGGATGATGACCTAAAGACTCCCACTATACATTGGAATTAAAGATATTCATTGTAAGTAGCTGAAATAATATTTACTTAAAAATATTAGTTAAAGTCTTATAAAATCTTATATCGTACCAATATCAGATTTCGTTCCTCAAAAGTCTTATTCCCTGACGCGTGAGGCATCCCTTTCTTTGAGGCCCTATTCTTCTTGCGTAACTCACTAGCTTTCACAAAATTTGGACTCATCCACTAGTCTCATAATTGTTTCCATACAGCAGGTGTTGTCCACTCTGGATGATGATTTCGAGCAGTAGCTATTGTTCCATGTGCATCCTCAGCTAAACTCTTCCATTGAAACATGTATTTTGGATAATTTGTTGAAGCTATACACTCCCAAACTACCCGACCCTTTGCCTCCTCTTCAGGCGATTTAAACCTGAAATAACTCTGCAAAAATAAATGGTTAACGCTATTACACCCATAAAGAAAAAGAAATAAATTACACTTAAATTCATATTACACCCATACAAAAAACAAGCAATGAATTACATTGAGATTCATATTACACACACTCGCTCAAGAATTGGAGGGCCTTACCAGGTACTCTCCCCAAACAAGATTCACTCTATTCTTCCACATGCTCCAGTTTGTTGTACATTTATTGAAGTGACTTCTGATCAGTGGACCAATCTTTGTACGAGCTTGAATGGGTGTCAATCTGGTTGTTAATGGACATTAATCAGCATATAAAAAAAAGCACTAAAATTTATGGCATACCAAAACGAGATAGAAGCTATCAGTTTAAACTCACAATCAGACATGCACACACATACATTGAGCAGTTTGAATATCAATTCAATGTTACTTTTTTCCATGTTGCTTCAAAAGTTGTAGCAACATGACAACAATAAAACGGGTTTAGTTGAAAATGTAACTTCCACAGAAAATTCGATGAACTTTGTTAACTGCAACACTACTTCAATAGAACTTGACATTAACTGCAATGCTACTTCAATGAACTTTGTTAACAAAGCTAACTTTGTTAACTGCAATGCTGAAAATGCAAATTCCATAGAATAGATCAAGAGCAGAATTAACTGAATCTGCTACTTCCCCAGATGATTGCTTTACCCATATATCCAGAAATCCAATTAGCTTCAGAAGTAGTTATTTTGAAATTAACATCTTCGTGGAGCTATGCGTTCACTTACTTAGCAAGTTTAATTCTTTCTCTGTGTCTCAGAATGCAACTGATGTTCTTTCATTTATCCTTGGATTGATATTGCTAAACAGGATCATATTACGCTTCTGCAGAATCTATGTAATCTAACTACTAAGTTTATACTCCTATAATATGACATAATGCAATTTAAGCTCTAAATTTAAAAATGAATGAATTTATAAAACCAAATATAGCTTACGTGTTTGTAAGAACGATCACAAGAATCTTTGTTTCTCCTTCTTTTGTTGGTGCATTTACTCCCAATGTTATACCCCTTTTTTTCTTTTGTTGATGTTGTGATTCTGCATAATCAGAGGGTTCCTCAATCACATTATCAGCCGAATGCCTATTATTATCCATCAATTGTGGTTGACTATTTCTCGAGTTCCTACCACCACTTGAATTAGGCTCCCTACCACCACTTGTATTTGTGCCATTTACACCCCTTGAATTGTTCCTTGGATTAGACTCCCTGCCACTTGTATTTGTGCCATTTACACCCCTTGAATTGTTCCTTGGATTAGACTCCCTTCTACCAGTTGGATTTGTGCCATCTATACCCCTTTCGATTCATGGAACTCTAATTCTTAAATCTGCAAACAATGGAACTTGAAATTATACATTGGCTTTGTTTAAAACAAAGAATAGTATAAAAATTTATTTATAAAAGAATACCATTAGGGGATAACTCTGAGTTAATAAGAGCTGGCTGCCTGGTGTTAACCCTCATTCCTGGTTGACTGTTACTTGAATTAGCCCCCCTACCAACTGTTAAATTTGTGCCATTTATACCCCTTCCAATTCTTGAAACTCCAATATTCGAAATTGAAAAACAATGGAACTTGAAATTATACATTGATTTGTTTACAATATAGAATAATAGAAAAACAATAGATAAGATATAATAGTCAACAACAATATAAAAGAATCATTACCAGCAATAGCAGGCATGTTGTTACTCATGGAACCCCTACCATGTGATTGTTTTCCACCTCTACCTCTCATTATAATACCTGAGGAAGAAAGGAAAAAAACAGTTCAATAAAGAGCACTAAAATAGTGAAAGTATATATCACAAATACTAAAGAAATAAAGAAACCATCACTATCACAAATTAACAACTACATACTAAAATATTTATATGTATGTTGACTAGTGATTCAAAATAGTAATTTTCACAATCATCAAAGCCACCATCATCATCATCAGTGGTATCATTGTTCTCATTACGGAAATCATCATCATCACTTGGGATATCCTCCTCATTATCATCATCGTCGAGGGAATCATCATCATTGAGGAACTCATCATCGTCATGATCAAGAACAACTTCCTTGTCATTATCAGGTTCAACTTCAGATCATGGGTGAGTGTCATCGTGGAGTGTAAGATTATCACCCTCGGGGTCAAACACACATGAATTTACAACAAATATCTCATTCTCTTGATATGTGTTTTCATCTTCATCTTGCTCATTTTCCACAACATCAAAAGTGTTCCTTGCTTTAGTCAAAATAACAGTTGACCAGCCTTCCTTTTATGACACAGAACTTACATAGAACACTTGTGCAACCTGAGATGCAATCACAAAAGGTTCATATGACCTTAGTCTTGATTTTGTATTCACCTTGGTAAATCCATACTTATCAACTTTAACCCCCCTTTTGTATCATACCATTCGCATTTAAACATGAAAACTGTGTTCTGACCACAGTAACCTACTTTAATTACTTCCACCAAGTGTCCATAATAGTCTTCCTCATCATTTCCACAATTACTTCCTTTGACTAAAAGTCCACTATTTTGAGTTGCCTTTCTTAGCTCCAGCTTCTTTTTGTGAAAGCAAAACCCATTAACATTAAAGCCATTATAACTAATCACATTTCTATGAGGGCCCTCTGCTAATATCCTTAAATGGATAACATTGTCATTCTGAAACTGCTGCTGAAACCATTCAACTAGGGTGGAGTAGTGTTCTTGATCAACTTGTGATTCTGACATATTTGAATGAAGCTCTTTCACTAAAGCCTTATGTTCACTTAAATAAGATTGAAAAACAACTAATATTTTAGAATATTGATTAAATTAATGAATTTTAGTTCTAAATTGTGTTGCAAAAGGGACGACCACTAGGGGAAAAAACATGTAAGTCTCACACAATGTATACTTACTTTATTTTATCATAAGCTTTCTCATAATCACAGTTGAGCAAGATATATAAGGCTATAGCCCTAAGTTCTTCACATGTCAACCAATGATATTTTCCCTTGCCTAAGGCACGACCGCTTGGTGCAAAAACTGGTAGTTCTTCTTCGTATTCTTATTGACCCCCATCATCATTTCGATCGGGTCTATTGAACTTGGTAAGAATACTAGAGTCAAAATAATGTGAACAAAAATTGAAAATTTCATCAATCTAGTATGCTTCTGCAATGGAGCCTTCTGGGCGACTTATTGCGCACCTTCCTTTTAAGGTATTGCACGCACCTTTATATTTTAAAAAATATCATATATTAACTAAGATAATATCTTAAATTCGTTTTCTAGTTAGGAAAAAAATCAAAAGAAGGAAGGTAGAAAATTGGTATTGCCTTTCAAATGGATACATCCAGTGATACTGCACCGGCCCTCCTAATTTGGCCTCATATGCCAAGTGAATTGGTAGGTGATCCATAGAATTAAAGAAAGATGGAGGAAAAATCATCTCAAGCGTACATAAAGTTTCAATTATAATTGATTCAAGCTTGAAAGAAATGTAGCTAAGACTGTTTCTTGACAGAACCACTTGTGAGTAAAGTTGATCTCACAAGTGACACATCAACTGTCGTGACAACACACACAAATACGAGTAAATGCAACAGAATAATTAAAACAGAGAATAAAACACTTCAGCAAGAATTCTCTTGCTGGAAAACTTTCATTAATAAAAAGGTCTTGCAGAATACAAGACAGATGAAAGAACAAATTAAACAAAAGAATAAAAACTATTCTAGATCACTAGAACAAACGAAAACACTAAACTAGTCTTGAAGTCTTACAACTTCAAGAACACAAGAACTCTTCGTTTCTAATGAAGCTTCTCACGGCATAATCTCTCCAAAACGTAAACCATTACTTGAATGAGGACGTATTATTTATAGGACTCCTTTATCAGTCCTTCTCTACAATTGTGGTGATCTTCAATCACCCAATCATTCCTTGTAAGAGTCCTCCTATACCTAAAATACAAATATTTACTTACCAAAGATAAACATTAGAGTGTTAGTCAAATAAATCCAAATATAAAGAAAACATTCTAAACTTATCCTAAATAATACACAAATCCTAACTAATTATATTTACACATTAATCAGAATCACAAAGATTCAGAAGACGAGTATATGAATACTCTTCAATCTCCCCCTATCTTTGTGGTTCTGATCAAAACCTACAAAAACGATTAATCCCAAAACATTTAATATAATATTATCATAAAGAAAACTATCAACTACCACAGTTTGATAACCAGATACCACATATACAAAAAAATTCTACCAATCAATTCCAGTTACTTCAGAGAGCTCGATTTCCAACGTCGGAGTACAAATATGGACCGAGAATACCTTCTTCTTCAGCAGTCGTCATATCTTTCTCAATGTCAAACACCAAATCACTATCATCATGATCTTGCAAGCTTGGACCAGTTTGCACACGTAGCTCTCCCCCTGAACCAGATACAGCTCCCCCTGAACCAGTTGCAGCATTGGGACCATCTCCCCCTTTTTTACCAGAACCATTAGACAACATTTCACGAAGCTTTCCCAATGATGATTCCATCCCATCTACCAGAATTTGCCTGGTCATGATTTTTGCTTTGTAAACTGCAATCTGAGACTGAGTTTGATCAATCTGGGTCTGAATTACAGACTTGTCAGAGAAGCAGGAAGGAGGAGGACCAGTTGTCAGTCCAGTTGACTGGCCAGTGGAAGGAACAATTGGAGTAACAGGACCATTGTCAACTGGATCATCCAGATCATTGAATTTGGCAGGATCAAACATTGTCTTGAGTTGCTGAAACCTGTTAGGCAGAGAGGAGAGAACCTCGGAAGGTACATCATGAATCCCTTGTTCTTTCAACAAGTTGTGAATCAAACTCGGATGGGGAAAATGATAGTGGGTGTTGGGAGACTCATCAAACCGAACAATTGTATCAAAGATCACCTGTCCCAAATTAAATTGGTTCACACTAATAGAATACAGCAGCATGGCCTGTTCTTTTGTGACAATGGAAGATTGTGTGGTGGGATTCCAGTTGGACCGTATGAGATAGTGGACAAAACTGTAAAGGCATGAGAGAAGAGGAGCAACAAACAATTTGGACCAAGATTGAATCTTACCACCTGTGATGGTTTGAACAGCCAAATCAACATCATCTGTAATCTCAGATAGTGGGGTACAGGGAGTTTGGAGGAACCCATTAATCCTAGCAGGAGAGAATTCTACCACAGTATCCCTCACAAATGTGCGTAAAAAGTTCGGAGAGTGATCTAGCCCAATGTCCTGAGTTAGATTAGCATGGAATTCCAGGACAAGCATTCGGGAGTAAGGAGTAGGGAAATCTACGGAATGCCCAAGATTTCTCTCATTCAAAAAATCCATGATACCCAATCGATTGAATGCATCTACATCTCTCTGTCTTTCAGCAATAAAAGGCCGATGCATATCCCTCTCAAATCGCTCTTTAGCCTTAAGAGAGTAGAACCTAGAGTCGAGTTTTGATTCCAGATTAAAGGGGAGTAAGGGAATGGAGACAGACGGTTTACGTACCCTGGAGGAATTTGCAGAAGAACCACTTGTCTGACCGGTCGACTAACCGGTTGACTGGACACGTCGATGAGCAACCCTCTTGGCACGTTCAGGAGGCACAGAACTTGGGGCGATGCCACCCAAAATTGAGAATTTGGAGCGAGTCGTTCTCATGGTGGGACCAAAGCTTGGGCCTTCATTGTCGGTTGGAGTCTCATCAGAATCAATCGAAGCATCTTTGTCGCTCGAGTTGTCATATTAAGAAAAGGACCCTTCTTCCCTCAATGAAGTTTCTAGAGATTTCCTTTTAGCACTCCTAGTGCGAGCCCTTGGGAGTTCTGTATAGGCCCTAACATGGGCCGGAGTGACAGTAGTTACCTTCTTCATCTTCACCGGAATTAAAGTCACCAGCGGCAGGTCGTCGGAGTGAGACACAGTCGCTAGTGTTGGAGAGGGAGATTGTTCATCTTCTTACGACTCATCACGAAAAATCAATTGGCGTCGCTTGGGCGGAGATATGGGCTTCTTGGCTTTCATGGTGGCTTGGACAGCATTGGGTTTGAAAGATCCGGAGGAAGCCCCTGTACCCAGATCATGGAGTCGAGTGGAGCGGCGGGACCCAGGAGCCATGGGCCGTCTGATTGCATTCAAAGCGGTGAGTTGTGATGGATCATCAACATCAATGGCATGTTCGGACAAGCCCAGAAACGAAGGATCAATTTCGGGAACGAACTGCGGCTCATTGATCAGGTCGGTGACTTGAGCCTTGCAAGAGGAGATTGCCGGAGTTGAGGAGGAAGACGCCATAAATGTCTGCAATTTTAGAGAGAGAAAACAATTATCTTGAACAAAAAACTGAGAGAGAAAAAGAAATGGGGAAGGAGACGGTTGAGAGAAGAGATGAGGGGGAATAAGATTTGACAACTTCATACATCAAGGGAGTATATTGATTAGCCTAGAAACCCGGGAAACTTAAAGAGGGAGAAAACCGTGTGAATTCTTAGAGTTGGACACCCATTGGATTTCAAAAATGCAGTAGGATTGTGATTTTAAAAAATCAAATCTTTTCCATATTTTGTGATAGACCATCTTTCCCAAAAAAACCTTGCCAATCTCAACTGAATCCACCCTTTCAACTGGTACACAAATGCCGAAAATACCACTGTTCTGCACAAGAAGGACTGAAACACCAGAACATTAGGCCAACGGTAAACATATGAACTTTATCAATATTTAACATTTAAGGACAACAGTTCAATTTGCGGATGGAAATACCAAAGAATGAAAAAACCTAAAAAAAAATATGTCTAAAAACAAACAGGTGAAGATTAATCTCAATAAAGTGTGACATGGTATGGACGACAAGAACTATGACCCGGTTTTGACTCACAAAAATTCAATGAGATACCCTTCAATCATGAAGCCTTAGAACACATCCATTTTGGACAATGAACTAGTTACGGGGAGGAGATTTTCACTCTCTCAATACAGTGTCACCATACTTTTCTTTCTCAAGTGATGTTTTTTAAACAACGTCGGCATTTTTCCTAAATGAGTAGTGACTTCAAAGACTGGAGGCAGCTTGTTTTCCCCGTAATGTTTTCCCCGTAACTAAGATTGAGAGCACACTTCATGATAAATAGCACGGAGGAATTAACAGGATAATTTTATTATCAAGTTAAGAAGGATCTCACATTTAAGGGTCAAAACACAGAGTCAAAGAACAAGTCAACCAAGTGATCACAAGAGACAAGCATATAGAGAATGAATGCAGATTTTATTTTTTCGTGTACTGTAATATACAATTATACAGTTGTGCAGTCAGTTGTCTGTATACTTGTGCATTCACCTGGTATCACACAGTCCGAGATATTTCTTAAGGGAAGAAAACCTCTTGAAATTCAAAGCCTTGGTAAAGACATCAGCAAGTTGATCCGTTGTACTTACATGTTCAAGAGTGATGGTTCTTTGTTCAACGAGATCCCTAATGAAGTGGTGTCTTATGTCAATGCGCTTTGTTTGGGAATGTTGTACCGGATTCTTGGCAATATTTTGGGCACTCAAACTATCACAGAATACAGTCAAGGTTTCACTTTTAAGACCATAATCATTTATCATTTGGTTCATCCACAACAACTGGGTACAACAACTACCAACTGCTACGTATTCAGATTCTGCAATTGATAAGGAAACACAATTTTGTTTCCTACTAAACCAAGACACAAGATTATTCCCAAGATAAAAACACCCGCCCGTGGTGATTTTTCTATCATCAGTATTCCTAGCCCAATCTGAATCACTAAACCCCACAAGATTGGTGTTAGTGTCCTTTGTGTAGCTTAACCCCAAATTTGTGGTACCACCGACATATCTAATTATTCTCTTAACAGCAGTCAAGTGGGATACCTTGGGGTCGGCTTGATACCTAGCACAAAGACAGACACTAACCATTATGTCAGGCCTACTTGCCGTAAGGTACAGCAAGCTTCCTATCATGCTTCTATAGAAAGTGTGATCGACACTCTCACCATCCTCATCTTTAAACAATTTTTGGGATGAGCCTATGGGAGTTTTCAAGTGAGAGGCATTCTCAAGAACAAATTTTTTAACCAAATTCTTAGCATACTTGGATTGTGAAATTGACATTCCCTCTTTAGACTGTTCAATTTGAAGTCCGAGAAATAATTTCAATTCCCCAATCATACTCATCTCGAATGTGGATGTCACACTTGCTACAAAAGTATCAAGCATGCTTTTACACGTAGAACCAAAGACTATATCATCCACATAAATCTGAGCCACAAGTACACCTTTCTTGTTCCTAAGAATGAACAAGGTTTTATCAACCTCTCCTCTTTTAAAACCAAGATGAACTAGGTGTTCAGGTAGTCTTCCATACCAAGCACGGGGGGCTTGTTTTAAACCATAGAACGCCTTTTTCAACTTATACACATGATTAGGTTGTTCAAAAAATGCTTCCTCATTTAAAATACCATTTAGGAACGCACTTTTTACATCCATTTGGTGTAGAGTGATCTTTAGAAAGCAAGCAATTGCTAAAAGCAGTCTGATAGACTCAATGCGGGCTACCGAGGCAAAGGTTTCATCAAAGTCCACACCCTCTAATTGAGTGTAACCCTGAGCCACCAGACGTGATTTGTTCCTTATTATATTGCCTTGTTCATCAGATTTGTTCTTAAAGATCCACTTACTCCCAATTACATTAATGTTAAAGGGTCTAGGAACTAAGAGCCAAATGTCATTCTTTTCAAATTGAATCAATTCCTCTTGCATGGCATTAATCCAATTTTCATCTTTAAGGCTTCCACGACATTTTTGGGCTCTCAGTTAGCCACAAAACAACAAGAACTTACCTGATGGTATGCGGACTGCACACACAACAAACCTGCTAAGTCACGGTAATTGATCATTTTTCCTCTTGTCTTCATTCTATCATCCACTTCCCCAATGACTTGGGAAGTAGGATGATCTCCCTGTATCCTGGACGAGACATCATTTCTTTTTCTTACATGATCTTCCTCGGTTTCAGAATTTGAACGCGTATCTGCAGTTATCTGACCACTTGTGTTGTCAGTTGACGGCTCAGATGGTATGTCAACTGACTACTCAGGTGCTGGATCTGCAGATTCTTTTGAGTTCTTCAGTTCAGATACGTCATCAACCAGTTCAGGTTCCCATGTGAAACCTGTAACATCATCCACAGCCGTTTTGACATTAAGATCAGTACCATCATCAAAAATAACATTTATAGATTCCATAACTGTTTTGGTTTTCAGATTATAGACTCTATACGCCCTACTGTTTTGAGAATAACCGATGAAAATGGCCTTCTCACTCTTAAAATCAAACTTGGAAAGATATTCACGATCGTTTAAGATGTAGCAAATACAACCAAAAACATGAAAGTACTTTAAGGTGGGTTTATTTCCAAGTAAAATTTCGTAGGGGGTCATGGTACTTCCAATTCTTAGAAAGACATGATTCCCTATATGACAAGTTGTGTTAACCGCTTCTGCCCAAAACTTTTTAGACAGATTTTTAGCACCCAACATGACTCTAGCCATTTCTTGTAATGTGCGATTTTTCCTTTCCGCTACTCCATTTTGTTACGGAGTTTTGGGGGCTGAGAACTCGTGAGTATTCCCCTTTGAATCGCAAAATGATGAAAATGTAGAGTTTTCAAAATCCGTACCATGGTCAGATCTAACCCTAATGGCTTTTAAACCATAAAGATTTTTGACCTTTTTGTACCATATTTTAAACTCTTCAATAGTGTTTGATTTTTCTCTCAAAATATGACCCAAGTATAGCGCGAAAAATCATCAACACACACAAAACAGTATTTCTTTCGATACATACTTTCCACTTCCATGGGACCCATTAAATAAGTGTGAATCAATTCTAGACAACTAGAAGTTCCAAAATTTTGAACCTTTTTGTGACTAGACTTTGTTTGTTTTTCCTTTTGACAAGGTCCACACACACTTAATTTTTTTAAATCCAAATTTGGCAAACCTTTGGCTGCCCCAAACTTTATCAACTCACTTATTTTTCTCTCACTCGTATGTCCAAGTTTTTTATGCCAAATTTCAAGTTCATCCGATTTAGCAGATAGACAAGACTCATCTTTACCAATTTTGTAACAATTATCTGATGAACGAACACCAGATAGAACGCACACATTTTTGGTATCAAAAACTTCACATTTGGACTTGTCAAATTTGACAAACAAATCATCATCACACAACTGGCTTATGCTAATCAGATTTGACTTTGGACCATCAACAAGCAATACATTATGCAAGTTGGGCAAACCAACAACATCCAACATACCTTTGCCAATTACCTGACCTTTAGCTCCTCCACCAAAGTTGACTTTTCCACTTTTGAAGGCTTTATAGTCTTTGAGGTTCTCAATGGTTCCAGTCATATGGCGAGAACAGCCACTGTCAAAGTACCAGCCATTCTCCACACTACTCTTGAAAGAGGTAAGAACCACTTTGCAATTCAGAGCTTCCTTTCTTGCCCAAACGGCTTTTGATGCAGACTGATGTTGTCTTGGCAGTTGAGTCTCTGATTGTTCCCTCAACTGTCTGCTCAAGTGGCTGCTGTTCTTTTCCAAGCCGAGTTCATGTTTCAACTTGTAACAAAATGGACGTATATGTCCAGGGGTAAAACAATGGTGACACACGTATCTCCTTTTTCTATTTCTTCTGTTTTTGTGAGGAGAGACGTGATTAGCATTAAATCTCTCATTGTTTTTAGATGTACCCTTACCTTCCTTAACAAACATTGGATCTCCATAGCCTATACCTGACCTTCCTTGATTTCCCATTTTCAAAACTTCATCTAACTTAGCCTTACCATTGTTAAGCTTTGAGAGAGTGTTAGTTTCCATTTCAAGATCGCTTTTATACTTTTCATACTCTATTTCCTTTTTAGTAAGCATGACTTCTAACTTGCCTATGGAGTCCTTTTAAAAATCATTTTCACTCACCAATTTCTCATTTTCAGATTTAAGAGACAAATTAGTGGCGGTGAGTTTTTCAGTTACCTTCTTGAACTCTTTGAGTTGTTCCATTCGTTTGGACCAATCCGCGAACAACTCAACATAGTTCTCATGTAATTCTTCATACGTGAGACAGTCTTCTTCAACTTGTTTTGACTTTTCAGTTTCTCCTGCCGAAGTAGAATTCAAGCAGGTATACACATTAGTACCAGTTGAGCTGACAGTTGTGCTGACAGTTGACTGATCATCTTGACTGTCAGATTCACTGTCAGACTCACTATCACTAAGAGTCAAAGTACAACATATCTTTTTCTCAAAACTTTCACTAGAAGATGGAGGAGATGGTTCATAAACAATTTAAATACCTCTGAGTTCTATAAAACTTATCGTCTGAATATCATAGAATTCTTTTAACACAGAAATTATCACATCGAATCGTTTCGGAAGGGATCTTAACATTTTGCTCACAAGTCTAGCATCATAGGATGATTCCCCTATCTCATATAACTCATTTGCAATGTTTATTAACTTATCAGAAAAACACTTAATAGTTTCATTCTCCTTCATTTTCAGGTTTTCAAAAACAATGGTTAATACCAAAAACCTTTTTTGTTCATAGTCAGTTGTGCTGTCATTTGACAGTACATCCTCACTATCAGTTTCTCTGTCAGAAAGGGAAGATTGTGATGATCGATAACATGACAGGTTAGCTGTCTCATCGTCATCATCTGAATCACTTAACGTAGCAGATAAACTCATCCCTCTCTTTTTGAGTATGTTTGCACACTCATTTGCATAGTTGCCGTATCCTTGACATGCCCTGCACTGAATGGACTCAATTGGTTTTTTGTTCTCAGAAAACGGTTTTTTCACACATACACTTGTTTCCTTCCTGAATGGTTCTGCCTTGGTGAAAGGAGTGAAGCCTTTGTTAGGAAATTTTTGTTGTCGTTTCTTATTCAAAACGTTTTTGAATTTTTGAGTTATTAAGGCACACTCATCTTCCTCCAAGGTTGACTCATTAATATCCTTAGACAACTGCACAAGATCTTTGGACACGTTTAGAGCACTAGCAAGAGCAATTGAATTTGCTTTGCTGGTTTTTTGCACTTCTAGGTTCAATTCAAACGTAGTAAGAATACTTAGAACCTTTTCAAGACTCGCGGTCGGAGTATCACAAGTTTCTTCAATGACAGAGACTTTGATGTTAAATTTTTCTGGGAGAGTTCTTAAAACTTTACTGACCAACCTTGCATTGGAGATGGATTCTCCTAATGCAAATGATTCATTTGAAATATCCATTAATTTAGCAGAATAGTTTTGAATAGTTTCATTTTCTCCCATTCTTAAATTTTCAAACTCTGTCATCAATATCCTTAATTTTGTTTGTTTGACACTATCAGACCCTTCACAATGAAGTTGTAAAATATCCCAAGCAGTTTTGGCAACTGTATGGTTAGAGAATAACCGATACAAATTGTGATCAACATGATCAGATATGGCAGCCATTGCCTTTGCATTGTAATTTGCAAGGGCAATTTCTTCCGCATTCCATTCTTGCTCGGGTTTTGGGACATATTTTTTTTCCTTTTTCTCTTCTTCAGATGCAGAAGCTTTTGCTTTTGGATCAACAATTTCCACAGTAGGGGATGTATATCCCACAAGAATACTGACCCACGCACGATGATCAATGTTTTTAATGTGCATGATCATTTTTGCCTTCCAAATGGTATAGTTTGAACCATCTAGAGTAGGCGGCTTACGAGTATGAGGACAGTCCATAATGGCTACTTTCAAGGATCACTTCTCAGTGTATCAAGATCAAGCTCTGGTACCAATTGAAAGAAATGTAGCTAAGACTGTTTCTTGACAAAACCACTTATGAGTAAAGTTGATCTCACAAGTGACACATCAACTGTCGTGACAACACACACAAATACGAGTAAATGCAGCGGAATAATTAAAACAGATAATAAAACACTTCAGCAAGAATTCTCTTGCTAGAAAACTTTCATTAATAAAAAGGTCTTGCAGAATAGAAGACATATGAAAAAACAAATTAAACAAAAGAATAAAAACTATTCTAGATCACTAGAACAAACGAAAACACTAAACTAGTCTTGAAGTCTTACAACTTCAAGAACACCAGAACTCTTCTTTTCTAATGAAGCTTCTCACGGCATAATCTCTCCAAAACGTAAACCATAACTTGAATGAGGACGTCTTATTTATAGGACTCCTTTATCAGTCCTTCTCTACAATTGTGGTGATCTTCAATCACCCAATCATTCCTTGTAAGAGTCCTCCTATACCTAAAATACAAATATTGACTTACCAAAGATAAACATTAGAGTGTTAGTCAAATAAATCCAAATATAAAGAAAACATTCTAAACTTATCCTAAATAATACACAATCCTAACTAATTATATTTACACATTAATCAGAATCACAAAGATTCAGAAGACGAGTATATGAATACTCTTCAAAGCTTATCTAACTCCTCTTCTTTATATACCTTTGAGCATATATCCCGAAAAAATTGGCACAATGCATTTAAAGGTTCCCAAACATCCTTAGGCAAGAACTCGCGGAAGGCAATTGGGATGAATCTCTCCATTAAAACATGACAATCATGTGTCTTAAGCCCAGATATCTTGCACTCTCTTGGGTTAACGCACCAAGAAATGTTTCCAGCATACCTGTTGAGGTACAACCCAAAGTCCCACATCGGCAATTGAAGAAACAATTGCAAGGTATATAATAGCACCCATCCACTTCATTAGTATGAGGCCTTTTGGGAAGTTCCCAAAAACAAATCCGTGCGGGCTAGGCCCAAAGCCGACAATATCATACTAATCTGGGAAAGTGGTGGTCACGGTCCCAACAAGTGGTATCAGAGCCATGGTTCGGATGTTCCTGGCCTGGTGGACCGTGTGTGTGCTTTATATTGGTGGGGTTCCCCTTGTGTAACATTTGCAAATGGAGTCTTGCAATCGAGGGCGGTTGTGTTCCGCGGGCGGTTGGTACAAGCTTTCGCTTTCGCTGGATATGGTCCTTGGTTTGAGGGGAGGATTGTTGAGGTACGACCCAAAGTCCCACATCGGCAATTGAGGAAACAATTGCAAGGTATATAATAGCACCCATCCACTTCATTAGTATGAGGCCTTTTGGGAAGTTCCCAAAAACAAATCCGTGCGGGCTAGGCCCAAAGCGGACAATATCATACTAATCTGGGAAAGTGGTGGTGGTGGTCACGGTCCCAACAATACCCATCTGGAACTTTTAGCGATTGCAACCACTCATACACTTGCTTGCTCTGTTCATTCGTCAATGTGTACTTTGCTTTCGGCAATATCGGATTTCTATCATGCCTCTCTATTGGATGCAATTCAGCTCTAATGCCAAGAACTTTCAAATCTTTGCGGGATTTTAAGTTGTCTTTGGTTTTCCCTTTAACATTCATTACAGTATAAAAAACGTTATAAAAAACATTCTTCTCAATATTAAAAAAGTTCAAACCGGTCTAAAGATAAGATCTAGGGTTTAAATCTGAATTAGAATTATACTAAATAACCATGAGCTCGAAAATGGAAAACCCTTCAAATTGGGCTCCATAAATCGACCTAACTTGAACTTGACTCGAATTTTATAAGTAACAGCATGAATTGTTCGCAAATAATGAGATAACCAGCAAATATCTCAAAACTCGAATTGACTCGAATTCGAACCACACATTTTTTTTCGAGTTCAAACTCGTTAAGTATTAAACGAGTTCACGTTAATGGAAATCTCTTTCTAACTAGACTCAATAACATGTTGGTGAACAATTGTTTGGTGAACATATATTAATTGGCACTACTGAATATCCATGAGAGTGGATCCAACGACTGCACATCAATCAAATTGAGATATAATTTATCTTATTATAATATATAACTCAAGTTACTATAACTTTTTTCTACTGCACTATCAAGTATAACTAATGTAATAAAAGATGTAGAGGTAACTTATTGTACTCTTCTAAAGTAAAAATATAACACATGTAGTATTGTAAGATGTCACTCATGCTACTATAAAATCTGGTTTATGTGCGGTCGGACCGCATATGCTCTTAATCGTGAAAATATATGTGCATGATAGAGAGAAAGAGGAGAGAGAGAGCTGACCTCTGAGCAAGGAATTCTTAGACAGCTTTATATGATAATGATATCTCAATTCATAAAGATCAACTTGCAGAACCAATTTGCCTCCAAATTAAAGTGACACAGAAAGTGACTCAACCTTAGCATCCATTTTTTTTTACAGTTACCAAAGGGAATATAAACATTCCCCTATGCAACAAAACAGCCACAATTCCTTTTACTTTTTATGCACAGCCAAGATCTCATAAATGGAACTGTTTGTACCAAAAAAAAAAAAGAAATGTACCAAAAAAATAAATGGAACTGTTTGCAATGGACTTCTTTCTGCATCATTGCAGTATTAGATTTGACCACATCTCCCTATTTATAAGATGAATGATCGAGATCAATATGATATTTGGTGGGGTCCACATTTTTCCCATACGATGTTAACCACATAAATCGGAAGGAAGATTTGATGAAATTTATCATGCACACTACAACAGAGCAGAAAAATGCTAGCGGCAGTTGTGCCGGTGCATGTGCATACAAAACTCTGCTCACAGTCCCCTTTAATGTACAACACCAAAAAGAAGAACAAAGTTACGGAATTGTTACAATCATACCACAAAAGAGTGAGATCTAAGCACATTTTCTCATGTTATTTACTTGCATACACATACATTAACTAATTCTCAACATTACAAAAAGACAGACAAAAATATTAAAAAATAAAAAGAAAAAGAAATGTTTATCATGAACAAAGTCTAGGAATGGATCTAGCACTACTCTGGCTTGACAATCTTGATCTCATCATCTTTGTCATTTGAGTTTGCATTTTCTTACAAACTTTCTCTAACTCAACCACCCTCCATTGCATACCTTGCAAGTGTGCTTTCAGTTTCTCGTTATCATTCTCGTTATCCACGTTAAGTTTACCAGCGTAAAGCACGATCTGCTCGCACTCATCATCCTTACTATCATCAGCCACGGAACTGCAAGGCGAGTCAAGAAAAGACTTTTGTGGGTTTGACTCATGGAGTAAGCTTTCAAGCTTGGAATGCTGAGATAGCAAAGCAAGTGTAGCTGAGTTTGATGGGAATTTCTTGTTGTGAGCAAGATGGTTGCAAGTTTCTGATGAAAGTTTTTCGAAATTAAGTCCGTAACAAACTCTCATCTTTTCTTCTTCAGTGAGCCCGATATGAATCTGATGCAGGAAAATAACATCAAAAAATGAAAGAAAAAGGAGAAGAGCCCGGTACTGTAAGAGTTCTCACTATGCGTGAGATCCAGAGAAAGGCAAAGCAGCATAAATAGATGAATATATGTTAGAATTCTTTGCCCGTTTGCCCAAAAGACTAAAGATAAATTTGCATCTCAAACCACGTATATAACATTGACATATGATGTCTCCCTCCGTCCCTACATGAACTTTCAGATTTCATTAAGGGGGAAATTCTGAAAATGTTTACTTTTTTATACAACAAAATGTCAAAGATGCATAATTATTCTTGTTATCCACTCTCTAAACATTTAGTTTGGCAAGTAAAAAATGACCGATGAAAAAAAAATGGTAAAAGATATTTAGGTATATAAGTATTTAACAGAAAATACATTATTTTTGTGACAAAAATTGAAAATGGACATTCATTTAGGAAAAGTTGGAAAAATACCTGAAAATACATGTCCATGGCATGGTAGATTCCATCAAAACAATCTCGAGCAGAGTCAGGAAGAGCATTAACCAAGGCCAAGAACTTCGATGCCTTCAAACGAGGATCAGGGGCAACTTCAGCTATATACGAGTCCATCAATCGAGCAACTTTCTTCAACTCAATCAATGGAAGAGGATAAGTTCCTTTACCAAGAAAAGACTTTACAAATCTTAGAACAAGATTCACATCATATAAATAACTCGACCCAGTTGGAGGTTGAACAAGCAAATTGTCTAGAGTTGCTTGGTCAAGCTGCATACCAATCATATTCTCTAAAATGCCCCTGCTAAATTTATCTATGTTCAAATTCAAAGAAACTCGAAGAATCCCGAATAAGTTTTTGTAAGGAACTGCATTTGTATCTAAAGAATGGAGGATCCCAATAATTGTCTCGATGATTTCACGCTTCTCATCTGAAGTTGCTTTAACAAATCTTGACTTTTGGTAATACAGGACGAATTTAGCGATAATACCCTGGTCAAGCTTTTGGAAGACCATGGTTTTGACTAAAAGTTTGACCAAGTTGGGCTTCAAAAGGGAAGATAGATCTTCAAACCACCATGTTGCTCGATAAAAGCTGTTTTTCAAACTCTCTGTGCTTCTAGTGTCGGTTGATAACCGAAATTCCGAGCTATCTGGAGAAGAAGTAGATTGGGACGGACTCATTTCACTTGTAAATGTAAGCCTCCCAACTAGAGAGTCGAGACATTTTTGAAGAGCTCCTGAAGAATTAGAGATAGGGAGAAAATCTTGGCATTGCTTTAAAGCTACCAAAAGTTCTGACCAAGTCCAGTACTTGATCTCATTAAGACATTTCTCCGTTTGCTCGAATAAATTATCGGTGACAGAGATTGACTTGTTCATTTCCATGAAATGTGATATGCAGTGTAAAGGAGAAGCGTTTTGACGATTTATTTCAATTTTTCCATTGTTATAGCAGAACCTTGTGATGAGCTCGAAATTTTCTGCCCCGCCTGGGAAATCTTGAAATATAACTTTCAGATTTTTTGGTGTAGTTTTGTATTTCCCGAACAAAATCCTTATTCTGCCAGAAAAAGATGATAGAGTTTTCTGCATTTACATGAGATAACCAAGTCAAATCAAGAACACAAGTCACAATACAATAATCAAAGGAAAAAAAATATTATGCAAAAACTAGTTCAATATACATCTAATTCTCAGTCCCATTTCCAACTGAAATCAATTGAACAAAACCAGATTGCAATACAAAATCCATCATGAACCAAGAATAGCCTAATAAAAGCAAAGAACAAACATTTAAGAACAAAGTACAATATGTTGAACCTACCTAGTTATCATTCAAAACAAATCAAAAGAAAAATCCCCCTAGGACATAGGCCTTGAATTTACAAACAAAAGGGTACTGGAAAAAAGATAAATCTGGACCATAATTGTATTTTTTAAGAATTGTGCAAATGCTCACAACGACATCTATTTTGAGACGGAGTACAGACGGAGTGAGTACACAATAAATTACAAGGAAAAGAAACATTAAAAGATGTATGGGTAAGCCTGAAAGTTCCCTGCACAAAAGGGAATGCAACAGTTGAATTTGGGTCACACTCAGAATGAAAAGCTAAAAACAACATTCAAGAATCATGCCTTCATAATTAATGAGATACAAAAGAAACAAAAAAGTACCCCCAAAAAACAAGTTGACAAGATTTGAAGAATTTAATTGGGTGATTAGAACTGCATATTAAATGAAAGGAAACACAAAAATGCAAGTAGGATTCAGGGGTGGTGGGCAAGAAAGGGACTCCTCTTTAGGTGAACAAATCCAACAATGTATAACCTAAATTTCATTTTTACCAACAAAAATAAACATTCATTTTAGAACACTCATTTCATAATACAGTTCAAAAGGAGAAAATGAAAAAGATTAAATTTTGGAGAAGTAAATTGAAAGAATTTACAGAGGAATGCATTTTTTGAACAACCAAACATATTAGTACATAGAAAAAGAACAAATCAGATTCTACATTTTAGCATGGAAAAAGAACAAACAAAATACAAGATTAAATCATGGGAAAGGTAAATTTATAAGTCAAAACACATGTTTGGTTACTTAATTACTGGAAAAAAATGCTGGAAATTTTGTAAATTGGTGGTAACCTTCCATTTTTCTGCACTTTCTCAGCAGCCAAACAATGTAAGAGAAGAACTACAAGTATGTCAAAGTACAACACAAACAAATTGAACTTCAGATAGAAAAATTAATGACAAAAAAAGAAACAAATTTAGGGCAGAAAAGAAGATAGTAAAAGAAGGGAAATATTACCTTATTAACCATGAAAATTTCTTCACCATTGACATCCACTTCAAGATCACAAGAGGCATCCATAATAAACCCTAAATAAAGAAAAAAAAAAACCCACAAAATCTCACTCCTCAATTCAAGAAACTATTTTTGGAACTTATCTACAAAAACCCAAATACTAGATTTAACAAGAGATTAAATGAATTGAAAATAAAACCCAGAATCTAAGTCAGGGAATGAGACAAACAGAAAGGGTAAATCTTGGTATTGGAAATGGCCGCCTAAGTCAATTAGTGGGACAAGAGTGTGGGTGAAGCAACAAGGTGTAAAAGACAGAGAAAACACACATACAAATGCAAGTTTCTAAGAGAATAAAACAAATAGGTTTAGAGAGGAAGAGTGAGAAGGAATGAGGGGGGAAGAACTATTTTTGGAGCTTATCTACAAAAACCCAAATACTATTTCTTGGTTCAAATAAACACTTCATCACTCATTTTGTTACTCTCTAGTCTCTACTCATATTGGAGTGAGTATTTATATAATCACTCCGTCTTATTTCAAATTGCACAAAACTGTATTTACACAATAATTAAAAAAAAGTAAAAAATATGATGTGTTGTGAGTGTAGATAAGTAGGAGAGAGAAAGTGAGGTAGAGAATAGTTAGTGGGTTAGTTGATGCGAGTATTCAAGTGGGTAAAAACTTTCCATTTTTGAATTTTGCAATTTTTATGAAACAACTAAAATGGCAAATTTCGTAATTTGAAATAGGACGGAAGAGTATTTATAAAAAAAATAATTCCTAAATAAGAGGAATATTATTTTTTTATGATTTTAATTTTTTATTTTATAAGTCAATTTTGACGTCGAGTATCAAAGTCTAGATTTTTCTATCTCAAGTAAAAATTTATTCTGTGTGAGTTAAGACTCATTGATAATTCTTAACTGACTGCTTTAGGTAGTAAGCTAAATATTTTTAACTTCGTGTTCACAAGTTAAAACTCTTGACAAGTTAAAACTCCATATTAACTACAAAAATTCAAACTATTACATGTCTAGTTTCAATAATTAAAAAATCAAGAGGAAGTATTGTATGAAACGGTCTTACATATAATACGAATCTCGACGGGAGAGGAAATAAGTTTGCCCCGTCCCGCTTAGGCGACAAACCATCTACTCTCTCAACAAGATCCGTCACATGTGTGAGTCCGTCTCACATTTTTCTTTTGTCAAAAATCAGTTTTTTATATGGTAATTATGATTTTATAGGACTTTTTCTTTATATTTTATACTCCTTCCGTCCCACCCGAATTAAGATTTCTGGGTTGGATACGGGGATTAAGGAAAAAGTGTTAGTGAAGTAGGTGTTGTGAGTATGAAAAGTGAATTAGGAGAGAGAAAGTGGGGTAGAGAATAATGAGTGAAAAGTTGTTGTGAGCGTGAATGTGGATCTCATTAAATAAAATACTTCCATTTTTTTTGTTGTCTTAATTTGAATGAGACACTCAAAATGAAAATTTGTTTTAATTCGAGTGGGACGGAGGGAGTACTTATAGGTAACCAACAAATTGGTTCAAAACTTCAAATCACTACAAGATCATTACACATTCTATAAAAAGAATAAATTGTGGAGTTCACTTATCTCAATAAGACATTCTTCAATATAATCTCAGTTGATAATAATAATAATATAAAATGAATTAGGAAAATTCTTGAGCTTAAGCTTTGGATTCAAGCTTCAAGGCTGTCTCTCTCATGGCTTCTGCAAGTTTCAGTTACAACAAACATTAATTTATTCTCCTTTTCTCTTTACCTCTGTCTCTCACATGTGCTTGTGTATGCTGTCAATTTACCATAATACCCATCTTGAACAGTTCAAAACCCAAGTGGGCCCCACTTATTGTAGTGGGTTACTCTTCTCTTCTGCCTGCGTAGTGATTTACTTTACCCTTGTTTGCTCATTTTGAGCTTATGTTTTGGCCTACAAAGAATTTTGCTCTCTTTTTTTCTTCTTTTTTCAAAATTTGTTCAAATATTTGCTTTGTTTTTTTTCCCGCTAATATGGAAAAGAAGCAATGTTATAATAACAAATATTATGAATATTCTTTCTATTCATTTTTAAATATTTAATTTTACAATTATATCAACAATAAAAGATTGTAAATCAAGTATTTAGAAGAAAAAAATAGAAAAGTTATTTTGGAACAAATTTTCACTAAAACTGAATACTCCACCATTTGAAATGTCACATAAAATTGTCACTAGTGGATCTAATAAATAGAAATTTTTTGAGAAGGATAGAATAAAAATTATTATTTGAGCTTTTCTATTGATTAAAAAAAAAAACCTTTATTGTTTCAAAAAAAAAAAAAAAACCTTTATAATTTAAATTGTGACATTAACAAACCATTTTAAATACTACCTCCGTCCCAGCTCAATGTGCACACTTACTTTTTAAGTGGGTGTCGTTGATATGTGCACAATCCAAAAAAGGAAAGTTTTTTATTATTTTTACAATCTTCCACTCATTCTCTCTCTTCCTCCCAACCATTCATTATTCTCCACTCATTCTCTTTCTTCCTCTCAACCACTCATTATTCTCCACTCATTCTCTTTCTTCCTCCCAACCACTCATTATTCTCCACTCACAATACTTTTGAATATAAATAATCTCTCCTTAAATATTGTGCCAAACAGTAAAGATGTGTATTGAGTTGTGACGGATGTAGTAAGACCTGCAAATATTTAACATCAAAACGGCGGGATTACAACAATAAAAAGATGGCCCATTTTGACCACTATCACACGTAATATGAGCAATCACTTTGTCGTGATCACTTTCTAGTGCGCTTCAAAAGACATTTTTTAGTACCAAATGATAACTTTTGCTTTTCTATTTTCATCATATATATGCAATCATGGTTTTCCTTTCTTTTCAAATCCTTCTTTTGATTGGAATTCATAAGTACATGCATAAATTTAGTTTTATGTATCAATATTACTTGAATTAGAGGGGGTCACTTGAATTTCAAAATATAAGCTTGTGATAATATAATTAAGAGAAAAAGAAATGGATTAAAACTTATGTTCGGAGGTTTCATTTCAAAAACTATCAACTTAAACATTTAAAGGGTCATAATTATAAAATTGTAATTTTGGGGACAGTTGACACTGGAGATGGGCGTTTCGGGTCCAAACCCGCGGACGGCCCGTGAGCCCCGCCGACCCGTGGCCCGCCAAGCCCGTACCCGTGATCCGCATATAAAATCCGTCTCTTAGCCCATGTATTAAGCAAATGGGCTGGGCCTCACTATGTTCAAACGGACCGGGCTAAGCCCGTGGGTTTGAAAAACTTGTTTGAAAACCCGTTTGGTCCGTCTGAAAACTTTTTTTACTTTTTTATTACTATCTTTGTCCCTAAATGAGTGTCTAAATTTCATTTTAAGAGACATTGAAAATCTCAACTTTGTTGTACAATTTGGTAGCAAATATTCATATATAATCTTGTAATCTCATTTCCAAACACTAAGTTTTGCACGTATAAAGAAACCGGTGAAAAAAATTTCGAAAAAAACATTTAGGGACAAAGTTATGTTAAAAAAAGACATTCATTTTGGGACAAATATTTCTTGAAAATGGACACTCATTTAGGGACAAAGGGAGTATTTTTTTTTTCAAAATACCTTTATTTCCCGTTAAAATGGGTATATATAATGTTTTAATAATTTTATTCATTAAATGGAGTATGTTTAATATTTTAACAATTTTATTTATTAAAATTCTAAGATTATCTCACTTTTTTCATTTTCTTTAACAATATACTAATATTATTACGCCATTTATATTTTTACTAAATTATAAATTAACTTGTAATGTCTTTCCTATTTTCCTTAAATACTTTTTGTCTTTTCTGTATTTCTCAGATTTAGTAAAGAAAATAAGAAATAAAACTCGTTGGGTAAAACCTAAGGGTTTAAGGGCGGGCCGGGTTTTTTTTTTTTTTTTTTTTTTTTTTTGGAAACCAGGGCGGCACCTGGGAGGATTTTATTAATTAAAAATAAATAAAATTACAAGAGGGGGACAACCACCCGACTTAATGCCGGATATGGAGCCGGACTTCGAAGTCCAATAAATAAGACAAAGCCTCAAAAGGTAAAGCCATCTAAAAACTAAAATCCTAAAAAAATTAAACCATAAAATGATCCTCACATTACCATTTGTAGCCCATACATGAGTCTTCAACATCATCAACCCAAGCTTCATATGCATAACCTATGAGTCCACCATACAAGCCCAAAATCCGATCCAAAACCAGTCCAAAAGATAAGTCCAACCGTGCCCCATAGCCCAGAAAACCGACCGGTCCATATCCACGACCCGCTCGGCCCCAACCAGCCCGCTCGACCGCGCAAGAACCAAGACTCGGCCGTGCACTATTAGACTCAAAATCCATATTTCTGTAATCCTTCCCTCGGCCGCGGCAAGACCTCCATTCGTCCGAGCAAAATGCATCTGCTCGGCCGAGTCATATATGGTGCTCGGCCGAGCACCCCCTTCTTTCGACATAGCAACCACCATCATCAAAGCGTAAAGCGTCCAATACACCTCTAGGAAGATCCCGAGTCGTATTATATACCCTCTGATTCCCATGGATATGCGCCTCTGCAGCCAATCTGTCTGCCACTCCGTTCGCTTGACGAAGGACATGTTCTAAACCATAACCTCTTACGAATACCGAACAATCCCGGATTTCATACGTGTATTGCCAAGGACTTTGAAATTTACCTTTTAAAATGTTGACAGCCACCAAAGAATCAGAAAGAACCATCACTGACTGCAACCCCCACTGACGACACATGCACAAACCATCACGAAGTGCGAAAATCTCAGCTTGCATGTTTGTGCCCATGCCATAAAAATGAGAAAAGGCAAACACCTAAAATTTGGCTTTTTTAGTGCCTTTAATATATAAACCGTTTATATATTAATACAACCTGCTCCCAACGGGAGTAGAACCTGAGACCTCCCCCCAGGGGAAGACTCTAATACCAAGTGGATACCACTAGACCAAGAGGTCATTGGTAAAAAATTTGGCTTTATAGTGCCTTTAGTATATAAACCGTTTATATACTATAGAACCTGCTCCCAGCGGGAGTAGAACCTGAGACCTCTCCTCCAGGGAAAGGCCATGATACCACTAGACCAAGAGGTCATTGGTTAAAAATTTGGCTTTATAGTGCCTTTAGTATATAAACCGTTTATATACTATAGAACCTGCTCCCAGCGGGAGTAGAACCTGAGACCTCTCCCCCAGGGAAAGGCCATGATACCACTAGACCAAGAGGTCATTGGTAAAATTTGGCTTTATAGTGCCTTTAGTATATAAACCGTTTATATACTATAGAACCTGCTCCCAGCGGGAGTAGAACCTGAGACCTCTCCCCCAGGGAAAGGCCATGATACCACTAGACCAAGAGGTCATTGGTTTTTTAGGACTTGCAAGAGGGCCGGACCGTGTTCAGCCTGCGGGCTCACACATCACGGACGGGCTTAAGCCCGTTTACCCGCGGATTTGATCAAAAAGTTACCTCTTAAGAGTGTATCTAATACTTTGGTATAAAAATTGCAATATTTTTATAATTATGCAATTTTTTATCAAATATCTCCAACAATTTACTTTAAATTTAATACCAAATAAGAATATTTTGAAGTATTTATTATTATTTCACTTATATAAATAATATTAGGTTTTGTATTTTTTTTGTAATATAATATTTTTATTTATATTAAAAACCAAAATTACAAAAACATAAAAAAGAGGGTTTTTTATAAAAAGAAAAAGGCCAAAATATGTCTGACCCCCCCAAAAGTATACATCATTTCTCACTTTGCACCCTCGCGCGAATTTTGTCCCAAGGCGGCACCTTAACTAACCTTTAATCCCACTTTGCACCCTAGCACGTAACAGAGTTAGAAATTTACTAGAAATTGGTCATGTGCATGTCACGTGAGGGTTACTTACGTCATTTCATTGTGTTTGAGATATGTTTTAACCTCCCATAGTATCTACTCAATCCCACTTTACACTCTTGCTCAAAATTTACTTCCTTTTAATATAAAAAAGATTGTTAAACTATTTATAATAATTTTATCTATTCATTATTAATAATAATAATTAATGTCCATAAAAAATTATATACTAATTAAAATTAAGTTTATTAATAATTTATCATTTATTATATAAATATTTAACTTAAATGTCAATAATTTAACTTACAAGCAAAATAATACTATCTAAATATTATTCTACAAACGAATTGAAACAAAAAGTACTAATAATAAATAAATAAATAAATAAAACAAAGAAAGAAAGAAAGAAAAATAGATTGACAAAAAAAGGTAGGAAAAAAACAAACGGTTATTCTAATATTTGCCCTAAGAACAAATGATAAAACTTAAATATGGTAGTGAATCTATGTAATTATAGCCATTTTACTCAGGAAATCTTAACATATTACTGAAAGTTACTATAGTTACATGAATTCACTGCCATATTTAAGTCTTATTATGTGCTCTAACGGGACACGGTAGAAAAACCAAAAACAAAACCTAATTTTTGTTAGCCTTTTTCCACTTACTACACTAGCTCACCGCCTCACCCCCTCTTTCTATTCATTTTACCTAATTCGTGATTACACCCATCGGTTTTTTTTTTTTTCTAATCCGGCCATAAATCGTCAAACTCTCTTTGCCGCCCACCCTTTATCCCTTCACACTTAGTATATCTCCAGCGCCTTTCAAGTAGAGGTGTTTAATTTCCAAATCTCCGATCGAATTTTCAGTTGAGTTCAATCATCAAAAAGAAAAATCTCTGGTCAAATTCTTTGGGTGGACTATATTACAAATCTTTAGTCGAAATTTGCACTATATATTGTAATACCCGTTAACCATTTTCATGAAGAATTGCATGTGGATTTCGTGTTTTATTCATACTTGGAGACATGATGGTCATGGTGGTTGTTATTGGCCAATGGGTGACGACAATGTTGGGTGGAGAAAATATTTGCCACCCTGAATACCCAATTCACATTAATACCCTTATCTTTTCAAGACAACGTAAATACCCCTCGTGTGAGATGCACTTGACCGATTTTCGTCAAATTTCTAACTTTGTTTCGTGCTAAGGGGCAAAGTAGGATTCAAGATTACTTAAGGTGCCACCTTGGGACGAAATTAGTTGTTGAAAAGTGGGAATTTGTGTATATTTTGGGGGGCTGAACATATTTTTGTTGGGACATGGCTTGCAACACAAGTCATTTAGACTTCCATTCATAAAATTATGATTATAATGTTAATTATAAAGTATAGTTTATAATGAAATGTGTAGAATTCCTGGATATATAATTACCTAATTGTGATGGGCAAAAGGGTAATATAATATCACTTATCTTGAAAGGGTGTGGTCCCTAAGTGAAATGTCACCAAGTCTCCTATATAAAGGGTGTTCCATCAACCCTTAGAGACTAATGAATTCTTGCTTTTCTCATCTAAATTTATCTTCATATTGTTAGAAGACTTTGAGAGAATAAAGAGACATTATCACTTAGAAGAGCACCCTCCCTATTTTGTTCTTCTTCTTGTTCTTCATTTCTCCCTACAACATTCATATGGATTCAACAGGTAATTGTTCTTAATCGCTTCCGCTTCATCTTCTTCCTCAATCTTATTCTGAAATGAGTGTGGCATTTAGGGATATAAAGAATTGTTTCAACAATTGGTATCAGAGCCCCGTTCATTTTGGTTTAAGTTTGAGTTCTTCTTTTAGAAAGTTTGTACTTTCATTTTGATTCATTTTTCCTGTTGAATCATTAAGTTTTGATGTTGATTAGGGACTCTAATTCGTTCATAGAGTACTGATAATCATCATCTTAAATTCAGAAAATGGTTTGAAAGTGTTTTGTTCATTAAATTAAATGGTTCAAGTTTGACTATCTATTCATAACATGATTATGTATAACGCATAATTGTGTGGATCTACATACTTGATTCCATGCTTTTTAAACAAGATTATCCCTTAATAACATGATTTTATGTTGTAAAGAACATATCATGTGGATCTACTTGTTTATTTTTGGTTTTGGGAATGTTTTGACAAAATTCAGAAAGTGCAGAAAATGGGGTGCTCGGCCGAGTCTTATGAGGTGCTCGGCCGAGCACTTGAAACGGTGCAATATGTCCAAAAGGCAAAGTTTCTGTAAATTTGGTGCTCGGCCGAGTCTTATAAGGTGCTCGGCCGAGCAGGCAGATTTTGGCACGGTCGTGCGTTATGTTTAGCACGGTCGTGCAGATCGTGTCGAATTGACCAAACCTTCTGAAAATTGGTGCTCGGCCGTGTCATTGCCTATGCTCGGCCGAGCATTTACTGTTCACAGGTTTTGAATTTTTTAAAGTTTTGCACTATTTTGTTTTTCCCTTTGGAACAAAACATACATTTTTTCAAACCCTAAGGCCTTGATTAATTATATGCTTTGATAATTTTATTCATTGTTTAAATAATATTGTCGCCTAAGTGATTTACGTTATTTTGTAAAGTGTTGGATGTTTGAGTTGATATGTGAATGGCTTGAATTTTCCAAAGAAGATCTTGACATTTGACTAAACTTGGCTATTCATGTGGTAACAAGTAAAATGAACATTAGGTTATTTTCTTAGATGCTTATATCGGCCCAAAGGAAGATTATGTATTTATTAAAATATAATTTCAAATTACTTGTTACCTAAGGCAATCATTTATGAGTCAACTCGCAATCCAAAGATTAGTTTTGATGTCATGTTGATTGGCTTGTTGATGGATTTCGTTGATATAATTAATCATTTTTCATTATGTAGTATCTTATACATGTTTTGTATTCATTCTTGTTCTCGAAATTCCAACAGATTTACTTATAGCTTCATCCGTGATTACTGCTATGAGTACCTTACCGATGCTTAATGGGATTAATTTTAAAACTTTGAAAAATAAATGGATGATGATCTTAGGCTATATGGACATAGATCATGCATTAAGGGAGCCGTTTCCTCTTCCTCTCTCTAATGAAAGCACTCAAGAAGATTGCTTAAATGGGGAGAAGTGGAAACGCTCCAATCGTGTGAATCTAATGATCATGAATTAGTTGTCCCGGAGACCATTTTGACCGGTATCTGCAAGGATATTGATGCTAAAACATTCCTTGATATGCTTGAGTAACGTTTGGCATCTACCTCTTCTCATGGGACAAAGAGAAAAGGGAAGGATGTTGCGGTTGCAAGAAATAAGAAGCGTAAGGGATCATCTAATGATCATGAAGAATGCTTCTTTTGCAAGGACCTCAATCACATGAAGTACGACTGCCCTAAGTATCACGCTTGGCGTGCTAAGAAAGGTATGTCATTTGGTCTTTGTTTGTGATAAAGGGTAATTTGGTTTCATTTCCTACATATACATAGTGGTTGAATATTGGAACGACAACTCACATAAAGGAAGTTTATGTAGGATTGCCTGAAATACCGAAGTCCTGGAGAAGATGAAGGATTCATCTATATGGAAGCCGGGATCCGGTTGAAGTGCAAAGCATCGGGAATTTTTGTTATTGTTAAAGTACTTAGTAATATTTGTATAAATACTACATTTGTTGTACCGTCATTTAGACGGAATTTGATATTTATCACACTATTGAACAAAGAAAGTTATTTTGTTCAATTTTATAAATGTGATTTTTATTTTTATTCCAATGTTGATGGTACTAGTACTTTGTCAAGTAGTCTTTATTCACTTGACCTTATTTACACAATAAATAAATCCCATAAATAATGAAACCAAAACTAGAAAGCAAAAGTTATCAAGTAAATTTTTAAGGCATAGGCGTTTGGGTCATATTTTCAAGAGGAAAATTGATAAGCTTATGTTAAAGGAAATCTTGAACAAACTTGATATTTCGGAAAATACTTTTGCATTAAATGCCTTAAAGGAAATTTACAAACATTAAAAGAATAAGTATTCTCGAGAGCATCAAGTGTCTCAAAGAACTAATGCATTCTGATATTTGTGGGTCATTTATTAATCCTTCGTGGAAAGGTCAACAATAGTTATTATGTTTATAAATGACTACTCTCAATATGGATATATTTTTTACTTCATGCAAAGACTCTCGTTATGGACGTTTTCAAGTCTTATAAGGACAGTTGGAAATCAACTTTGAAGACTATTAAGAACATTAGGTCCAATCATGATAGTGTATACATGGTTGAAATGATTGTTAAAGGGAACAACGTCCAGGTCCGTTTTACTCGCTATTTTGAAGAGTGTGGGATTGTCTCCATCTACATTAAGCTGGGTACGCCTAGCATAAATGATGTAACAAGAGAAATAATGAAATCCTTGAGGATATGGTAAAAGGTATGTTTTTGTACTTCTTTTACCTCATTCATTATGAGCGATACAGTAAAACCGTAGCTCTTATTCTCATTAAAGCTCCCTCTAAAGCTACTAATATAAACCCTTTTTTGATTTTGGGACAAATAAGGAACACATCCTTAAATCATCTTCATTTATGGGGTTGTCTAGCATAAGGGTAGATCTTATAAGTCTACTAAAGGCAAGTTGGACATAAGATTGTTAGTAGTTATTCATGGGGTAAGCCGAGAGATCTAGGGGATATATAAATTTTACAACCCGAAAATTAGAACATTTTGAAAAACGAGAAAAGCTAGGTTCTTTGAGGATGTTGAATTTAGTGGGAGATTAGGTGTAATATTTTGAATTTGGAAAAGAAGAGGCATCCATTTCTTCACCTCTTCCATAAAGTTCCAATTTGATTTCAAATTTTGTACTTGATATTCAAGAAGAACATACAATTCAAAATAAATATGGGTTCCCTATAAATATTGAACAACATGAGAATGTTGATCATAAGAAGGAAATTCAACAACCTCAAAATTAGGAAGAACCAAGTTCCCTTAAAGAGATACAATAGAGTAAGAAGGATTGCAATACCAGATAATTATGAGATGTATCTTACCGAAAAATAAAGGACACATAGGTTTAGTGGGAGATGAGCCATTCATCTACCATAAAGCCATTATGGTCCTAATTCTCAAAAGTAGATTAATACCATATATAAAGAGTTGAAATCTTTGAAAGATAACAACTTTTGGGATCTTTTACATTACCTAAAGATGTGAAACCTATAAATGGGTCTCTAAGACCTATAAGGATTCACAAAAGTAATGTTGAAAGATATAAAGACCCATTTAGTTGCTGAAGAATTTTCAACTCATAAGAAAGGCATTAATTATCAAGAAAGAAACATTTCCCGGTATCTTCTAAAAACTCTTTTAAAATCATTATGGCACTAGTAGCAATTTGTGTCTTAAGCTTCATCAAATGGATATTAAGATAACTTTTCTTAATTGAGACATTGAGGAAACTATCTATATGGAGAAATTCATTTATGACTTAAGCAAACTTCTCATTAATGGTATTTAAAGATTAATCAAGTTATTCTTTCATTTGGTTTTGAAATGAATCTTGATAAATATTGTGTATACCATAAGTTCAGTGGGAGTAAAAATTATAATTTTGGTCTTATATGTGGGTAATATTTGCTTGCTAGTAATGTTTTAAACCTTAATAAGGAAACTAAGAAATTTCTTTGGAATGAAAATTATTGGTGAGGCATCTTTTTGTATTAGGAATCCAAGTTCACTGTGAGTATTCACGTAGTATTTTGGGATTATCACAAAAGGCCTATATAGAAAAGGTATTACAAAAGGTATAGCATGCAAAACTATAAACCACTTGACACCCCTAATTTTAAAGGAGACATACTTAGTCTCAAACAGTGTCCTAAAGTTAATTATGAATCCAAGTATATAGAAAATATCTCTCTTTGCATCAGCAGTAAGAAAGCTTAATAAATGCGTAAGTCTTGCATTCAATGTTGGGATGCTTGGTCAATACCAAAGCAATCCAGAAAGAACATTAAGTAGTAGCCAAAAGAATGATATAGTATTTACAAAATACAAAGATCTACATGCTTATTTTTAATCGGATAATCTTGAGATCATTTGGTATTCCGATATTTGTTAAAATTACATGGCTACATAAGTTTTAATGGACTGTGATTTGTCAAAACAAGTGTCGAAAGACCAATTAAGATATGACTATCAGATAGCAGTTCCGTACTCTAACAAAAGGTTTATGGATTTAGACATTAAGTATCTTGTTATAAAGAAAAGAGTACAAAATGAACAGAGAAATACAACTTATTAGAACAAACTCCATAATTTAACGGATCCATTTATGAAACGTTATCATCTCTAGTGTTTCACGAGCATGTTGCTCATATGGGTGTAACAATTTGATAACATTTAATTTAGTGGGAGTTTTGTGTTGTACTTCATTAATTGTTCTATTATTTTTTATCTCATTTGGTTAAGTTGGACTAGTTGGAAGAATATGTATATATTCATTATGATTCCATGCTACACATCTATACTTTTGATCTATGTCATTTAGTTGGATTTGTATACGTGATTATTGTGGGTTTAGTTGCGAATCAATTACACCGACTGCTCCTTTAGTCCTATACTTGTATGGCTAATGGACGAGATTGTTATAAATGACAATAAAGTGCGCACATTAGGGTTGTCATTTGTGTTATATTCATGATTTAAAGGAAAGACTTTGTTTTGCAACCCAAGTAGGAGATTGTTGGGACAGGGCTTGTAATACAAGTCATTTAGACTTCCATTCATAAAATTATGATTATAATGTTAATTATAAAGTATAGTTTATAATGAAATGTGTAGAATTCCTGGATATATAATTACCTAATTGTGATGGGCAAAAGGGTAATATAATATCACTTATCTTGAAAGGGTGTGGTCCCTAAGTGAAATGTCACCAAGTCTCCTATATAAAGGGTGTTCCATCAACCCTTAGAGACTAATGAATTCTTGCTTTCCTCATCTAAATTTATCTTCATATTGTTAGAAGACTTTGAGAGAATAAAGAGACATTATCACTTAGAAGAGCACTCTCCCTATTTTGTTCTTCTTCTTGTTCTTCATTTCTTCCTACAACATTCATATGGATTCAACAGGTAATTGTTCTTAATCGCTTCCGCTTCATCTTCTTCCTCAATCTTATTCTGAAATGAGCGTGGCATTCAGGGATATAAAGAATTGTTCCAACATTTTTTTCCAAAGAAAAATGGATAGCGCAACTCTATATCTTGCGCCAAATTTGAAGCAAGATATAGAGTTGCACAGTTTTAAAGCAAATGAGAGTTCTATTGGAGTAAAAACATGTTCTATTATGAAGTATAATAGAATACAGTTGTTGGAGATAAGTCTAAAGTCATCTTCAACGTGCATCACATTACCTGATTTACCACTATTATTATACCCTTGTATCAAATTTAGTTTGACATCATCAATACTATTCACTTCTGTTAGTGCAGACGGAGGTGTTACCTCAGATGTTGCCACTGACAGTCTAAGTGCTGTGACGAAAATAATTTGTAATTTGACATTTCTTTCTAATATAATTTTATACTAATGTCCTAATATTATTGTCTAGATGTTGGTCCATATTTTCAGGTCTAATAAAGTTGGTTTATGGAGCTTAAAATGTGGAAGAAAAATTAATGGAGATTTATTCATAATTGGCGAGTAAATGAAGGAGTCTCAAACATATTTAACATGTGTTAAATATGGAGAAAAACGTGGGAGACCATTTCAAAGTTGTTGTTGCTGATTAATTAAAGATGTACAAGGCTTTGGAAGTATGAGGTACAAGAAGGAGAAGCAAGGACTTGGGATTCAAGAAAGCGGTTGAGAAAAATATGGAAAAGAAGACCAAGTCTTCCTTGAAGATAGGAGATCATGGCCAACTCACTCCACTCTCCCCTCACACGATCACAAACATCCCCAAGGCTGTTCTTTGTGTAGCCTCCAAGTATGTGTGGCTATATAAAGAGTGCTTGGATGAAGAATGAAGTGAAGCCAATTTTATAAACACATCCATAGCACAAAAAGACCAAAGTACTCTTAGCTCATTTTGAGATTCTGTCTTCCATACACTCTTTTATCACTCAAATACTTCGGGTTTGAGTGAGTTTTGGTTAGGATAGAATCTTGTACTTTGTTCTTACTTTGGTTCCATAGAGAGTATATCATAGTTTGTATAGGGAATCATTTTAAACTTTGTAATTGGTTTTGATTATAAGGTTTTCGCCATCTAGGCATCTCAAGTTATATTTATATAACTTGAGAAAAATATTTCTCTTGTGCTATTTATTTTCCGCTGCAAAAACTCTACAATTTTTGTGTGTCTATTTTCTGTCCGTCTGGAGTGTTACCTGGGGTGTTACTTAACACTTGAGGTAACATCTGTTCTCAGCAAGCTATTGACAAACAATTTCAATTGGCACCAGAGCCCGGTCACTTGACATACTAAGTGGTTCGTTCCAGTTTGTCATGGCTTTCGATCCTGCTAATCCCAATCAGAAACGTCTTCCTATTTTAGATGGCTCGAATTATGCTTATTGGAAGATCCGCCTACGCTCGCATATCAAATCAATTGATCTTCGGGTTTGGCGATCTATAACAAATGGTTACTCTCTCCCTATGTTACCTCCAGATGAAGATGGTGACGTTCAAGTCAAACCTGAATCGGAGTGGACTAATGAAGAGATTACTCTAGCTAATTATAATGAAAAAGCACTTAATGCTATTTTTGAATGGGTTGATATGCATATTTTTAAACTTATTCAAAATAGTTCCACTGCTCAAGAGGCATGGGACACTTTACAAAGATTTTGTGAAGGTGATAGTAGTGTGCGTGATAATAAGCTTAGAACTCTTACTGGCAAATTTGAAAGATTGAGGATGGGTGAAAATGAAACAATTTCATCCTATTTTGAAAAATTGTTTGATATTGCAAATGAGTGTCAACTTTTGGGTGAACCTTTACCAACAAACAACTTATTTCAAAAGCTATTCGAACTCTCCCCGAGAGGTTCAATATGAAAGTTTCATCTATTGAAGAAGCCCACAATATTTCTACAATGAACATCAATTCTTTAATAAGTATTTTGAAAAATTTTGAGTCAAATCTCCTTGAACAAAGTGAGGCTTCTAAAGGAAAAAATGTTGCTTTAAAAGTGCAATCCTCAGATTTTTCAAATGATGATGAAGATGAAATTTTTGAAGAATTGGATGAAAGTGCCAGTGTTGCTTTACTTGCTAGAAAATATAATGCAATGGTTAAAAAGTTTAACAATGAAAAAGTGCAGGTAAAAGCAAAGGAGAAACAAACCAAGGTGTATGATTCGATGCCAAGAAGGACGTTCCCATCTACTCAAAAGTCAGCCCCTATGCGTAGAGCATCCTCAGATCAATCAAGGTCTGATCCCAAATACATTGATTCAATTCAATGTCATGCTTGTTCGGGATGGGGTCATTACGCAAACGAGTGTGCCAACACACTACGGAAGAAGGGAAAGAACCTATGGGTATCCCTGAGTGACAATGAAGATGAGGGTTCAGTCCAGGAAGAAGAACCAGATCAAACAACCATGTATGTCACAGTCAGTGACTTGCAGACTGAACATGTTACCAGAGATGTTATGTCAACTGAGATAACATCCGAGACCACATCTGTCAGGTATAACAATTTCAGTTCTGATAATAATGTTTGTTTCATGGTTTCCACTAATCTTGATACATGAAGTTCGCAAGAGGATGAGATGAGCAAAGATGAGCACATTGAAGACTTAAAAAATCCTCTATAAGGATATGCTCAAGGAATGGAAGAAGGAGAACCAAATGGTTAAGACTTTAACCAAGAAGAACGATGGACTCAAGGCCTACTTGAACCGAATGGAATCTCAAGCATCCCAGAAAGATGTCGAGCTAGAAAAAGTCAAGGCCAAGTTGACTCTAGCCGAAACTACCTTGAAGAAGCTCAACACCGGATCGTCCAAACTTGATGAGATCCTAAACTTGGGTAAGACTTTGAGAGCAGGTATTGGTTTCCGAGAATCATTAGAAAGTATTACTTCTTCTTTGTCTTGTAATGAACATAACGTAAATTTTGTAAAAGGTCACGAGTTTGATCAAAATTCTTGTTCAAATGATGTTTCTGAAAAAGGGAAAGTGTGTCAATACTGTCACACTACTGGACATTTTAAAAATAAATGTACAAAGCTTTCATAGAAAGAGTCCAGTCCAGATGTGTTACCTGAAGTGTTACCCAGCACTCCAGATAACACACACTGTCAGAAAGTCAAAATGTCAAAAAAGAAGTCATGGAAACCAAAAGCCAATGTGAGATGTGATGTTGTATATACTGCCTTAAAAACAAATGTTGAAGGATCATGGTATTTTGATAGTGGGTGTTCACGCCATATGACGGGAACAAAAATGTTTTTAAAAAACTATGAATCCGTTCAAGGGGGTAGTGTAACTTATGGTGGTGGGAGCAAGAGTAACATAATAGGAAAAGGAACACTAAATGTGAATGGTTTTCCTGCTTTAAAAAATGTCTTGCATGTAGATGGCCTAGTAACTAATTTAATTAGTATTAGTCAACTTTGCGATGACAACATGGAAGTAAAATTTAACAAGGACACTTGTGAAGTTTTTGATGGTACTAACAATTGTGTTATGACAGGAACTAGATCAAGTGATAATTGTTATCGTGTGAAAGATAAATTCATGTGCAACACCGCACAAATTGATGTCACAAACTTATGGCATCAAAAGTTGGGACATGTTCATTTGAGGAACATTGATAAGATTGTTAAGTTAGATGCTGTTAAAGGAATTCCTAAACTAGATCTTAAAAATCCTATCATTTGTGAAGATTGTCTTAAGGGGAAACAAACTCGTGTTGCCCATAGTGCTGCCCAACATTCCGAGCAACACTCTGGAACAACACACTGTTTTCAACTCTTACATATGGATTTAATGGGTCCAATTGAGGTAGAGAGTTTTGGAGGAAAGAGATATTCTTATGTCATTGTTGATGATTTTTCGAGATTCACTTGGGTTTATTTTCTAAAAGAAAAATCGGAAACTTTTGAAAAATTTAAACTTTTACACTCCAAAATCAAAAACATGTTTTGTGCCTCTATCTTTAGAATCAAATCTGATCATGGGAGAGAATTTGATAATATTTTATTTTCTACTTTTTGTGAAAGAAAAGGAATACATCACGAGTTTTCAGCTCCTAAAACACCTCAACAAAATGGGGTGGCCGAAAGGAAAAATCGTACTTTACTTGAAATGACTCGTGTGATGTTGTTTTCTAAAAGGATTTCTAAAAGATTTTGGGCCGAGGCACTTAACACGGCTTGTCACACAATTAATAGAGTTTTTCTAAGACCCGGAACCACTATGACACCTTATGAAATTTTGAATGGCAAGAAGCCAAAAGTTCACAATTTTCATGTCTTTGGGTGTGTGTGTTACATTTTGAATGACCGGGATTACTTAGCAAAGTTTGACTCTAAAAGTGATAGGGCGATATTTCTTGGATATGCGGTAAATAGTCGGGCATATAGGGTTTACAATCTTAGACTAAAAACCATCCAAGAATCTGTTAACATTGTTTTTGATGATCTCTCTAGTATTTCAGGTGAAGGTGCTCAAGAGTCTCCTCTGGTGTTGTTAGAAGATGTCATACAAACTGCAAATGACATCACAGATGTTAACACAGATGCTGAGCAGAATGTTATCATAGATGAGACAACACCTCAGGCAACACCTGAGTCCAGTGATCCATCCGAGTTTGATGCAGAAGTTCATGATGACGCAAGAAGGGATCCTCCACCCAGAATTCGTAGGAATCATCCTACAACTCAGGTAATTGGGGAAGTGAATGAAGGGGTCCGAACAAGAAACAAAGAACCCGTGAATTATCGGGAAATGGTAAGGTATGTGTGCATGTCAACCACATACACCAAGGTAAAACACTCTTGTTTTGTGTCATCCATAGAACCTAAAAATGTGATTGAAGCTTTAAAAGACAATCTTTGGATTCAAGCTATGCAAGACGAACTAGATCAATTTACCCGAAATAATGTATGGCTTTTAGTACCCCGTCCCATTAATACTAATGTTATTGGGACAAAAATGGATTTTTAAAAACAAAACGGATGAAGAGGGTAATATTTTTCGAAATAAAGCTCGTCTTGTGGCTCAAGGCTATACACAAGTGGAAGGTATCGACTTTGACGAAACCTTCGCACCCGTGGCTAGAATTGAGTCTATAAGACTTCTCTTAGCCATAGCTTGTTATCTTAGAATCACTTTGTATCAAATGGATGTTAAAGCAGCATCTTTAAATGGATATTTAGATGAGGAAGTTTTTGTTGAACAACCTAAAGGTTTTGAAGATCCATCCCAACCAAACCATGTGTATAGACTTGATAAAGCCTTATACGGTCTAAAACAAGCTCCGCGCGCATGGTATGGTCGTTTAACTAGTTTTTTGCTTGAATATGGTTTTATTCGAGGAGAGGCGGATAGAACCTTATTCATTTTAAAACATAGAAAGGAACTTGTCATTGCTCAAATCTATGTTGATGACATAGTCTATGGCTCTACTTAAAAAATTTGTTTGAATTATTTTGTAGAGGCTATGACATCAACTTTCGAGATGAGCATGATGGGTGAACAAAAATTCTTTCTTGGCTTGCAGGTGAGACAACTACCCGATGGAATATTCATCTCACAAAGCAAGTACGCAAAAAATCTAGTCAAGAAATTCGGCTTGGAGGGGTCAAAAAGTTCCTCGGTTCCTATGGCTACTACACTTAAACTCGGCAAGGATGAAGGGGGAGAAGCAGTCGATCCTACCCTTTACCGTTCTATGATTAGTAGCCTTCTTTACCTTACCTCTAGCCGACCCGACATTATGTTTTCTGTGTGTGTCTGTGCACGATACCAATCCAACCCTAAAGTCTCTCATCTTAATTCTGTGAAAAAGATAATTAAATATGTTTCCGGAACGAGCGAATTAGGAATATGGTATGCTAAAGATACAAATACAAATCTAGTAGGCTTTAGTAATTCAGATTGGGCGGGGGATATAGATGACAGAAAAAGTACTAGTGGGGGGTGTTTTTACTTGGGTAATAATCTAGTATCATGGTATAGTCGTAAACAAAATTGTGTGTCGCTCTCTACTGCTGAGTCTGAATACGTGGCAACGGGGAGTTGTTGTACTAAATTAATATGGCTAAAACATATGTTAGACGATTATGGGCTTGAGAGTAAAAATATGATCATGTACTGTGATAGTTTGAGTGCCATTAACATTTCCAAGAACCCAGTCCAACACTCCCGCACAAAACACATTGATATTCGTCATCATTTTTTAAGAGATATGGTTGAAAAAGGCTTAATAACTATAGAGCATATTGATACCAAGTATCAATTGGCTGACACTTTTACAAAGGCCTTAGACCATGAGAGATTTTCGTTTTTGAAAAACTCTCTTGGTCTTTGCAATCTCTAAATTATTCCTGCTTTCTGGTGTTACCTCGAGTGTTTACAGCACCTGAGATAACACTTGTATATTATTGTCTGTCTTGTTTAAAAAAAAAAAAAAATATTGTTTAATCTGTCAGTGGGTGGTCTCTTCTATCCATTGACGGTGGCACATACTGACCTTTTTGTTATGGTAAGATAACAATCTAGATAACATTATTGATAACATTCCTCTTTAAACTCAAAAGTGACAAAATCACTAATCTTTTTCAAAGGCAAAAAGGCTAAAAACACTTATAATATTTTCTTAGTAGCTCGGGGCACGGCGTTCGCTGCGACGATGCACTATTGTCAAAGGGGGATATTATCTAGTGATCTTGTACTAAGTATTAGGAACATGGAGTTCGCCACTACAATGTTTCCTACTTGAACGGTACAAATCACTAAAACATGTTTACACTTTATAAGGACTCGGGGCACGGAGCTCGCTACTACGATGCTTCCCTGTAGATAAAGAAGTGTGAATCATGTTTATATTTTTAAGTGTTTGAAGATGAAGAACAAGTTTTTTTTTTATTATTATTATTTTGCCTAACTAGTTAATTTTTGGCAAGCTTGTTCTACCTCAATTGCTTATTAAAGAATCATATCTTCGCCTCAAAAGTGAGGTCATCTCGCCCTAATTGCCTCAATTTAATCAAGGGATGTTATCATAAGTGTTGCCTTAAGTGTTACCATCGTTGCCATCAACACATTAGTGTGTGCTACATTCGTTTTTTTATGTATTTAGATTTGTTTCTTAAGTTTTCAAAGTTTGAAAGTCTTTTTATCTTTAAAAAAGAGTTTACAATTTTGAAAAAGTCTTAAACAAATCTTTTATCTTTGGTAAAATTTAGTTGGAACAATCTTCCTACAATTTAGGGATTCATCTTTTAAATTTTTTGGAGATTGTTGCACTCATTATTTTATCATTTTTTTACTGTTGTTGTTCTTTTCGTCTTTTATTTTTTCTCTTTTTTTTTCGTTTTATATATTATTTAAAAAAAAAAAAACAGTTGTGTAGGGGAGTTTGTTAGTTGTGTGCTTGTAAATAGGGTGATTTAATTTAGGTTAGTTTTAAATGTGAGGAAAAATAGGGGTTTAGTTAATTTAAATGATAAGAGTTAAGTTTGAATTAAATATTTATCCCTTTTTCACATTTTTAACCTTCCTAGAATATCTTTTCCTATTTACTCTCCTTATTTTTCTCACCAAACTCTTTTTAACTCTCCCTCTCCTCACTGCCTTCTTCAAATCGACGACAACCCAAAACCCTCAAAACCCTTCTTCGATTTCTCCAAAAAAATTCTCCAATTTCTTCCCAAAAATTCAACAATGGTGAAACCCCCTCAAAACCCTAACCAACCCGCACCTCAAGAAGAGTCTCCAGGTGCTGCCTCAAATGTTATGTCGCCCATGGACATCTCACCTTTGGTTTCTCAATTTTCAACCCAAATGGCTATGTCCATTGATGAACCATCTCAAATGGTTACCTCGGCGCAACCTAAGCCCCCTCAGACTGCTTCTCAACCACCAATTCCCGCCACAAAGAGAATCAAAAGAAAAGCCCCTTCCACCGCAACAAAGATTGGTGCTGCTCCTTCGGCTAGGAGGCGTACCTTGAGCCGACTTAGTGCTATAGCAAGATCAAAAATCCCATCCAACACCTCCGACGATCCAGTGGAGGTTTCCGACGAAGAAGAAGAGTCGCTCGGTCTCTCCTCCGATCACAATTCGGATCAAAACTTTGCTGTACCTCCAGCCGAGCAAGCACAATCAGTGGAAAGCCTGGATACTTGGGTGGAAAATGTAGAAGAGACTTTTGCTGCAGCTCAAAAACGAGTGATCAAAGCCAAGGGAAAACAGAATGTTCCCTCGGATGCTGCCAGACCTCATAAAACATCCAAGGTAACATCCCGATCTTCTAAACCGCCTAAAGTTCCTGTCTCCTCTTCTGAATTGTTTGAATCTTCCGATGATTTTCTGGAGGGTAGTCTCAATGATGATGATGAGGATTTTCCAAAACCATTTCTTAATTTGGAGTTTTTCAAAAGAGCTAATATGGAGAAATGGTTGGATCTTTCTTGTGTGAAAATGCATCGTGAAAAGTTTATTGATGAAGCAAACTTGAAGAAGCATGGAGTGTTTCAATTTTTGGAGGATAGAAATTTTCTAAATGCTAATCTTTATCCCGCAAATTATGTGGAAAATGTTGTTAGGAATTTCTATGCCTTCATCCCAATCTTGACAATGAACAATCGCCTCAGTTTGGCAAAATTTTTCTTAGGAGTAAAGTTTTCAAACTTAATCCCTCCTTGATCAATAAAGTCTTAAAAATGCCGAATTGTGATGATGATGGTTCTCTTGCGGATAGGGATGATATTGCAAAATTGCTCTCCAATAATGTTGTAAGTTCGTGGCCAACCAAGAAAAATGAACACTTCCTTGCATCGCACCTCACCTCTCTCTTTTCGGTTCTACACAAATTGTGTATTTTTAATTGGCTTCCCACCTCCAACGAACAATATGTAACCTTAGAGTAAGCTAGGGTACTACATAAACTGGGAATGAACCGAAGAGTTAATATTGGGAGATTGATTTTTAGACACTTAGCATCGTGGGGAAAGAAGAAAAAGTTGTCTGTTTTACCCTACCCATCTTTAATCTTCCAAGTGGTGATGGCCCAAAATTTTCCCATCATGGACTCGGACTTGTACACTCATGAACTTGACTATTATCGAGTGGATAGCCTGTTAACCAAACAAGGGATGGGTGGAATTCGATATACAAGAGATTTACCGTGGAATAAGTCAAAAGATATTGGGTCAAGTTCATCCGGTCCAGTTCAGAGTGCTGGGATAAATGTTGCTTCAAAAAGTCCTTCTTTCACTCCCAGTTCTCCAAGCATGTTTGCAGGTACAGATGTAGAACATATGATGGCTAGTGTCTTTCATCTTTTGGGTACTGCCTCTCCCACAATTCCAAAGACCACTGTGCTCGCATATCTTGAAAAACAAAGGGCGATTATGGAGAGGATTGTCAACGATTGGACACATCTAAAAGAACATACAACCAGCTTCATTAACTTGATTTCTTCCCAATCAGGGGGAGATGGTGGTGCTGGTACAAGTGCTGCTACAGATGCTGTTGATGATGCTGCTGCTCGTACTGTCAGGAATGCTGCTACAAATGTTGGAACAAATGCTGGAGATGACGAACGGGATGATGAGGATGATGAAGAAGAAGAAGAAGAAGAAGAAGAGTGACTTGCTTGAAGGTTGATGTTGCCATTTATCATGGGCAATGCTCTTTCTTGGTATTTGGTTCTAAAACAATTTGTTTTTGTGGTGGTTTGTTAAACAATTCATATTTAGTCTTTAGTGTTGGTAGTGGTGCCCTAGGCACGTTTAATAAACGTTGTAATTGTTATCATTTATTTCATATCAATAAAGAGATGTTTTGATTATTATTGTTGTTCATGTTTACTTATAATAATCTCCATCCCTAGTACTTGTTAAGCACTAGTATAAAGGCTAAATGATCATGGGATGATCATGTTAGATTTATGGGTACTTGTTTGGAACAAGATACTGGACATGACCCGCTTTATGAGATTTATGTCATGGTCTATGTCATACATATATCTCATATTAGTTATGTCATTTGAATCCTTAGACATGAAGTTATTATAGTCTTCCACTTGATGAACATTATGTTTGACATATTCAAACGCTACTTTTAACCGAGTAGTTATAAAGGGTATGATTGGCATAATCGGATTCACGTAGGGAAGAATAATAAGCTAAATGGATTTGTCCTTCCTCGGAGAGATGTCAAGCTTGGGCCTCTCGTAGGAATGATGTTGATGAAATGTTCGGCCGGACTCAAATGAATTGATTGGATCAATGTCATTTGGATTATCAACATATTCGGAATCGAGAAAGTATTGAACAAAACAAGTTGACTCTTTGACCATGACTTGTGTTCAATGATATCGTGGACAAAAGGATTATGACATATTCTAAGAGGAATGCGAACTTGTATCTAGTTATACCAATTGGGTAGGTATGACGGTTTGCTAGAACCTAATCATATCTTATGGTTTCATGTTTGAACCCATTGCCAACTTAGTATAATCCTAGAGGGTCACACACAATAGAACGAATCTTTAAAAGAACTACATTGGAATTTTGGAAATTCTGGACTTTCTGGGAAAGTGGGCGACCGCACAGTATGGACTGGGCGGCGCACACTTAGCCCATTTTTGTACCAGTTTTGTTTCAGATAGTTGTGCGACCGCACAGTGCATTCTGGGCGGCCGCACATTACTGTCGGGTGGCAGATTCCTAATTTGATTAGGAAACGAATTTTGGACGGATTTTGACACAAGTTTCCTATTTGGAATAGGTCATACTTGTGTATAAAAGACCAAATTCGGCCAGCACTCAATGCCAATGATTTTGTGAGTCTCAAAGAGTTTGAGAGAGGGTTTATTTTGTTCCAAGACATTCTTGGTTGAGGAACAAAATAATACACAAAATAAATTCCATATAGTTCTTTTGATTGTGAAAAAGTGTTTCACAATTTGGTCTAGCAACCAAGATCAAAGAAGCTCCTTTGATATTCGTTCGAAGTGTGGATACCGCTAGAGGGTGAAAATCATCATCTTCAAAGTTCGTGTTCAAGCTTTGTGATCGTGATCAAGTCTTCAAACCTCCACCAAAGACCAAGAGAATTTGATAGCCATCAAGGGTTAGTTTATTCCTTTATTCTTATGTCGTATTTGATTTAATCATATGAACGGATCCATGGCTTTGGGTTTCAAAATTTTAAATGCTAAATTCCGCTGCGCATGTTTGATCGAAACCCAACAGTGGTATCAGAGCCTGGTTTTGTTGATTAATTCAATACTTGGATCATGTTATGTGTATATAAATTGTTTATGTGCCTTGCATGATTTGAATATTGGAATATATGTTGTTTATGTGTTATGTGATTTTATGTGGTTTATTGTTTTGCAACTTTAATCGCACGATTCAATCGCAATAAATAAATTATGGTGGATTCAGAATTGTTGATTATTAATTTTTGATTGGATCAAAGTTTTAATAATCGGGGAAAAACGATTTTGAGACAAAATTTTCGAACTTCAAAATTCTGTACATTCTGATCAGTTTGGGCGACCGCACAAAATCACTTGGGCGGCCGCACATGTTTGGGCGACCGCATAGTGAGTTTTGGGCGGCCGCACATAAGGATCAGATTGTCTGATTTTTGGTTGAAATCAGAATTTGGAATTTTCGAGAGGTCCAACAAAACCAGTAACAGAAATTCGTTTATATACACATAAGGATCAGATTGTCTGATCTTTGAGACTCACAAAATCATTAGCATTGAGTGCTAGCCGAATTTGGTCTTTTATACACAAGTATGACCTATTCCAAATAGGAAACTTGTGTCAAAATCCGTCCAAAATTCGTTTCCTAATCAAATTAGGAATCTGCCACCCGACAGTACTGTGTGGCCGCCCAGAATTCACTGTGCGGTCGCACAACTATCTGAAGCAAAACTGGTACAAAACTGAGATAAGTGTGCGGCCGCCCAGTCCATACTGTGCGGTCGCCCACTTCCCCAGAAAGTCCAGAATTTCCAAAATTCCAATGTAGTCCTTTTAAAGATTCGTTCTATTGTGTGTGACCCTCTAGGATTATACTAAGTTGGCAATGGGTTCAAACATGAAACCATAAGATATGATTAGGTTCTAGCAAACCGTCATACCTACCCAATTAGTATAACTAGATACAAGTTCGCATTCCTCTTAGAATATGTCATAATCCTTTTGTCCACGATGTCATTGAACACAAGTCGTGGTCAAAGAGTCAACTTGTTTCGTTCAATACTTTCTCGATCCTGAATATGTTGATAATCCAAATAACATTGATCCAATCAATTCATTTGAGTCCGGCCGAACATTTCATCAACATCATTCCTACGAGAGGCCCAAGCTTGACATCTCTCCGAGGAGGGACAAATCCATTTAGCTTATTAATCTTCCCTACGTGAATCCGATTATGCCAATCATACCCTTTATAACTACTCGGTTAAAAGTAGCGTTTGAATATGTCAAACATAATGTTCATCAAGTGGAAGACTATAATAACTTCAGGTCTAAGGATTCAAATGACATAACTAATATGAGATATATGTATGACATAGACCATGACATAAATCTCATAAAGCGGGTCATGTCCAGTACCTTGTTCCAAACAAGTACCCATAAATCTAACATGATCATCCCATGATCATTTAGCCTTTATACTAGTGCTTAACAAGTACTAGGGACGGAGATTATTATAAGTAAACATGAACAACAATAATAATCAAAACATCTCTTTATTGATATGAAATAAATGATAACAATTACAACGTTTATTAAACGTGCCTAGGGCACAACTACCAACAATCTCCCACTTGCCCTAGGCCCAATCTCCCATGTATCTAATACCCATGGACCTAACATGACCATCATGTTTAGCTTGTGGAAGTCCCTTTGTTAGCGGGTCCGCAACATTGTCATCAGTAGGTACTCTGCATATATTTACGTCTCCCCTATCAACGATCTCTCGAATGATATGAAAACGCCTAAGTATGTGTTTGGATTTCTGATGTGCTCTTGGTTCCTTTGCTTGAGCAATAGCACCATTATTATCACAATAAATGTCTATTGAATTAGCAATACTAGGAACCACTTCAGGTTCAATTATGAACTTCTTAATCCAAACAGCTTCTTTTGCAGCATCCGATGCAGCATTATACTCAGCTTCTGTTGTAGAATCAGCGGTTGTACTTTGCTTGGAACTCTTCCAGCTTACAGCTCCACTATTTAACATAAACACAAAACCCGATTGCGATCGACTATCATCTTTGTCAGTTTGGAAGCTTGCATCCGTGTAAGCATTTACAACGAGATCATTTTCCATTACTCCATAGACCAAAAACGAGTCTTTAGTTCTTCTCAAGAACTTAAGAATCGCTTTTACAGCTATCCAGTGATTTTCGCCAGGGTCGGATTGGTATCTACTTGTCATGCTCAAAGCATAAGACACATCCGGCCTAGTACAAATCATGGCATACATGATGGACCCAATTGCCGAAGCATATGGAACATCATTCATTTTCTCACGCTCATCTTTTGTCTTAGGACATTGAGTCTTGCTTAGAGAAACTCCATGTAACACGGGAAAGGTACCTCTCTTAGAATTTTCCATACGGAATCTTCTAATGACCTTGTCAATGTATGTACTTTGGCTTAAACCAAGTAGCCTCCTTGATCTATCTCTATAGATCTTAATGCCAAGTATATACGCGGCTTCACCCATATCTTTCATTGCGAAGCACTTTCCTAACCAAGTCTTCACAGACTGAAGTGTAGGAATGTCGTTTCCAATGAGGAATATGTCATCCACGTATAAAATAAGGAATAGCACTATGCTCCCACTAATCTTCTTGTATACACAAGGCTCATCTTCGTTCTTGATGAAACCAAACTCTTTGACCGATTCATCAAAACGGAGATTCCAACTCCTTGAAGCTTGCTTCAACCCATAGATGGATCTTTGCAATTTGCATACCTTAGAATCTTGTTCAAAACCTTCTGGTTGTGTCATATACACATCCTCTTGGAGTTTTCCATTCAGGAAAGCGGTTTTGACGTCCATCTGCCATATTTCATAGTCATGATATGCGGCAATGGCAAGCAAAATTCTTATAGACTTGATCATTGCTACGGGTGAAAAGGTCTCATCATAGTCAATACCATGAACTTGCCTATAACCCTTCGCTACAAGCCTAGCTTTGTAAGTATGCACCTTCCCATCCATGTCAGTCTTCTTCTTGAAGACCCATTTGCATCCTATGGTTTTTACACCTTCGGACGCATCAATCAAATTCCAAACTTGATTGTCTTGCATGGATTGCAATTCGGATTCCATGGCTCCAAGCCACTTGTCCGAATCGGGAGAAGACATCGCCTCTTGGTAGGTTGACGGTTCATCATTATCAATGATTTCTACCTCATTACTATCCGTTACGAGAAATCCATATCTCTCGGGCTCGGATCGTAACCTACTAGATCTGCGAGATGCTTGTGTATTTTGAACAGGTTCCACAACTCCTTGTGGTTCTTGTTCTTGTTCCACTATTGGTTCAATGTTATTTTCTGGGTCTCGAATTTCTTCAAGATTTATTTTACTCCCACTGATTTCTTTGGAGAGAAACTCTTTCTCTAGAAAGACACCAGTTCGGGCAACAAACACTTTGTTGTCCTCTCGGTTGTAAAAGTAATATCCTTTAGTTTCCTTAGGATATCCCACGAAAATACATTTATCAGATTTGTGTGCTAGTTTGTCAGAGATAAGTCTCTTGACATAAACTTCGCAACCCCAAATCCTCATGAAAGATAAACTAGGTTTCTTTCCACTCCACATCTCATATGGAGTCTTTGGAACCGATTTAGTTGGAACTTGATTTAGTGTGAAAGCAGCGGTTTCTAGAGCGTAACCCCAAAAGGATATTGGAAGATCAACTTGACTCATCATTGATCGAACCATGTCTAACAAAGTCCGATTCTTCCTCTCGGACACACCATTCCATTGTGGTGTTCCAGGTGGAGTCAATTGTGAAACTATTCCACAATTCTTTAGATGATCATCAAATTCTTGACCTAAGTATTCACCACCTCGATCTGATCGAAGTGCCTTATACTTTTGCCAAGTTGTTTTTCTACTTCATTTTAAAATATTCTAAATATCTCAAATGCTTCACTTTTATGTTTCATTAGGTAAACATACCCAAATTTACTATAATCATCAGTGAAGGTTATGAAGTATTGAAATCCTCCCCTAGCATTGCTACTTAATGGTCCGCATACATCGGAATGTATCAACCCCAATAAGTCGCTTGCCCTTTCACCCAACTTGGTAAAAGGTGTCTTAGTCATTTTTCCAAGAAGACATGACTCACAAGTATCATATGACTCTAAGTCACATGAACCCAAAAGTCCCTCCCCATGGAGTTTTGAGATACGCTTCTCATTAATATGACCAAGACGGCAATGCCACAAATAAGTATGATTTACATCATTAGGTTTATATTTCTTATTTACATGATAGACATTATTTTCATTCTTGACATCCAAGATATAAAGGCCATTAAATGAATTAGCAATACCATAAAGCACATCATTTAAATAAATAGAAAATTTCTTATTCTCAATAAGAAACTTAAAACCTTCATTATCCAAACAAGAAATTGAAATAATATTTCTGCTTAAATCCGGAACATAATAACAATTGTTCAAAACAAGAATTAATCCGGAAGGTAAAGTGACTTCATAAGTCCCTACGGCTAATGCAGCAACTCTTGCTCCATTTCCCACACGTAGATCTACTTCACCTTCTTTAAGCAGTCTCCTATTCTTTAATCCCTGCACATTTATGTTAGTAGTGGTGCCCTAGGCACGTTTAATAAACGTTGTAATTGTCATCATTTATTTCATATCAATAAAGAGATGTTTTGATTATTATTGTGTTCATGTTTACTTATAATAATCTCCGTCCCTAGTACTTGTTAAGCACTAGTATAAAGGCTAAATGATCATGAAATGATCATGTTAGATTTATGGGTACTTGTTTGGAACAAGGTACTGGACATGACCCGCTGTATGAGATTTATGTCATGGTCTATGTCGTACATATATCTCATATTAGTTATGTCATTTGAATCCTTAGACATGAAGTTATTATAGTCTTCCACTCGATGAACATTGTGTTTGACATATTCAAACGCTACCTTAACACGGTAGTTATAAAGGGTATGATTGGCATAATCGGATTCCCGTTGGGAAGAATAATAAGCTAAATGGATTTGTCCCTCCACGGAGAGATGTCAAGCTTGGGCCCCTCGAAGGAATGATGTTGATGAAATGTTCGGCCGGACTCAAATGGATTGATTGGATCAATAGCATTTGAATTATCAACATATTCGGAATCGAGAAAGTATTGAACAAAACAAGTTGACTGTTTGACCATGACTTGTGTTCAATGACATCGTGGACAAAGGGATTGTGACATATTCTAAAGGAATGCGAACTTGTATCTAGTTATACTATTTGGGTAGGTATGACGGTTTGCTAGAACCTAATCATATCTTATGGGATCATGTTTGAGCCCATTGCCAATTTAGTATAATCTTAGAGGGTCACACACAATAGAACGAATCTTAAATAAAAGGACTATATTGGCATTTAGGGTCGGAGGACTTCCAAGGAATTTCTGGAAAGATCTGGGCCTCCTGGTCAACCAAGCGGGCGCTTGGGTTGCACCAGGCGGGCGCCTGTTCAAGCCGGAAAAGGACTGGAGTTTCTGCCCAAACAGGCGGGCGCCTGGGTGGTACCAGGCGGGCGCCTGGTGCTCCCGATTGGAAATTCCTAATTCGATTAGGAATTGTTTTTGACACAAGTTACCTATTTGGAATAGGTCTTAATTGTGTATAAAAACCCCAATTCGGCCAGACCATATCGACTAGTGCTTTTGTGAGTCTCAAAGAGTTGAGAGAGATATTATTTTGTTCTAAGATATCTTTGATTGAGGAACAAAATAATTCACAAATAAATTCCATATAGTTCTTTATTATATTGTGAAAGTGTGTTTCATAATATTGGTCTAGCAACCAAGATCAAAGAAGCTCATTTGATATTCGTTCGAAGTGTGGATACTGCTAGAGGGTGAATCTTATCATCTTACAAAGTTCGTGATTTGTTCGTGATAAAGCTTCAATATCTCCACCAAGACCAAAGAGATAATTCATAGCCATCAAGGGTTAGTTATACCTCTATTCATCTTGTTGTATTTGATTTAATCATATGAACGGATCCATGGCTTTGGGTTTCTTAAAATTTTAATTGCTATATTCCGCTGCGCATGTTAATTCGAAACCCTACAGTGGTATCAGAGCCCCGTTCATGTTGATTAATTCAATACTTGGATCATGTTGTGCGTATATAAATTGTTTATGTGCCAAGCATGATATGAATATTGGATTATATGATGTTTATGTGTTTTGTGATTTTATGTGGTTATATTGTTTTTCCAACTTAATCGCACGATTCAATCGCAATAAAATTATGGTGGATTCTGAATTATTTCGATTATTGATTTTTGATTGGATCAAAGTTTTAATAATCGGGGAAAAATAATTTTGAGACAAAATTTTCGAACTTGAAAATTCCATACCATTCTGACCATACAGGCGCTCGCCCGCGATGGACCAGGCGCGCGCGCGTTTCAGGCGCCCGCCCGTGCTGGACCAGGCGCGCGCTCGCTAGGCCAGAATGTTCTGATTTTGTTCAAAATCTGATTCTGGAATTTTTCGATAAATCCAACAAAACCAGTAACAAGACCACTTCAGACTTGCTGATCTGGCATGGGTTTTGGGTAGTTGGTTTGTGTGTGGATTTTGGGGTTTGATTTTTCTATTTGTTTTAGTCTTGTGATTCCTAGATTGGTTCAAGTTTTGGATGGCTAATCTGCGTTCATCGAGATTGTGTTTCCCAAAATTGATCGCAATCAAAGTTTCAAAGATAAAACGAAGTTAGAATTATGAAGTGTTCATAATTGCTAAAATTGAGAAACAAAGTTCTTGATTCAATGATTGGAGATCCATGTGGAATTGTGAATGCAATTGGCCTACGTTCATCGAGACCATCTATTGCTTAGTTTCGGCCACATGGACTACTTTCTTGGTTTCTTGAATTAGTGCGGGATTGTGGATGCCTAATGGCTTAGTTTGACCGCACTTCTTGTTGTCTTGATTTGGAGATAATAACCGAAGTTGAAATAGTCTCATCCTCATAATTATAGAGAAACTAATGACACATAAATATTATACTTTAATTAATGGGATTAATTTAGTGGCTAAACTTGATGTGTAACATGTTTATATTATGTGCTTATAAATGTGTTATATGCTATATATGATGAACCTTCAAAGAAATTTTTAAGTCTTTTATTGCCATGCCATGATTAAAACACTTGTTAGTACATAAGTGCTCTAATGTAGATTCGCCCTAGCGAGATGCATTAAATTATTTATGTATGAGCAAGATAGATAATGTGCACGCCCTAGCGGGACATATTAACTATGCGTTTAAAATGGTTAGACTTAATTAGGCGTCAAAACAGTTTTGGGCCTAGGCAAAGATGAGGTTTAACATGCTTTTTGAAATTGGATTTCTAAAAGAATCTCATAAAAGGAACTAAGAGTCATATGAGATATGATTGACAAAGAGTTGTCTACCTAATTAATTTGATTTTGTGTAATCCGCCTTAGCGGACTTGAAATTAATTAAAGTTGGATCTTAACCCATTTAAATTATATTATACATTGGATGTATATGAAGGTTATATAATTTAGTGGGAGTATTTTGTTTGAAAAATACATTATTTATCTCTTTAATGAAAATCGGTACTTATTAATTTTGGAATTTTTTGCATATTTGTAGATAATGACTAATAACACTCAATCAATGTCGTTGCGATCGATCCTTGAGAAGGATAAGCTCGAAGAGATGGTACAAACTTTATGGATTGATCCGAAGCATAAGAATTGTTCTTAGGCAAGAAGATAAAGTTGTACATTCTCGATGGGCCTCTCCCTGCTGAACACCGCCTACTGCCCCTAGGTAGAAAGAGACAATTACAAAACACATCGTAATGATTCTAGAGATGTAAGTTGTCTCATGCTTGCTGCTATGTGTTCAACACTCCAACAAAGTTTGGAACATTGGAAGCCTATGAGATAGGCGTGGAGTTGAGAACCATGTTTCAAGAGCAAGCTAGGCAAGAGAGGTACAAGACCATTGTTGCATCACTACTAGTAAAATGAATGAAGGGCAACAAGTGAGTCCTCACTTTCTTAAAATGAAAGGTTATGTAGAGCACCTTGAGAAACTTGGCTATCCAATCCCATTGGAGCTAGCCACGGATCTCATTCTTAATTCATTGCCTAAAAGTTATAATCAGTTTGTGATGAATTATAACATGCATGGAATGGATAAGAATCTCTCTGAGTTGCATGGGATGCTCAAAACTGCAGAGATGAAAATTGTGGAGAAAGGTTCCCCGGTGCTCTTGGTTCATGATGGGAAGAAGGCTAGTGCCAAAGGAAAGGGTAGGCAAAAGTTGTCAAACCCAAGATAAGCAAGGCAAAGGTTGCCAAGGCTTCTGAGGCAAAACTGATTCACAAAAGGATGCAATCTGTTTTCATTGTCAAGAAATTGGTCATTGGAACGTAATTGCAAGGCTTTCTTGGAAGAGCAAAGAGAAGAAGAGAAGCAAGGCTGCGTCGACTTCAGGTTCTATATGATAAATATTCTCCTTTCTACCACTGATTCTTGGTATTGGATACCGGATGTGGTTCTCACATTTGTCTAAATGTGCAGGGATTAAAGAATAGGAGACTGCTTAAGAAGGTGAAGTAGATCTACTGTGGGGAATGGAGCAAGAGTTGCTGCATTAGCCGTAGGGACTTATGAAGTCACTTTACCTTCCGGATTAATTCTTGTTTTGAACAATTGTTATTATGTTCCGGATTTGAGCAGAAATATTATTTCAATTTCTTGTTTGGATAATGAAGGTTTTAAGTTTCTTATTGAGAATAAGAAATTTTCTATTTATTTAAATGATGTGCTTTATGGTATTGCTAATTCATTTAATGGCCATTATATCTCGATGTCAAGAATGAAAATAATGTCTATCATGTAAATAGAAATCTAAACCTAATGATGTAAATCATACTTATTTTGTGGCATTGCCGTCTTGGTCATATTAATGAGAAGCGTATCTCAAAACTCCATGGGGACGGACTTTTGGGTTCATGTGACTTAGAGTCATATGATACTTGTGAGTCGTGTCTTCTTGAAAATGACAAGACACCTTTACCAGTTGGTGAAAGGGCAAGCGACTTATTGGGGTTGATACATTCCGATGTATGCGGACCATTAAGTAGCAATGCTAGGGAGGATTTCAATACTTCATAACCTTCACTGATGATTATAGTAGATTTGGGTATGTTTACCTAATGAAACATAAAAGTGAAGCATTGAGATATTTAGAATATTTCAAAATGAAGTAGAAAAAAACTTGGCAAAAGTATAAAGGCACTTCGATCAGATCGAGGTGGTGAATACTTAAGTCAAGAATTTGATGATCATCTAAAGAATGTGGGATAGTTTACACAATTGACTCCGCCTGGAACACCACAATGAATGGTGTGTTCGAGAGGAAAATCGGACTTTGTTAGACATTGTTCGATCAATGATGAGTCAAGTTTGATCTTCCAATATCCTTTTGGGGTTACGCCTAGAAACCGCTGCTTTCACACTAAATCAAGTTCCAACTAAATCGGTTCCAAAGACTCCATATGAGATGTGGAGGAAAAGAACCTATTTTATCTTTCATGAGGATTTGGGGTTGCGAAGTTTATGTCAAGAGACTTATCTCTGACAAACTAGCACACAATCTGATAAAATGTATTTTCGTGGGATACTAAGGAAACTAAAGGATATTACTTTACAACCGAGAGGACAACAAAGTGTTGTTGCCCGAATGGTGTCTTTCTAGAGAAAGAGTTTCTCTCCAAAGAATCAGTGGGAGTAAATAAATCTTGAAGAAATTCGAGACCCAGAAAATAACATTGAACCAATAGTGAACAAGAACAAGAACCCACAAGGAGTGTGGAACCTGTTCAAAATACACAAGTAACTCA
>JAOWBW010001491.1:0-72093 GCA_026119855.1 Campanula takesimana
AAGTTTCTCATCGAAAAAGGCTTCACTCCGCGTAAAATCGATACAACACTTTTCATTGCCAAACATAATGGTCATAAATTACCTGTTCAAATTTATGTTGATGATATTATATTTGGTTCTACTAATGAATTGTTGTGCAAGCGTTTTGAGAAACTAATGAAGAGAAGTTTGAAATGAGCATGATGGGAGAAGTCACATTCTTTCCTCGGGCTTCAATCAGCAAATGAGTGAAGGCATCTTTATCAATCAAGCAAGTACACAATGGGACTTAATCAAGAAGTTTGGACTTGAGAACGCTAAAGCATACGATACTCCAATGGCCACCGGCAACAAACTCGACAAAGATTTAAAAGTAAACGTGTTTGATCAAACGCTCTATCGAGGTATGATTGGCTCACTCCTTTATCTACTGGCTAGTAGGCCTGATATTATGTTTAGTGTTGTGCTCGTTATCATCCGACCCTAGAGAAGCACACTTAATTGCTGTGAACGCATTATAAGATATCTCTCTGGCACTGTTAACCTTGGACTTTGGTACACCAAATATTCGAACTTTAAAACTTGTAGTTATTCAGATGCAGATTACGCAGCATGCACCATTGATAGGAAAGCACAAGTGGCACTTGTCATTTCCTCGGATATAGACTTGTGTCATGGGCGAGTAAGAAACAAGCTTCAGTATCTGTCTCAACGACCGACAGCCGAATATATCGCTGCGGGAAGTTTGTTGTTGTCAATACTCTAGATGAAGCAGCAATTGGTGGACTATGATATCATCGAAGAAAATTGTCCCATCTACTGCGACAATACATCAACAATTGCAGTTTCTGAAAATCCTTTATGCACTCAAAAACCAAGCACATCGACATCAAATATCACTTCCTCAAAGACCACGTGGAGAAAGGCAATATACATTTGGAACACGTGGGAACCGACTATCAAATCGCCGACATTTTAACCGAAAGCACTCGACGCGAAACGGTTCATGTTTTTGAGAGGTGAAATGGGTATGCTTGAACTCACTAAATCAATATAGTTTTATCAATACTAATGATTTTATGTTTTGTTGAGTTATAAGTATATTAGGCACAAATGTCAACTTTTCAAAGTTTCAAGGAAACTTCCTGCGCGCCTAAGCAACTCCTGCGCTCCCAACTCTTAGTGTCTACGCGCTCAATCTCAGCGCTCCTATCATCCATGCGCGCTTAGCATCCAATGCGCTTCAAACACTTATGCGCCCTCAACCATCTTTGCGCACTTTGATGAGTAAAGCGCCTTGATGAAATGCGCCCCTTCATGCGCGCATTAACTATTGCGGCTCAATCAATTCTCAAAATTTAATTTCAATGATTGAACGTATTAATTACACAAGTACCAGGTATGTTTATTCTGTTCATTTATTATAGGAATCTATGTCTTTTGACATTCCATTAATTGTTCAAGGGTACTTGTGCAATTAAATTTTTCCCTCGTTTTACGCTTTTCGAAAATTTTATTTTCTGGGGATTTATTTCTTGCACCCCAAACTTACACCAAATAAATGTTTTTGGTGTTTGTACAAAAAAAAAATTAGTCAAAATTGCTCATACACTTAAAGGGAAAGTGGAGCAGTTTTTCAAAAACCAAGAACTCACATCGGTCGTACTTTGTGTCATTCAGCATTTAAGGCACCTCAAATCTCAAAATCCCTCATAAATGCACCTGGTATGATTAGCCGCCTTTTTCAAATCCCTCATTAATGCCATCTTTTCCCTTCCATCCTTTTAAATTTTTGACTGTTTTTTTTCCTTATCAGTGCAAATTTTAAACCTAACCTATAAAAACTCATCATCACCTACCTCTCTCCTCACCAACTCTATCTCTCACGAGACTTTCTCTCCTCTCTCTCTCTTTCCGTTTCTCTCCTCTCTCTCTCTCTCGTTTCTTTATCGAAAATTTTAACATTTCCTTCTCTATTTTTCTTTATATATATCTTTTATGGGTCCTAAAAAAGCTTCAAAATCTATTCAAGACGAAATGGTATGGATTCTTACACTCTAAAACTCTTTAAATTTCTCCAAATTTCTTATGTTTCGTCATTTTCTGTTTTTCCTTTTTTTTTTTTTTTTAAAAAAAAAAACCCGAAATTGCATTTCTCTTGATAAATCTTGCTTCGTGATCCGTTTTCAAAATCGTTTGTTAGGTTATGTTCATTTTACGATTTCGAGTCTTTATAACTAACTTTTTCAAACGATCAATTCGCTATTTGGTGCGAATATGAAAAATCACCATTTTCGACTTTTCGGTTTCTCAGATCTTTGAATCTATTTTTGGATTCATTGTTGATTTTTACTTGTTTTGATTTACATATTTGTTATCCTTGTCTTCGTGCGGTCATTTTGATATATTGTATGCTTGATTTGGTGAAGTTTCACGAATTATGTGTTCTTGGTGTTCTTGGTGTTCTTTGAGCACTCAAGACATGTTCTTCGTGTTCTTCATTATTTTTGCTTGACTTGGGTCTCATAATTTCAAACTTGTTTTTCAAAATTTTCACTTTTTGATTCTGAAAATTGCATATGTATGTTTGCATGTGTTTTGTGAGTTTTTATACTTAGTTTAAATTTCCACATAAGTAATGAGCCTATATATGAATTCATGCGCCTAGTATGATTATGCGCACATTGACATTATGCGCCTCAAAGAGATTCTTGCGCTCACATGCGTTTGCGCCTCAATCCTTTATGCGCCTAATATCATTATGCGCCTACACTTATTATGCGCCCCAATTCATACTTAGTCAATTCTTATGTTCAAATTTTTCTTAATATATTTCATAGAACCATAAATATGCGCCTTGTATTTCTCTGCGCCTCATAAATTTCATGCACCTACCATAATTATGCGCCTAGATTCATTGTGCTCTCTTATGTGCATATGAATCTTTGCGCCTAATTATTCTATGCGCCTCAAATTTCATGCGCCTGGTATACACTTTGCTTATTTATGCTTCCATGCGCCTGATTCACACTAATTCCTTTAAATGTTTAATTTTTCAGGATCTATCTAACTTCAGACCTGGTGAGACATTTGATTTAAACAAGCTATCTGCTGATCCTATGGGTGTCGAAGTTATGGATTATATCAGACTGGCTGGACTTCTCCCTTTGTTCACTCTGGAGCAACCTTTCTACTCTCCGCTCCTCGTTGATGAATTTTTCTCTACAGCAGAATTTGTGGAAATTCCAACAGACGTTGAAGGGATGGTGCGCTATCGCATTCGCGCAGTAGTTCAAGACGTTGAGATAACCATGTCTGCCGGCACTATAAAGAACATTGTCAACTTCAACAAACTGGCCCCTTGAATGTAGCTGGCAAAGTCAATTCTTATTCAGCCGCCGCTCAAACATTATGGCGCGTACTCTTCTTCGTATCCCTACTCTTCAAAACAATATCAAAACGGTGGAAATTAGAGATGGTGGTGACTTATTAGCGCATATTGCGCATCTGGTTGGCACTTCCATTATCTTCAAAACTGGAAATGTCAACAGATTTACTATGGAGCAGTGGGAATTCACAGCTGCCATCATGGCAAAAACCATCCTCAACTGGCCTCAGATCTTATTTACTATCTTCAGGACCAGATTGACAAGTACAATAAAAACAAAGCTGACGGCAAGACAAAGTTCAAGACTCACTGCGTATTCTCACTAAAATCTTCCTTTCCTACCCCTGCGCTTGCTAATTTTTTTGCTGAGAACCCAGCCTACCAGACCACTGATGTCCCTATTTTTGGTAAGGACAGTTTAGTGATGAAGAGGCGCAGAAAGCGCATGGCCAAGCGCGCGCCAAGGGTGAAAGGAGCTCAGTTGGTAGATGAAGCCACTGAGTCTGATGAAGAAGCAGCTGGCGCAGATGGTGAAGAAGAAGCTACAGTAGCGCCACGCGCAGAACCTATTCCTGGCGCAGTGAAAGGCAAAGGCAAAGGGATTGCTGAAGAACCAAGCAGACCTGCTAAGCGCCTCAGAACCGACACTGAAGAAGAAAAGGAGCTGAAACGCGCTAAAGAAGCCAGTAGACTAGAAGCGCAGTTAAAAAGAGATGAAGAATTCAGATTGAAACAGGCTGCTGATTTATCTAAATCTGAAAGGCGCAAAGGCGCAGGGTCTAGCGCTGATGCACGTGCGTCTGCTCATGATGCGCCTCCAACCGTTCATGCGCCTACTCCAACACCATCTTTTGATCGTCAACAAGTCAGAGATAAAATTTCTGCAGATTTATTTGGTGAAGATATTGAGGATCAACCTCAGGGGGAGCCAGAACTGTTAAGGCGCAAACCATCATCTGTGCGCCCAAAGGTTCCTGCGCCTCATCCTGAAGAAATTCTTCAAGTGCAGAATATATTCCATCTCCTCCCCGCGCTCCTACTCCGCGCCCTCTACTCCTGCGCCTCCTCCTCCCACTCCTGATATGAGTATGGTTATTTCCCTTCTACAGCAGCTCCAGCAAGGCCAATCTCAATGAACTCACAATTAGAGCTTCATACTTCAATGCTTACCCAGCAGGCTGATGAGATTGCTGCCATTAAGGGGGAGATAAAGCGCATAGATGCCAACATCAAGGACAAACACTTCCTGACCCCTCAACAGTGGAATGATGCTATTGATCAGATGAACGATTTATTCAAAGGTACTCTTGCTTCTCTTCACGAGCGAATTAGCGCTGGCATCCAACTCACCGATGGCCAAGATTTTATAAACGCTATAAAGGAAGTAGAGTTGAACATAGCGGGGGATATAAGGAAATTGTTTGAAATGGTGGCTGGAGATAGCCATAAGTTATTGAGCGTTGTATATAAGCTCAACGAAGTTAAGGATGAGCTACAAATCCTGGGACTATCTGTATATGGCGCAGAACCAAATGATGAACCCAGTGCTGCTCCAATTGCTCCTGATGCACATGCGCCTGGATCTAATGCGCCCTCTTCCAGCTCTGCTCTTGCTCCTAGCGCGCCTGTTGACATTAACTCCCTGCTTTCAAAGATTGATGTATTGAAGGAGTTAGTTGTCACTCACTTCAACGCCGCACACTCCAGCGCAGACAGGCGCTCAGATAGGATTTCCTCTGACATTGTTTCAGCGCAGGCTGCTATTGAATCTAACTTTCAGAACGTTGCAGAAAACGTCGCTCAACAGCAAGCCATTACTCAACGCACCATTGATGAATATCAAAACATCAATGTTTGTCATTTACGCTACCTCAGAGATGGCGTCACAGACACTCATGGTTTAGTGAACCGCGCCTATCAACTTTCCAAACAAATCCAGCGCTCCGTTTCTGAAATTGAAGAAGGTTTTAAGGAAGATGACGCGCCTCCTAATCCTTAGTTTTCTTTGAATGTGAGTTAGAATTTTTTTGTTAGTAAATCCCTTTTGAAGATAGTGATTTTAGTGCTTACTTGTTTTAGCACATCTTTTGTCTTTGTTCTATTCGAAACTTGTAATTTGTAACTCTTACTTCCCAAGTTTTAATGATAACAATGCATCACTTATTATCAAACTTTGTTCACTCAAACTCCTTGTTTGTAGAACAATAAATATTGTTTAAATTCATATGCATCATATTGAATTGTTTCATACTTTCATGCATTGAGTTTAAACTTGGTTTAAACACTTTTCAAAACTAAAATTCATACATCATTTTGAATGGGTTAAACTGTTATTTCTATCTTTCCATATGTAATGTGTTAACCTTATTGGAATAGATTAGAAATCTATATCTTGGACTAGTGTGTACATTAACTTGAGACATGATTTACCAATTTCATTCATTTGGACATGTTTTTATCAAGTATAATGTTTGTCCTTGATATAGTAGGTAATGGCATCAATCAAATAGGGGGAGATTGTTGGGTATGCCCAGATATCTCAGTTTTAATGTAATAGGATTTATTAGATTTGATTGATCCATCACCTAAGCTTTATTTCATGGACTTTAGACCCACATGTAAGAAGTATTTATACTTCATTTTTTAAGATGTCCATTGTTATAGAATAGGCTTAGAAATAGGGCAGAAGATCAAGATTCAAAGAAAAATCACTCAGTAAGTTTGAGCCGCGCATACGCGCCATGCGCCTCTCTTCATTTGCGCCATGCGCCCTTCATAGCGCGCGCAAGGACTTATTACTAGCTATGCTACGCGCCTATGCGCCCCTTGTTTTAGCGCACATCATGTGCGCCTCTTGGCTCAAACGCGCCTCAAAGTGTTTATTCAACACTCAGTGATTTATTGAAGACTCGAAGACTTGAAGAGAATTCAAATTACGCCAATGATCCAACGGTGGTTAAAAGATGCATATGCGCCTAATCTATTGACACGTGTCCACAACGGTCACATTTATGTTGAGTGTCAAAATGGCCATAATATATGCATGCTCCAATCAACGAGCGACAGCTCATCTTATCCACAAGGATTTCCAACGGCTAGTTTTTGAAGTTCACTATAAATACCCCATAACTTCAACTTTTTGAAGTTGCTGAGTTTTGCTAAGAATTTCAAGATTTTCTCTCTCAAAGCATTTGTTGAAGATTTGAAGATTGCCTTCGTTTTTCCAGATTTCTCAAGAACATCTTCATACCTTCATCCTTAGCCCAGATCTTCAAGCTATAACACTTTAGTTTCATTGTGCTCTAAATCATAAAGATCTAAAGAGCCTTGATCCTAAATTCACACACGCACCTCTTTAAGTTTGATCATTTAGATCCATCTTTTAGAGATACACCGGTTATTGTTTTGGATTTGTTCATTCATAGAAAATTAGATCTTGAGTTAGTGTAGGAGCTCAAAAGTTGTAATTTGTAACACTCACTCATTATATAAGATCTCCATTAGAAATCCAAGACTAACCATCTTGGTAGAGGACGTAGATCTTTCATTGATCGAACCTCTCCAAATAGCTTGTGTTATTATCTTGTCATTTCTTTCAAAGTTATTATTTTCACTCACTATTTGCTTGTTTACTCATTGTAGATTGATTGAACTGAATTGTGTTGTGTTGTTATATCATTTGCCTTAGTTCCTTATTTCACTCACTTTGAGCCAAAATACTTAGTGTGTGTGTTGCGCTCCCTTTATTACTTTGCGCCTATTTTCATTACTAAATTCCGCTGTGCATTTCACTCACTCACTTAGGCGCATTTCATTACGCTTACTTGATAAAGTGCGCATTTGCAATTGAGTTTATCAAGGGTACGAAAAGAATTTTAAAACAGCTATTCACCCCCCCTCTAGCTATTTTTCATACCCTTGTTGCCCTTTGGGACCAACATGTGAGTTCTCCCATCATGCTCATTTCAAACTTGCTTTTCATGAGCTTCTCAAAGCGCTTACAAAGTAACTCATTAGTATAACCAAATATAATATCATCGACATAAATTTGAACAAGTAAAGAATGATCATTATACTTAGCAATAAAAAGAGTTGTATCGATTTTACCGCGCTTGAAGCCTTTCTCTAGTAGGAATTTTGATAGCGTATCGTACCTTGCTCTTGGAGCTTGCTTAAGTCCATACAAAGCTTTTTGAAGCTTGAAGACATGATTTGGAAATCTGCTATCTTCAAATCCAGGTGGTTGTGCTACGTAGACCGTCTCTTGGAGTTCACCGTTGAGAAATACGCTCTTCACATCCATTTGATAAAGGTTGAATTTCTTGTGAGAGGCATAATCTAAGAAAATTCTTATAGCTTCAAGTCTTGCTACAGGCGCAAATGTTTCATCGTAGTCGATTCCTTCCTCTTGCCTATAGCCTTGCGCAACCAACCTTGCTTTGTTTCTTGTGATGCTTCCATTCTCATCCATCTTGTTTCTGAATACCCATTTTGTACCAATAACTCCTTGGTCATGAGGTCTAGGTACTAAGGTCCAAACCTTGCAGCGCTCAAATTGGTTAAGCTCTCCTTGCATAGCAGTAACCCAACTTGAATCATGGAGCGCTTCGTCAATCTTCTTTGGTTCGATTTGAGAGATAAAGGAGTGATATTCATCATCAAACTTTGATGCTCTCCTAGTACGAACCCCTACATTGAGATCACCAATGATATTTGAAGTTGAATGATCTCTAACTTCACGAACCTCAGGAGGTAAGTTAGGTTGAGTAGTAGGAATACGAAGATCTTTAATGGGCACTTCATTTGTTCCAGCATCAAGATCATCAAAAGTGATTTGCTGAACTGGAGAAACATCATGCGCAGGAGGAGGAGTTTGCGCATCAGGAGTCGTCACTTCTGGCGCAGCATCGGGTGTATGCGCATGCGATGGACTTGCTTGATTCTGGTTTTGATCTTCTTGATTAACATTCTGCGCAGGTACAGTTTGAGGCTGCGTACCTGTCTCAACATTCTCAGCAGAATCATCAGAATCATTTGGAGCCAAATGTGGCTCAAGGAGAGAATGCTCATCAAAAGTAACATGTACAGATTCTACAATTACTAGAGTAGTTCTATTAAAAACACGAAAAGCTTTAGAATGTTTGGCATACCCAACGAAAATACCTTCATCTGCTTTGGCGTCGAATTTACCTCTATGATCTTTGCCATTGTAGAGGATATAGCATTTGCAGCCAAAAATCTTGAAGAAAGCAATGTTGGGCGCTCTTCCTCTCCATAGCTCATATGGAGTCTTGTTGTAGACTTTGTTGATGAGGGATCTATTCTGAGTAAAGCAAGCAGTGTTGACAGCTTCTCCCCAGAAATACTTTGGAAGCTTAGCTTCTGCTATCATTGTTTTTCCAGCCTCAATCAACGTGCGATTCTTTCTTTCCACAACGCCATTTTGTTGAGGAACTCCAGCAGCAGAGAAATTGTGATCAATTCCATGGTCATCGCAGTATTGAGCAACACCGTTATTCTTGAATTCAGTTCCATTGTCTGATCTAACACTCACGATGTCGTCTTCTTTTTGAGTTTGGAGCTTTCGAAATAGCGCAGTCAAGATATCATAGCAGTCATCTTTGGATATCATCATTTCGACCCATGTGTATCTTGAGTAGTCATCCACCACGACTAAAGTATATTTGTTTCCTCCAATACTCGCAGTGGTGACCGGTCCAAACAAGTCCATGTGAAGCAGTTGTAAACATTTGGAAGTTGAGGAGACAATCTTGCTGGAGAAAGATTGCTTAGGTTGTTTACCTAGCTGGCATGCTGCGCATTTTCTGTCATGATGGTCAGCTACTTTGGGAAGTCCTTTGACAAGATTTTCCCTTCCTAGCTTAGCCAAATACTTGAAGTTCAAATGACTTAAGCGCTTATGCCATAGCCAGCTGCTTTCACTTACATTCTTTGCTACAAAACAGAGATTAGTGATAGAATCTATAGAAGTAAGATCAATAATGTAAACATTAGTCTTACGAGTCCTTGTGAGCAAAGTTAGTCCGGATATGCCATCTTTGATGTAGCAGTGCATTGCAGTGAAGTGACATTCCAAACCTTTATCGCAGAATTGTGATATGGAGAGCAGGTTGTGCTTGAGACCTTCAACGATAGCAACTTTCTCAATGCACACTTTATCTTTTCTGATTCTTCCATATCCAACTATGTGCCCTTTGTTGTTATCTCCAAAAGTTACAGAGGGACCTCTTCCTTCATGCACATCTTCAAGAGCGGTGACATCTCCAGTCATGTGTCTAGAACATCCACTGTCGAGGTACCATATATGCGCTTTAGCTTGTGAAGAGTGCGCAGTGAAGCAGGAGACCTGAAAGATAGACATTAAGAACGCAGGTCCCCTTTATTCTTGGGTCCTAGAGTTAGCAACTTTTGACAACCCACTCCTATCTGACCTTAGGATTTTTACGTCCCTTGGCATTAGGAGAAAATCGCAAAAGGCATTCTGCAGCCTTGTGACCTAAACCATCACACACAACACAATGATGAAAGCCACTTATAGATTGGGTTTTTACAAACTCTTTACTTTTCTTTGGCGCAGCATTCTTTACTGGAGCAGATGAACTTGCTTTGACAAATATCATTTTCTGAGGTTTGGGTGCGCTTTTCTTAAGAATGCGCATTTGGCGTTGGGGCGCATGGCTTTCATGCGCATGACCCTTTTGCGCAGATTTGACATTTGAATTTGAAGCGCAACCATAGTCAGAATATGAGTTGTCATGCGCAGGTTCAACTTTAGCCTTACCCTTGGCTTTTCCAGTTTGCTTCTTTGGGTAGACATAATGGAAATTTTGAATCTGGACTTTCTCCTGTCCTTTACCCACTGAAGCAGAATGCTTTGCTTTAGGAATTTCAATAGTTTGCTGTGGTGTAAATTCCTTTTCCTTTTCAGAGCAAACTACGCATTTAAAGTTATCACTAGTTGAGAATCCCAAGCCTTCCTTGTCTCCACTAGCTTTTTGGGATTCTAGAATTTGGTCCATAGTGACACGAGATTTGGTCCACTCATCAGTGATCTTTGTGAGATCAGCTACTTGAGCAGCCAATTCTTCGTTTCTTACTTTAAATAGCTCATTTTGATCTGTGAGAAAACGGTTCTTTTCAGTAAGAGGAGTCATGCTCTTAATCTGCTCCTTAAGGAGGGTGATCTCAGATTTTAAAAGAGTTTTCTCCGTCTTAAGCTGTGAAATTTCTTCAATTGATAAGTCCACTGCTTCTTTCATAGAGTTAAATTTCTTGATTACCTTTTCAGCTTGCTGAAAAATAGACTCGCGCTCAGTAGCAGAGTCATTCTTTTCTATTACAATTTCAGCAGGAATTTCAAGAGATTCTTTGTGTGGAGGCGCAGCTACAAATTTCTTTGATAGGTCTGCTCTGGCAAACAAGTACTTGCCATTCTGTCTGCTTGGAGTCAGATGTCCCATTTCCACCAGTTCTGTGATAGTGGGACCTTTCTTCTTTGTCCTTGGCGCAGCCTTTGTGTCCGCATCTTGATCATTGTCTGAATCGCTATCAGCATCAGCATTGGCCATCAAGCAGAGCAGTCCATCCTCAGAGTCATCATCATCACTGTCTTCAGTGTCAGTCTCTATCCAAGTTTTCAGTTCCTTTTCTGCGCAGTCTTCTTCAGCAATCATTCCGCGCTGCCTTGATGATCTCTGCGCATTATTCCTCTTCATGTACTCATATTTTGGAGTGGGACATTTTGAAGCAAAATGACCGGGCTTTCTGCAGTTGTAGCAGACTAACTCTTCATCATTCTTTGAGTCTCTGCCACGAGAGAATTTAGCAGGTGGTTTGCTCGAGGATCCAGGTTTAGAGAATTTCCTGTATTTTTGGAATCGCTTAACGAACATGGCGAAATCATCATCATCCATTTCAAGTAGGGAGGAAGTAGAGACTTTGTCTGAGGATTGAGCAGGCGCAGGTTCCTTTTGCGCAACATAGGAAACAAGCTTTCCTTTACCTTCAGTTTCGTCGATTCGATCAAGCTTTAGCTCATACACTTTTAAGTTAGCGTATAAGCTACGCAGAGGCCAAGTATCTAGAAATCCAGAATCTTCCAGATGACTTGCTTTGTGCACATATCTGGAACCTAGCGCATCTAAGAATTGAGAATTGACTTCTTTATTAATGAAAGTAGTTCCAAGAGATTTACAAGAGTTTACAACAGCACAGAAGCGATCATATGTTTGTCTCAAGGTTTCACCATCTTTTCTCATGAAGCAGTTGAATTTTCTTTGCACCACAAATCTTTTGTTTTCCTTGCTTACTTTGTCTCCATTCACATATCCTTCAATAGCATCCCATAGTTCCTTTGCAGTTCCACCGCTCACAATTTGATTGTGCGTGGAGAGGTCTAGAGTGCTAAGAATGATGTTCCTTGCTCTTCCATCATAGCCAACCCATTTCTTTTCTTCATCAGTCCATTTCGCCTTGTTCTTCTTGATGGTAGAGTTTTCCTTATTTGTATCAGTATCAGGATTAGCCTTCATTGGAATGTAGGGTCCTTCAAGAACGATGTCGTGGAGGATCTCGTCGATAGAAGAAAAATGAGTGAGCATGCAGTGCTTCCAGATTTCGAAGTGATCTTCATTCAGCACTGGGACATGTGAATAGTTAGTCATTGCCCAAGATTTTGAAGCCATCTTGAATCGGCACCCAAGCTGTTAAGCTTGAAAAACAAAACAAGTTTTATGAAGGTGTTTGCTCTGATACTACTTGTTGGTCCCAAAGGGGCAACAAGGGTATGAAAAATGCTAGAGGGGGGGGGGGTGAATAGCGTTTTAAAATTCTTTTCAAACCCTTTTGCAAATCGATGGCTTATGCGCACAGTTCTCAAATAAGCTAAGTATAGCGCGCAGTGAGAGTGTGAAATGCACAGCGGAAGTTTAAGCAGCACCTGCGCAGTAAAAAGCTGCGCAAGGATAAAAACACGCGCTAAGTTTTGGCTTAAAGAGTTGGATAAAATGTTCTAAGGCAATAAGCAATAACAAACACAGTAGCAATAGTAGCAATCTGATAAGATCAAACAAAGCAGTAATTCAGAAATGATTAGCAGAAAGTAAATAGCGAGATTAAAGAACAAGCTATTTGGAGAGGTTCGATCAATGAAAGATCTACGTCCTCTACCAAGATGGTTAGTCTTGGATTTTCTAAAGGAGATCTTATTATATGAGAGAGTTACAAGATTCAACAATGAAACACAACTATCTCAAAGATCTATAATTTATGAAGAACAAATCCTAGACTAAACCGGTGTATCTCAAGAAGAAAGATCTAAATGATCAAAGCTTCAAGAGGTGTGTGTGTGTTCAGAAATTCTGGGCTCTATGAATCTATGAGATGAAGAGCACGAAGAATTCTGGTGATTTAAGGCTTAGGATCTGGGCAGGAGTTTGAAGGTATGAAGGTTTGAAGGTTGATCTTGAATCTGTGAATAGTAAGCAGCAATCTTCAGAACTTCAAGGATATTATAAAGCACAAACTCTAGCAACTTGGAAATGAAGATGAGCTGGCTATTTATAGCTGAGAGCTTGAATATAGCCGTTGGAGCTCTGAGCAAGGACGATGAGCTGGCACGATATGATTGGTGCGCAGGTGTCCTTTATAGCCGTTGGGGCTCTAATCAAAGTTGATGACCTGGCACAATATGATTGGTGCGCAGGTATATAGAGCCGTTGGAGACTGAGCATGAAGACCAAATTCAAAAAGCTTCTTCTAGAAGGTTGACAGCTGTCTTCATTTGAAATATATCTCTTGAGCGCATCTCCACCGTTGGATTTGCTAAGTGTGCTTGTTTTGTCGTTTCTGCACACCTTAACACTCTTAAAAGCGTACATCTTCAAAGCGTTTTCCAAGTTAGGTGATCTGAATGAATTGAACTGAGGAAGAATGCTGCGCAGGATATACCTGCGCAGTGGTGTCCTGCGCAGTAACCACTGACACTTGGATCTTCATTCCTTTTCGCTTCAAGTCCTGTGTTCTAAGCCTATACTATAAAATGGACTAAGCTAAAAAATTGAAGTTATAAAACTTCTTACATAGGGTCCTAAAGTCCATAAAATATTAATAGGTGATGGTATCAATCAATTCTAACAAGAATAGGAGGGTTAAGAAGTAAGCATACCCAACAATTCTTGTGTGACAAGGAATCCCGATCCCAAACGAAATTAGGTCAAGCCCTCATATAAATATATGCAGCCGGGTTTGACAGCCTCTAATGTTGATTTTGGAAATCAATAACAATTGTTTATTAAACAATAATTATAGAGAGGTAGGATTATTTATTTTGTGATCCATGATCATCAAAATACAATAATCAATTAAGCAAAATAATTCATATGAAGAAATCGTTTCTTCACCATGCCTTGGGTCTAGCAATCCAGATCAAGAAGGTGTTCTTGATATCCGTTCGAGGTGTGGATACCGATAGAGGGTGTTTGCTTTAGCACCTCAAAGTCTGTGTTCATGGATTCGATCTTCAAGGGTATGTTTCTTTCATCTTGTATTTAATTTAATCAACATGCACGGATCTGGGCTCATGGGTGTTTGATCTTATGTTTTATTCCGCTGAGCATGATGCATCAAAACCCAAGACATTTTGGTACATAAGTTTTTTAGGTTGATGTTTTGGTACATATTTTTTTAAAAACCTATTTTCTTGAAAAAAAAAAAACACTTTCTCTACAGGGAGGATATTGAGAATGACATGGATCACTACATCAATTCTATTCTTCTTAAAGCAATGAAGATTCTATTGCTCGATCGGGCAAAAAGAAGTCTCAAGCAGTCATGTCTGAAGTGTTGGATATTATGCCCTAGGCCCTTGAGAAAGGCCTATGAGTTATATCATAGCTTCATTGTTGTAGAGATAACAAACCCGATTATTATATCTTTTGCATGTTTATTATAATGATCATTGTTCCTAGCACTTATGAAGGGCTAGCATGAGTTTAATGGATAACCATATGATGATTATAGCGCATAGGATGCGGATTGAACTTGTGGGTACATGTTGGAGAACAAGTACTGGATAGACCCGTTATGAGATTTATGTCATGGTCAAATGTCATAATTAAATCTCATAATAGTTATATCATTTATCCTTAGACTTGAGATTATCATAGTCTTCCACATGATGAACATTATGTTTGACGTACTCAAACGCTACCCCTAACCGGGAAGTTATAAAGGCTACGATTGGCATAATCGGATTCTTGTAGGGAAGAATGATAAGTCAAGATGGGATTTGTCCCTCTCTCAAGAGAGATATCTGCTTGGCCACTCGATGAGTGAGATTGATAATAGTGTACGACCGTACCCAAATGAATTGAAGCGTTCAATGTTATTTGCTCATATCAATCTACTCGAGATCGAGAAAGCATTGGACAACATAAGTTGACGTGGACCATGACTTATGTCCAATATGATATCGTGTGACAAAGGGATTGTGATATGTTCTATAAGGTTACTTTGGGCTTTCAAAGTTATACTAATTGGGTAGTCATAATGGCTTGCTAGAGTCCGCTTATGACTTGCGGGTTTTGACTCGTTCGGACTCGTTGCCAACTTAGTATAATCCTATTGGGTCACACACAACAGAACGGATTGAATAAGGCACAGAAAACGGGAAAAACTGGATCCTGCTGGAAGGATCCGTACGGATGGTTTGGGAGCCACCCAACCAATCCGTACGGATGGTTTGTCCAGACGGAAAACAGTTTGTTCAGATCTCTTGTATGACAAGGAATTATGATCCCAAAAGGAATTAGGTTTATACCCTATTATATATGTGTGCAGTCGGGTTTAAGAAACCTAATGGTTGATTTTAGAAATCATAACATGTTGTTTGAGAAACAATTACACAAATATAGAGGGGATTATTAGTTTTGAGATTTAGAATCATCATAACTCAATAATCAATGGAGAAAAATAATTCCTATGAAGAAATCGTTTCTTCATCAAGCCTTGGGTCTAGCAATCCAGATCAAGAAGGTGTTCTTGATATCCGTTCGACGTGTGGATACCGATAGAGGGTGTTTCCTTTAGCACCTTAAAGTCCGTGTTCATGGATTCGATCTTCAAGGGTATGTTTCTTTCATCTTGTATTTAATTTAATCAACATGCACGGATCCGGGCTCTTGGGTGTTTGATTTATATGTTTAATTCCGCTGCGCATGATGCATCAAAACCCAACATGAAGAAAATGGAAGAACAAAAATGAATATATAGGGAGTATTAACTTGATTGAAGAACATACCAACTCAGAGCTTTATAGAGTTGTTTCCTTCTGAACTTTCAAGCAAAAAAAATTCCCTTTCATAGTCTTTCATAAATCACAAATTTTTGATTTTTTATCACCAATTTTGTGAAGATCGACCAGATCACCGGAGAAAGGAGAAAGTGAGGGGGCTGGAATCTGCAGATTAAGACCACCGCGGCTGAAATGGTTGACCGGAAAGGGAGGGAGAGAGAGGGAGTCGGTGATGACCTCACCTGCTACAGATCTGGGAGAGACGAATCAGAAAGAAATGGACGGAGAAGTCCCCGGTGCTTGGAATCCAAATCTGTGACGGCGTTTCATCTCAAATTAGTGCTAGGGCTTATGAGAAACGAGGAGAGGGGGAGATGCCTGCGTGTGACGAACGAGCAGTGATCGGCCCCGGTATTTGACGGAGAAGGAGTAGCAGGACTTGGAAGCGCCGTCGTCGGAGAAGATGAAACGCATGTGAGCGTTTGGAGAGAGAATGAACGTGGGTGTGTGTGTGTGTGTGTGTGTGTGTGTGTGTGTTTTAGACAGAGAAAGCGTGAGTTGAAAATGGGAAGGAGGGGAGGGGGAGGCTTTTGTTTGAGGGGGTGGGGGTAGTTTGGGTATTTAGTAGCTATGTTTGACTAGTCAAAGGAGTCTAGGGGTATGGGAGGAAATATAATCTCGGCTGAAGTCCTTATCAGGAATTTCATTTGGACGTTTCTTTTTTTTTTTTTTTGTAATTAAATCTGAAACTTGGGGCCCTAAGGGAATTATTCCCATTTCTTAAGATCTTTTCAAATGTTACATAAATTAAACAGTTTTAAATTTACATAATGTTCCTATCAACTTCTTTTTTCTAAACCTAATTGGGAGAAACCGTATCTTATTTCGCTTGTGCTTCATTGATGTTTAACAAGAATAGCTGTTAATTAAGACGGTAGTGATGAAGATGGTAAGAAAAGAGACATAATAATGTTGCAATTTTTTCGGTTTCCTCCATCTACCTTACTGAACCTCTCTTAAATAAGGAAATATTGTTTGTGTGTTTTTATCCATATATAAGAAAAAAAAATATATTACTAAATTTAATATATGTACATATTATAATGAGAAACTGAGAAAAACGTGTTTTTCCCACCTTTTTTTCCTTAAAGTTCGCGTACAACGTGTTTTTAAAATGGCGCGGTGACATTTTGTAATCAATGGGAAGTTGTTTAATGTTGATCGTTAGTGCCAGTGGTAGTGTAAAAAAGTGTCAGCCATGTACACTGGCACTTATTGACACTACCACTGACACTTTTAACAAATAGTATCAATGTTAAAAAGTGTCAGTGTAATGGCTGAGACTTTTAAACACCAACACTGACACTTATGAAAAGTGTCAATTCCAATGTTTATAAATGTCAGTTTGAATTACTGGCACTTTGTAATATTAACACTCGCCATTTATGATGCTCTCAGTTATTTACGAAAATTCCACCACTTGTTTTTTTATTAAGCGTCAGCATCCTTTGAAAAACACGTTTTCCCATACTTAAAACTTAAAAGTAAAAAAACGTTTTTACAATACCTACTCCATATTATAAGGAGTTAATTAGTAGAATTAGAAGAACACGTGCTCCCAAAAAAACAAAAGGTATTATTGATCATGATTAATCAAATCTTGGTGATATCACCAAAGATGAGCAAACAACTAAATCCACTTTTTACTTTTTTGTTAAATTGATTTTGTTTCAATGGGGGAAACAGTAAATCAATCCAGTATACTTATAGAATGCCAAAAATACAAAATGAAAAGATGATGGCATGTTGGAAATATTATTATTTTGGAAGTCAAGACCACACTCCTTTTAATTTCCCTCTATATTACTCAATTGCCCACACTACAAAAGAAGTACGATTTTTATTTTATTTTTTTGATAGAATGAGTAAATGTGAATAGCATTTCATGTTCTAACCAATACACTTCATTTCATTGGCTTGGATTAAATCCTTGGCATATTCTTATGGGAAAGAGATATGATAATCCTTATTCTTTTAATTAAAATTTTAATTAAGGACAATTCATAACATGACTTTTTGTAACGACTGAGCCCGCAGGTCCGACCCGCTACATAAGCATCACACAGTGACCCACTGAACACCTCCTCATTTGGGTTAATCACAGCCCATCAGAAGCCTCCAAAAATCCAATAAATAATTTGATGCTCAATGGTAGTATAGTGGATCCTTATATATCACAATCAAAGCCCATATCTTTTCTCATGTAGAACGGGGGATTTCACACTTTTAAAAAGGTCAAACACCATTTCATCCATTGTATTTTTATTGTGACTTATTTTTACCAATATACCTTAATGTAGTTTGGAAAAATTATTAACCGCCACCCTCAACTGAGAATTAGGGTATTGATTTGGCTTTTAATAATACGTTTTTCAAACTACAGTGTTTTTTAAATATAATAATAGAAAATAAAACACAATACTTATCACAAAGCGGATGAAAACGAAGTTTGATGTTTAAAGAAAAAACTATTGAAATGAAAGAAAGAAAATAAAAATAAAAATGCATACAAGTCAAAAGAGTGGAGTAGACATTTGTCTTACTAATGAATACCTTCCTTGTTGCACTTGCTTAGCTTAAGAGTCGAGAGAGAAATTATATAATGAAAATAAAGTGTGAAGAATGAGAAAGAGTTTGTTAAACAATTTTTAGTGGGCACTTTAGCATCAATCTTGTGGTGAATGCTATGTTTAATGCTCCATTTAGAGTGAAGGAGTGGAGAATTCAAATAGTTTTATTGCAATAATGGAGAATGAGAATATGACATTTGGGGTGTAACTTGAGGGGTATATCAAATGGATGTTGTAAAACATTTTTTTTTAATTTTAAATATATGAGAGACACGTATGTGTTTTGTACTGAGTGTCAGATTTCAAATTGTTCATTAAACATAAATTAAAATTTATTTGGCTTAAAATATTAGTAATTAAGAATGGTATGTGAAACATGACCTTTGAATGCGATTATAATGAAAGCTTTTTTGGCAATTAAATGTGATTTTGTCAAATATTTAATATGAGTTGTCAATGTATTTGTTAAGGGCAAATGACAATTTAGGGCCCAATGTTGACATGCTTTTCACGATTAGGGGCCCGATGTTTCAATTTCATCGATTTAGGGCCCAATGTGGTCAAATGCTGACAATTTGGGGCTTTTTAACGAATTTCGTTAGAAAACTCAGTTAAGTTCCATGTGTCGCGCATGTGATGGAGAAATTTGATCAATTTTAATTTAAAATCATTTTTAGGGGTTAAATGAAAATATTTAAATTAAAAGGGTTATAACAATACTAAATTTATTTTCTAATATTGAATAATAAATTATTAAAACATTAATTTAAAAAGTATAACTGATAAAAATAATTTTTTTTAAATTAATAATATAATTTATATTTTCACCGGTTGGTAAAAAATAATCAATTATTGTACATTTTCTAAAATAAATTATAAGTCTAAAATAGATAATAATTTTATTAATTCCATTGTTACATCAATTAAATCTACAACACTTTGATGCACAATTATCATTTATATGAATAACCACCTCCTAAACACCATTTGGGATAGAACAAGAATTTTTATAAGTTAAAATTGTGCATCAAAGTGGTGTATATTTAATAATTTACAACAATGAAATTAATAAATTTTTATTTTCTTTAGAAAATGTAAAATAATCGATATTTTTTGAGCAATCGATGACAATAAAAAATTAATTTATTGATTTTAAATAAGAGTTTTTTTAAAAAAAATTATTAATTGATTATTCAATATTAGAATATAGAATTAATATTATTGTAACCGTTTTATTTTAAATATTTATTTAACCTCTTAAAACTGATTTTAATTTCAAAATGATCTAATTTCTCCATCACATGCGCGTCACATGTAACTTAAACTGAGTTTTCTAACGAAATTCGTTAAAAAGCCCCAAATTGACCATATTTGACCACATTGGGCCCTAAATCGATGAAATTGAAACATCATGCCCCTAATCGTGAAAAGCATGTCAACATTGGGCCCTAAATTGTCATTTGCCCATTTGTTAATGGCTAGACATTTTGAGTAGGATACTAGGGTTCTAGCAGCATTATCTCAACTCAACCCATGCACTACCTACTAGTACCACCACTATTTAGTTGTGCCTACTGCTCTGGATCATCACAAACATCTTCTTTGGAGTTCCCCAAATCCATCCATAAGTTCAAAAGTTGAAAGAATTTTCTAGTACCAATTGACTTTTGTCCTAGTTAGCTTGTCATATTATTTAAAAATATACTCCATCCGTTCTGAATAAGTTGCAACAATTTGTCATTTTTGGCATTTCACTTAAGTTGCAATAATGTCAAATAAGGAAACTCTTTATTACTTTTATAATCATCCACTCATTCTCTCTCTTCCTCCTAACCACTCATTATTCTCCACTCATTCTCTCTCTTCCTCCCAACCACTCATTATTCTCATTTCTTAATTTTTGTACGTGTGTGTGTGTACGTGTGCGTGTATACGCGCTTCCCCTTCCATTCCATGTTGCAACTTACCCAGAACGGAGGGAGTATGTTTTATTGATTTGTATATTATTTATACTATATTAAAATTGAATGAATATTTCTAATTAAAAATACGACTAACTTTAGGGCAGCTCGAAAAAGCGAATAATAAAACACAAAATTTATTATGGGGTGGATGCAATATTTTTTTCCTCACCTTTCACGATCTTTTTTTTTATGGGGTGGACTGCCGTGCGACGGCACCAGCAAGCCCTTTCCTTTTTTTTTCCCTGCTATTTTTTGGTTGCCAGCAAAAGTAACATTTTTTATAAAGGAAATGTAACAATTTTTTCTCATATGTAACATTTTTTTTTTTCAAAAAATTTACCACAATTTTGCTGAAATAAATTAAAGATAACATAAGATTGACAACTAAACTAATGTAACATTTTATAATAAAATGTAACATTTTTTTATGAAGAAAGTAACAGTTTAGTCTTAAAAAAGTAACACTTTTATTGTAAGATGTAACACCAGTTTCGCAAATAATATAAATATTTTTTTGTGATTAGAAAAAATGTTACTTTTTTAAGACCAAACTGTTACTTTCTTCATAAGAAAGTGTTACATTTTATTATGACGAGCAGATCAATTTTTTTGTGTGTTAAAAATTATGTTTTTTTTTAAAAAAAATAAATCAAACCATATCATGACTTATTTAGTTTTGTTCGTCTCGTCGAGACGAACACACCAGTATTTTTGAAAAAAAAAATCGACTTCAAAATCTCAAAATATAGCATTTTAGAATTATTGGAGGGTTTTTTTTGTTTTTTTTAACAGACACGTGGATTTTGGGAAGGGGTGTTGTGAGACGGTCGCATAGAAGTATTTGCCTTTTTTTTTATATGTTCGGCAAATGTCTCCTAAAAACGTGGTACAGTGGCAATAACACATAAACTTTAAAGAGTTGGTATTGTGAAAAACGTGTTTTACTTTAAGCAAAGGAAAAACGTGTTTTACATTATGCAAAGAAAAAACGTGTTTTTCAAAAGCCGATGACGCTTTTTAAAAAAAAACAAGTTGTGTCAGTTTCGTAAATAACTGGAAGCATCATAAATGGCGAGTGTTAATATTACAAATTGCTAGTAGTTCAAACTCACGTTTATAAACATTGGAATTGGCACTTTTCATAAATGCCAGTGTTAGTGTTTAAAAGTGCCAGTCATTACACTGACACTTTTTAACATTGATACTGGCACTTATTAAAAGTGCCAGTGGTAGTGTCAATAAGTGCCAGTGTACATGGCTGTCACTTTTTCACTACAACCGACACTTACGATCAGCGCTAAACAACTTCCCGTTAAACAAAAATGCCACCGCGCCAATTTTAAAACGCGTTGTACGCGAACCTTAAGGAAAAACACGTTTTTTTTCCCAGATTTTCACAACTTCAAAAACAGGAAGGAAAAAAAAAAGTTTTTTGTCAGTAAATTAATCTAATCAGATCCATATAGATAATGCCACTCAATAATTATAAGTAATTGTCTATGAAATTAATGAAAAACATAACGCACCAATTGTTTAATGCACCCGAGTCTTATTGATCACTTTCTTTAATAAGATGAAAGGTATATTTTCCTAAAGACAAAAACTTATGTGAGAACACTATGACCCATAACCCGGCCCATTGAATCAGCTCCATGACCCAGGGGGCGACCCTGCCACGTGGCAGTCTCTCATAGGCTCAATTTTTATTCTATTTATTTTTTAAAAAAAAATTATATTATTTTTTTTTTGTTTTTTTCGGTTTGTCAAAAGTAATAGTTACTACTCCCCCGTCCCAGAGTAAGAGTCATACTTTCCATTTTGGTACGTCCCAGAGTAAGAGTCCTATTCCTAAAATGGCAAAGAATCTTTACTATTCACCCCACTCATTCTCTCTCCTATTTTACTTTTATACTCACAACACCAATCAATTCACTATTCTCTCCCCCTCACTCTCTCTCCTACTTTACTTTTACACTCACAACATTTACATCACTTCCAATATTTATTAATAAGCGTGCAAATGAGGGGTATGACTCTTACTCAGGGACGGAGGGAGTATAACTTAATGTAATGATTGTATACATATAAAGTAACAGTTTGTATACACAAACCAAGAACGGTAATTTTGATGAATTAGTTTTTTTTTAGTTTTTTTTTTCAAGTTTTTTTTATAGTTATCTATTTCTTTATTTTTATCTCTTGGCATTAGATCTCATTATTAATTATGCATTTTCAAATTCCAGGTAATGCTTTTCAATTTTCAGCTTATTCTTTATGTGATTCTTGAGTATTCCTACAAGAAAATCAATTTCTCCTAAAATTAGATTTAAAAAAAAATGATTGTATCTTGAATGTTTATATAATTTTTAATTTAATTTTTTTTGTTCTCTTATACGTTTGATTGGATGTCATTTTGTCAACAAATGTTTTGATTGTATTTTGACTTTTTATTTGCTTTTCATTTTTTGTTTTGTTTTGGACACTATACCTCTTGATTTACCTGAAACTATAATTTCATTTTTTTTTAATTAATATTCGATTTCTTATGTTATTTACTTTTTTTTTTTTTTTTTTTTTTTGGCTTTTTTTGGTATTTGTTATAGTTTTGGTTTATTAAGGACCATGTTATTTTTTTGAAAAAAAGTCATCGCTGTTTCTATGAAAATTATCTTGGAGTACGAAACCCTCCTCTCCAGTTTTTTTGTTTTTGTTTTTTTTTTGTTTTTTGTTTTTTATTTTTTTATTTATAAATCCTGATAAGGTAGCTACGAATGTTTAAACTCTCCCCATCTTTGCTTATATTTTGTTTGTTTAACGATTTTTAGCCAAAGAACTCCTATTTTTCTATTGATTTATTTTCAAGGTTTATATGTTTGAATTTATTCATTTTCTTTTGATTATGGATTTTGTTTGTATTTATGTTTGTATTCTATTTTTTTTTTTATTTTCTTTCTTAGTGTTTATGGTGTTTATGGTGCAGGTTAGCTTTTACTCCCTCCGTCCCAAGTACTAGAGTTTGATTTTTTTGCCAACACAAGTTAACATTGACCATTATCTATAACAACTTTTACAATTATGTAAGTCTGACTAGATTGACTTTAATGTTTGGTCAAATCTCATTTGTGTTGACTAAAAAAAATCAAACTCAGTACTTTATTTATGAAGAGAATATGTATGGGACACCTAAAACGAAAATAAATGGCCATTACTTTGAGATAGAAAGATTATATTATAGAAGACTCCAATATTGATCTCACCATCATCAGCCACGTGAAATTTTAAATGTCAGCACCCCATGAGTTCTATGGAAGTGAAAAGAATAACTTTTAACTACATAATGAAGTACTCCCTCCGGTCACAAATATAAGCAAAAGTAACCAAAATTACACTTATTAAGAAAGTAGTTAAATTTAGTTAATTGTTTTAATTTTATAATAAAATATATTAAAATTACTAATATATCCTCATATTAAATGTGTTTAAAATGTACACTTGTATTTGAAAATGAGTAATTAATTAGGGGTATTTTTGGTAAAAGATTATTAAATACAGTTACATTTAATGAGTTTTGTATTGAAACCCAACTTTTTTGCTTATATTTAGGTAAAAAAAAAAGCCCAACTTTTTGCTTATATTTGTATCCGGAGGGAGTAATTACATTAAATAAAATATTTATCCATACAAATCTTATCCCAAATTTGAAATATCTAAATTATATCACTTCTGAACCTTTCTCAAAAAAGCGTATGTAAAATTTAAAGTTGAATTGATTTCAAGAAAGATTTAAACTTAAATTCTTTTATAACTTCAATCCTAAACTTAACAGAATTCCATGAAAATAAAAGAAGCACTTCATAGCTCAGGCATTTGATTCCTATATCAAAATCAAATACTATTATCTCCATCCCAGTTTAAGATTTTTACATATTTTTAAAATCTATCCCATTTTAAAATTCATAATTTATTGTATTCCATAAATACGAAAGAAAAGAAAAAGCATTAGTCAATTTAAAACTGGGGAGTGTGCCATTGTTACAATGTGCCCATATTAATTGTCATGTTTATTTCAATAACAAGGTTAACAATTTTTTGAACAACCTATGAATCTGACTATTAAATAATGATCAACAAACACTAAAAGATCATTTATCAACAATTTACGTCTTTTGCATACTCAATAACACAAAAATATTTATTCACTATCAAAATTATGTGTTCATTTGTGTATAATAACATTAACTCAAAAAAAACTTTTGCAGTAAAAGAATATAAAATAAATTAGGTAGTAAAGTTGAGTGGCAAAGTCGCATAATTTGGGATTTAATAGCCTTTGTGAATAATGTACAAAAGTTTGGGTAATCCAAATGACAGTTTTGCCATTAGTAAATAGAATATGTTCCAATGCAAGAGAAAGAATGACATTTGAGTATTTTTAGCTCTGAAATAACAGTTATTTGAGACTGAAATTATGAGTCAAAATCGACAGTTATTTTTGGTGAGAAGGAGTAGTAAAATATTCATCGCTTTTTATTTCAGAATTTCAATCAAAGTAACACGAATAGTTAAAATAATATCGCTGAAAAAAGGTAAATACCCTATATTTTAGCAAAAAGAAACCTTTTTTTTAAAAGGATGGTCACATAATGAGTATTAGCATGATAACTCCTATTTATGCTATACAAGACTAAAAAATCACTAAGGCAATAAGCAAACAAACACAATATCAACAATGCTACGGAATCTATTAAAATCAAACAATAAGCAGGTATTAGAAATATTACGGACATTAAAGTAAAATGCAGAAAATAAGAACAATCTATTTGGAGAGATTCGATCGTAAAAAGATATGCGTCCTCTACCAAGATGGTTAGTCTTAAATTTTTTAACTATGAGATTTATTAGATTGAGGAACTTTTACAAGATTACAAAAAATCGAAAATCAAAGCTAAATATGTGCCATGAGAAACAAATCCTATACTAAACCAATGTATCTCTAGAAGGATGATATAGATGACCAAAACTTCATGAGTTGTGTGTGTGTGTGTGTGTGTGCTAAAATTTTAGACTCTTTGAATCTATGAGATGTAGAACACTAGAATCCTGGTGTTATAAGGCTTAGAATCTAGGATAAGATGAAGATATGAAGTTGATCTTGTGAATTTGGAAAATAAGCGCAATCTTCAAAACTTCATAGTACTGTTTTGAAAGCAAAACTTAAGAAACTTGGAAATGAAGATAACAGGTATTTATAGCCAAGCTTTATAAACTAGCCGTTGGAGATCTGAGCAAGGACAATGACCTGGCACAATTTAATTGGTGCACAGGTGTTTTTTGTAGGCGTTGGAGACATAGCATGAAGACAAAAATTCAAATCTTCATCTAAAAGAATGACAATTGCATTTTGCTGATATTTTCATCTAGGTGCATCTTCTACGTTGGATCTGCTGAGTGTGCTTAATTTATCGTATCTGCACACCGAAGCATTTTGGCTCAATCCAAAAAAACGTAGCTTGTCTTCACGCTATAAACGCGTCTAGAATCTGAGGTTGCTCAAAGATAAGTAAAAGGACCAAGTGAAGATTTGCGCGGCACACGGTATTCATGCGCATTCGCTGCGCAGAAGGTGTCTGTGCAATGATCTCTGCTCTCAGTTCTAAGGTAAAATCCCTAAGCCTATTCTATAACAAGGACTTATCTAAAAGTTGGAAATTATTAACGTTTTTACATATGATATCAAAGTCCATAAATAAACGGTGATGGTATCAATAAATTTTAACAAGTTTAGAAGGTTAAAAATACGAATACCCAACAGAGTTGTTTGAACAAGCATGTAAAAAACTACGCCTAGGAGTAAATTTTACATAAATTCATTTTTAGTTTTTTTTTTTAGACTTCTTCGGACAAATTATATATGCCTAAACTACGGTCGCAGGTCACATTCAATTACAACTATTAAAGATGATTTTATGCTAATAGATGATCGAGTCCCAGTTGCATCTCATAGACTTACTTCCACACTTTTTTCTTCAAACTTTTACATAAGTTTTTCTTTTAAAAAAAGCATCAATATTTGTTGACTAATTTAATTCGAGTGGGGTAAGACCAAAAGGGCATCAACTCTCACCTAATTAAGATTTACCATTTTTGTATAAGATAAACACATATGTATTGTTTTAAAGTCGTGATAGTTATACCGTTAGTTGAGGAAAGATTCCAATTAGTCGAAGAAAGAATCCAAAAAGTCATGGTGATGGAATAAAAAAACAACTTATTAATTAATTTTATAAATTCAAAATACTAATCTTAATCTTATGTTACATTTTCTAATTAGCTAATTATACTATGCCCGTCGAGTATCGACGGGTTACTAAATAGTATAATATATAAAAGCAGGAACATTTCCAGGCTTTACATCGCGCCAAGTGGAATTGTGACGTGGAAAGCCACGTGTCTTCATTCAATTCGTCGGCCTGATTTTTATGCTTTCACAAGAAAAAAAAAAAAGACAAACAAATATACTACCTTTAAAATAGTTCGGCTGATTCATCATTATATTTTAAATTTGAATTTCAAATCTCTTTCACTAAACACTCAATAAAAAGCATCACAATTCAAGGATTTAAAACATTCTTAATTTAGGCTAAGAATCAAATGTGAAAGTTAAAACATAATGAGCTATTATAATTTATTTCCGTATAAATTTTAATTTATGAATTTAATTCTCTTTTAATAAAATAAATTTCTATATTGCAGATTACTTTGAGATTTAAGCTAAAAATTAACCTAATTTTAAAGGCTTAATAGACATAAGCTATCATAATGTCAAAAACCTCAATTTTTATGAATGAGTTCTTTTTTAATAAAAATATTATTAAATTTCAAATATGTGTAAAAGTTGAATTATATATTTGTATTAAAAAAAATCAGTAGTTACCTATTTTCCTCTCCTACTAAATCTATATTAATCGGCTCCTTGGATTAAATGCTTTCTTTAAATATAGTCAATGATTTGAATTTTCAAAAAAAAAAAAAAAAACATAAAAACATAAAAACTTACAGAATATGACGGAGATTATGCTTAAATCCTTTCCTAACGGGGAGTCTGTATTCCATAAATAAAAAAAAAATCTTCAATGATTTATTCTTCCAAAATATAGCCAATGATTTATCCTTCCAAAACTTTCGAAAAATAAATAAATAATATATGAAATTTATACGAGGTTTATCTTTCCTAACGATTTAAATACATTTTTGAATTGACTCAAAATATAGTCAATGATTTATCTTTCCTAAAGAGGAGTGTCTGTATTCCATAAAAAAAATATCGTCAATGATATATCCTTCCAAACGTTTTGAATTTCAAAAAAAAAAATATATATATATTTATATATACCTACATTCATAAAACGGCATCCATCCACCGTATCTAATCTATATATATACAAATATATAAACTCTTTCACTTTATTCTCTTTTTTTCCCACATAAACATTTTAGTCTCATTTTTCTTCATTCAATAGGATGAGATATTTCTTCCTAGGTAATTTTAAATTTTTCAGTTTCTTACTCATATGCAAAGTTTTTTTTACTAACAATGTTATTAAACCACAGTTATGAAAACAAATGGTCGAGTGATTTTATCGATTTTATCATGTTTGCTTGCAATCCTTTGTGGCCAGAAATCACAGAGTTTGTTGAGGAATGGGTTGTTTCACCCCAACATATGCGTGATATATTGCATAAGGTTTTCAAAGTGAAACTTGATCAACTGGTGAAAGATTTGAAGGAAGAATTTTGTTTTTGCAACATCAATCCACGTAAGTCATAATTTTCATTTATTAGCTTTATATTTTTATTTATAAATTATCGGTTATTTGAAATAATTTATATGACTAACTATTATAATTATGTATATATTCATAAATACAGTTATTGTCACTGTGGAGTTTCAAAAATGAGGTCTACCACATTCACACATTCTCCTTTTTCTCAGCTATCGAGATCAAGCCCGCATTACTTATGTTGACAACAAGAAAGGAGAACGTTAGACTAGATAAACTATTTTCATGTTGTCTTCGACTATTAGCTATTCTCAGGCAAACTTTGTAAGCTCAAAATGTGTTCGAAGAACAATCAAAATAGTTAATTACTCTTTTTGTTCCGTAAGTGTTATCCCTTTTACTATTGTTACTTTACTAACATGAGATTCTTATTTGCTAGATGTGATTGGTGAGGTCATTTTACCTCTCAAAGATTTTGAGTATGTGCAGAAATTTGATGCCAGAAAGTTAGATGTTCAGCTGATTGATAGTGAGTACGTGATGCAAAAAATATCATATATTTTATTAGTTAAAGGATAAATAATATAAATTGTGACAAAATTTAGTTTATATATATATATATATATATATATATATATATATATTATAATTACTTTTTATTATTTTGACAGTGAATGGAGTTGTCTTGCGTCCTGTGGGCCTCATATGGGGGCCTCATATGGAGATAAATTAAAACATTTTATTGATAAAAGGGTTGAAGATGCGGAAGGCCCAGTGATATTAATTTTGCAATTTGTAATGTTATCAAGATATCAAGTATCTTTTTCATATATTTACTTAAATTGTAATAATTTTTTTGATTGAAGCTTGTTTACATGTGAGCAACATTTATAATCAATATACAGGAAAGACTCGAGTTGGTACAATGAAGCACGCGTCAAAAATACATATTAATGCATCATTTCCTGAAGTATCGGATTATCTTAGCAAGTAAATGAAGATTAAACCCTTATAAGAATCTATTAATTTGTTACACAAATTTATGGCTATGCTAATTTTCACGTATCTCTTTTACAGGCGTGACATTGGATTTTCATCAAATAGTCGTTCCTTAACTACTACCACTAATGATAGTAGTCATATCAATAATGATATGTGGTTGAAACCACAGAATTCAAGACGATTGGTGATTTGCTCGCATGTACAGAGGTATATTATAATTTGATAAATTTGTATGTCAGTTATACTTATGTAAATATTCTTACAATAAATAATCTTTTTTACCATAATCCTTTTTATTAGGTTGGCGTATACACTGTAATGGCAACCATATTTGATGTGGATTCACATGCCACATGGTACTATGATGGGAAGGATTGAATATTAATTATTATCCTGATTTAAGCACATACTTCAAAATATTTTAAACTACAATTCAATCTAAGTTAAAATATAATCTATTTGATTGCTTTTAGACTCAACGATTGATTAAACATCTTTCTTGATGATTCCAGAAAATTAACCTATTTTACTGTTCATATAATCATGAAAAAGCATGAGAGAATGATGGATGAAGAAGAAGAAGATCACTTAAAATTTTCAATTCAATCTAAATTAGTATGTGATAATTTAATGCATTTGTAAATATTTGTTTTACAGTTTCATTCTAACTACTCCAATGAGCCAAGAATTCTAGCAATAAACTGACACTATATTCTTTTTTCTTTCTCCCACGGCCATTTACGTTCTTCTTTTGAGCTATTTTCCGAGCAATTCTTCCATCTGAGGTAATTTCGTCTATGGAAATCTTATATACTCTTTCCATCTCAAAATGATCTTTAATTTGACTATTTAAACTTTTAAAAATATGACACTTGCTTCAATAGTCATGTTGTAAATATTACCAATATAAATTTAGATTCACATTAAGATAATGAAAATAGGCCAAATTATGCTCAAAGTTCATTAGTGGTAACAACGAAAAAAGAGACTAACTTTCTAAAACAAAATATAATTAAACAAGGATTCAATACAAATAAAGAATTCATTAAATAGCGCATAAAAATAGGCTTGAAACACCAAGGCTAAAACAGCTGTTTTTTTTATTGGATTCGGGGGCAAAGGCCAAATTTCAGTTAGGACCTTTATTTTTTAAATTGTGTCTCTTTTTAATTTTGGATAAAAGAAATTGTCAATTGATACAAATTCTTATATATATATATATATATATATATATATATATATATATATATATATATATATATATTTATATATATATATATATATATATATATATATATATTAAAGTTGGTGAAGAGAGCCATGGTGTTGACATGTGGACAAGTCATGGCGAAATTGTGTCTCTTTTTAATTTGGATAAAATAAATTGATCAATTGATACAAAATCATATATATATTAAAGTTGGTGAAGAGAGCCATGGTGTTGACATGTGGACAAGTCATGGCGAAATTGTGTCTCTTTTTAATTTGGATAAAAGAAATTGATCAATTGATACAAAATTTTATATATATATATATATATAACATAAGCAAATTCATGAAAAAAATAAAGTATTGGTTCATAACCAAATTACATAAACATCATCATTAAATTAAAATGTACGAAGATTTGAAAGTAATTTTAACTTATACTTATAATAGTAATAGTTATTATAATAATTAACTATAATAGCTACTATTATATTTAACTATTATTTTTCACTAAAAATAGTTAACTATTATATTTAACTATTAATAATTAACTATTTATTTTAACAATTATATTTAACTATTAATAATTAACTATTATAGTTATCTATTATAGTTAAAAATTATACAATTATTATGATTTAAGTTTAACTAATACTATTAAATAGAAATATAAAAGAAACAAAAGATATTAGAATTGGTAAATTATTTTTCCATGGAGTGCACGGGTTACCCACTAATAATATAAATGATTATTTGTTCCAACAAATACATAATATATTTTTACATATGTCTTTAAACACATTTTATAGCATATTTAGAAGCAAATTCATGAACAAAAGTAAAAGTATTGGTTCATAACCAAATTACATAAGCGTCATCATTCAATTAAAAAGTACGAAGATTTGAAAGTAATTTTAACTTATACTTATAATAGTAATAGTTAATATAATAATTAACTATAATATTTATTATTATTTAACTATTAATAATTAACTATTATAGTAATCTATATAGTTAAAAATTATACAATTATTATGATTTAAGTTTAACTAATACTATTAAATAAAAATATAAAAGAAAACAAACGATATTAGGTAAAAATAGTTTTTCGTGCAGTGCACGGGTTACCCACTAATTAATATAAATGATTATTTTGTTCCAACAAATACATAATAGATTTTTACATATGTCATTTAAACAAATTTTATAGCATATTTAGAAGCAAACTCATGAACAAAAGTAAAAGTATTGGTTCATAACCAAATTACATAAACGTCATCATTTAATTAAAAAATACGAAGATTTGAAAGTAATTTAAATAATGATATTAGTTGCAGAGAAGATGGATGAATCATCAGAGATGGAGAACGGTGAATAAAGAGAGTTATGAATCAATCAATTTATCTTACAACACTGATCGCATAGTACTCCTAATGAAAGATTGGTTGAAGAACAAAAAAATTGTGATGTAGTGATTTTCCCCTTATACTATCAATAAGTTCTACTATGCCCGTCGAGTATCGACGGGTTACTAACTAGTATTTTCCTAAAGACAAAAACTTATGTGAGAACACTATGACCCATAACCCGGCCCATTGAATCAGCTCCATGACCCAGGGGGCGACCCTGCCACGTGGCAGTCTCTCATAGGCTCAATTTTTATTTTATTTATTTTTTTAAAAAAATTATATTTTTTTTTTTTTTTTTTTTTTTCGGTTTGTCAAAAGTAATAGTTACTACTCCCCCCGTCCCAGAGTAAGAGTCATACTTTCCATTTTGGTACGTCCCAGAGTAAGAGTCCTATTCCTAAAATGGCAAAGATCTTTACTATTCACCCCACTCATTCTCTCTCCTATTTTACTTTTATACTCACAACACCAATCAATTCACTATTCTCTCCCCCTCACTCTCTCTCCTACTTTACTTTTACACTCACAACATTTACATCACTTCCAATATTTATTAATAAGCGTGCAAATGAGGGGTATGACTCTTACTCAGGGACGGAGGGAGTATAACTTAATGTAATGATTGTATACATATAAAGTAACAGTTTGTATACATAAACGTAATACATATGTAGAGAAAAGAAACAGTGTTTTTTTCTATGTTTTCTTCGTTTGCCAAAAGTAATATGATGGATAAAATCCACTGTATAATAAAAATACCTTGCAAGTGTACAAGTGCCGAAGCAGCAGTATACAAAAGTAAGGGTCGAACCACAGAGACTCGTGGATAAACAAGTTAATTTAATTAATGTAAAGAGTAACCAAGGGGGGTTTTGATTGTAAGGACATGGCTTGCAACACAAGTCATTTAGACTTCCATTCATAAAGTTATGATTATAATATTAAGTTATAAAGTATAGTTGATAATAAAATGTGTAGAATTCCTGGATATATATTACCTAATTGTGATGGGCAAAAGGGTAATTTATTATCATAAAGCTTGAAAAGGGTGTGGTCCCTAAATGAAATGTCACCAAGTCTACTATATAAAGGGCATTCCATCAACATTTAAGACTACTTGATTATTCATTAGTACTCTCTCCATAAATCTTCATTAAGTGTTAAAGAAGTAAAGAGAAAAAACATTGATCATTTAGAAGAGCATTCTCCCTACATCTTCTTCTTATTCATTTCTCCCTACATCATCCATGGATTCAACAGGTATTGTTCTAAACGCTTCCGCTTCATCTCTTCCTCAATCCTATTCTAAAGTGAGTGTGGCATTCAGGGATTAAAAATTGTTCCAACAATTGGTATCAGAGCCCCGCTCATCTTTGGTTTAAGTTTGAGTTCCTTTTAGGAAAGTTGTGCTTTCAATTTTGATTCATTTTTCCTGTTGAATCATAAAGTTTTGATGTTGATTAAGGGACTCTAATTCGTTCATAGAGCACTGATAATCATCATCTAAATGCAAGAAAATGGTTTGAAATGTTTTGTTGCATAAATAAAAGGATTCGAGTTTGACTATCCCTAATAACATAATTATTGTTATGCATAATTGTGTGGATCTACATACTTGATTCCATGTTTTAAAAGGACAAGATATCCCTATATATCATGGTATATGTTGTCAAGAACATACCATGTGGATCTACTTGTCATTTCATGTTTTTGGAAAATTTTTAAACAAAATTCAGAAGTGCAGAAAATCGCCTTGCTCGGCCGAGTCCTTTGCTTTGCTCGGCCGAGCATATGAAAAGGCGCGAACTGCTCGGCCGAGTCCTTTGTTTTGCTCGGTCGAGCAGATGAACAGGCGCCAAAATTGACATAAACCGGTTGGATCTTTGGTCGAGTCCGGTTCGGTTCTCTTGATAATCCGGTCGGGTTTTTGCTTTGCCTGGTCGGACCAAGACTTGCACGGCCGAGCGTTTGGATTTGCTCGGCCGCGCATTGTATGTCAACAAAGGCAAAATGTTCTGATTAAAAGTGCTCGGCCGTGTCCTTTGTTCTGCTCGGCCGAGCAGATCAATTTTCAAACAATCTGATTTAAAGTGCTCGGCCGCGCACTTTCCTTGACTCGGCCGAGCAGTCACTGTTCACAGATTTTGGAAAAATTCTTATTTTCTGTACAACTTTTGTTTTTCCCTTGGAACAAAACCTACATTATTTCAAACTTAAAAAGTTATGATTAATTATATGGTTTGACAATTTTATTCATTGTTTAAATAATATTGTCGCCTAAGTGATTTACGTTATTTAAACCCTTAAATTGTAAAGTGTTGGATGTTTAAGTTAATATGTGAATGACTTGAATTTTCCAAGAAGATCTTGACATTTGACTAAACTTAGGCATTCATGTGGTAACAAATAAAATGAACATTAGGATATTTTCTTAGGTACTTATGTCGGCCCAAAGGAAGATTAAGTATTTATTAAATATAAGTTCAAATTACTTGTTACCTAAGGCAATCATTTATGAGTCAACTCGCAATCCAAAGATTAGTTTTGATGTCATGTTGATTGTCTTATTGATGGATTTCGTTGATATAATTAATCATTTTTTATTTTGTAGTTTCTTATTCATGTTTTGTTTTCATTCTTTTTGTTCTCACAACCCAACAGATTTACTTATTGCTTCATCCGTGATTACTGCTATGAGTACTTTACCGATGCTTAACGGGACTAATTTTAAAACTTGGAAAAATAAATTAATGATGATCTTAGGCTATATGGACATAGATCACGCATTAAGGGAACCGTTTCCTTTTCTCTTTCTGATATAAGCACTCAAGAAGATTGCTTAAATAATGAGAAGTGGGAACGCTCCAACCGCGTGAGCCTAATGATCATGAATATAGTTGTCCCGGAGACCATTTTGGACGGTGTCTCCAAGGACGTTGATGCTAAAACATTCCTTGATATGATTGAGGGATGTTTGGCATCTACCTCTTCTCATGGGACAAAGAGAAAAGGGAAGGAAATTGCGGTTGCAAGTAAAAGAAGCCTAAGAGATCATCCAATGATCATAAAGAAAATAAATGCTTCTTTTGCAAGGACCTTACACACATGAAGTTCGACTGCCCTAAGTATCACGCTTGGCGTGCTAAGAAAGGTATGTCATTTGGTCTTGTTTGTATTAAGGCTAAATTTGGTTTCATTTCCTACATATACATAGTGGTTGAATTATGTTACAACAACTCACATAATGAATGTCTATGTAGGATTGCCTGAGTTACCGAAAAACCAGTGAAGATGAGAGAATCATCTATATGGGAGCTGGGAATCCGGTTGAAGTTTTAGGCATAAGGACTCTTTTTCAATTATTGTTAAGTACTAAGTATTGTTTGTATGAATAATACATTTGTTGTACCGTCATTTAGACGGAATTTAATATATATATCACAATATTGAATAAAGAAGGTTATTTTGTTCATTTTGTGACTTTTATTTTAAATTCCAAGATTGTTGGTACTAGTACTTTGTCAAGTGTTCTTTATTTACTTGACATTATTCAAACAATAAATGTGTCCCTTAATAATGAAACCAAAACTAGAAAGCAAGAGTTATCAAGTAAAGTTTATATTTTATTAAAGCATAGGCATTTGGGTCATATTTCCAAGAGGAAATTGATAAGCTTATGTTAAAGGAAAATCTTAAACAAACTTGATAATTTGGAAAATACTTTTACATTAAAGCCTTAAAGTAAATTTACAAACATTATAGTATTCTCGAGAGCATCAAGTGTCTCAATGAACTATGCATTCGGATGTTTGTAGGCCATTAATTATTCCTTCATGGAAAAGGTCAACAATAGTTTTATGTTCAAAATGACTAACTCTTAGTTTGAATACATTTATTTGCTTCATAAAATATTGAGTTTAGACGTTGTAAAAGTCTTATAAAGACAAAGTTGGAAATCAACTTTGAAGACTATTAAGAACATTAGGGTCATTCATGATGGTTTATACATCTTTGGAATGATTGTTAAAATGAACAACGTCTAGGTCCTTTTTACTCGCTATTTTGAAAGAGTGTGGGATTATCTCTCTCTACATTGAGCGGGTACGCCTAGCATGAATATTGTACTAGAGTCATATTGAAATCCTTAAGGATATGGTAATAAGTATGTTTTATACTTCTCTTACCTCACTCATTATGGGCGATACGTTAAAGCCGCAACATTTATTCTCATTAAAGCTCCCTCTAAGGCTACTAATATAAACCTTAATGATTTAAGGACGCATTCCTTATTCGTCTTAAATCATATTCATTTATGGGGTTGTCTAGCATAAGGATAGACTTATAAGTCTACTAAGGGCAAGTTAGACGTAAATTATTAGTAGTTATTCATGGGGTAAGCCGAGAGAACTAGGGATATATAAATTTTACAACCCGAAAGTTAGAACGTTTTGAAAAACGAGAATTGCTAGGTTCTTTAAGGATGTTGAATTTAGTGGGAGAATTTGGAGTAATATTTTGAATTTGAAAAGGAAGAGGAATTCATTTGTATGGAATCCATTTATATACCACTTCCATAGTTCCAATTGGATATCAAGTTTTGAACTTGACATTCAGGAAGAACATATAATTCAAAATAAATATGATTTCCCTATAAGGAAATTCAACAACCTCAAAATTAGTAAGAACCGGTGCCCTTATAGAGATCAAATAGAGTAAGAAGGAATGCAATTCCGGATATTCATTAAGTGTATCTTGTCGAGAATAAAGGACACTTAGGTATAGTGGGAGATAATCTATTTATCTTCCATAAAACCATCAATAGTCCTAATTCTCATAAGAAGATTAATGCCATTAATAAAGAGTTACAATCTTTTGAAAGATAACAACGTTTGGGATCTTATTTCATTACATAAGGATGTGAAACCTATAAATGGGTCTCTAAGACCTAAAAGGATTCACAAAGTAATGTTGAAAGATATAAAGCCCATCCAGTTGCTAAAGATTTTAACTCATAAGAAAGGTATTGATTATAAAGAAAGAAACACTTTTCCGGTATCTTCTAAAATCTCCTTAGGATCATTATGGCACTAGTAGCACCTTTGATCTTAAGCTTCATTAAATGGATATTAGAGAAAACCTTTCTTAATGGAGACATTAAGGAAACTATCTATATGGAGAAATTCATTTATGAACTTAAGTAAAACTTCTCATTAATGGTATTTAGAATTTAACCAAGTTATTTTTTCATTTGTTTTGAAATGAATCTTGGTAAATATTAAGTATACCATAAGTTCAGTGGGAGTAAATTTATAATTTTGGTCTTATATGTGGATGATAATTTGCTTGCTAGTAATGATATGAACCTTATTAAGGAAACTAAGAAATTTCTTATTTGAAATGAAAGATCTTGGTAAGGCATCTTTGTATTAAGAATCCAAATTCACCGTGATCGCTCACGATATGTTTTAGGATTATCACAAAGGCCATATGGAAAGGTATTACAAAAGGTTTAGCATGCAAAACTGTAAATCACATGACACCCCTAATTTTAAAGGAGATATTCTTAGTCTCAAACAGTGTCCTAAAGGAAAATTTTGAATCCAAGTATATGGAAAATTCCCTTTTTGCATCAGCAGTAGGAAGCTTAATGTATACGTAAATCTTACATTTAACGTTGGGATGCTTTGTCAATACCAAAGCAATCCGGAAAGAACATTAAGTAGCAGCTAAAAGAATGATAGAAGTATTTACAAAACACTAAAGAACTACATGCCTATGTTTTGAAGTCGGATCATCTTGAGATCATTAGGTATTCCGACATTAGTTAAATATATGGCTACATATGTGTTTTAATGGACTGTGATTTGTCAAAACAAGTGTCGAGAGACCAATTAAGAAATGACTATCAGGTAGCAGTTCTGTACTCTAACAAGAGTTTATGGATTTAGACATTAATTATCTTGTTATAAAGAAAAGAGTACAACATGAACGAAAGGGATACAACTTATAGAAATAAACTCTATTTAGAGGATCCATTTATGAAAGAGTTATCATCTTCAGTGTTTCACGAGCATGTTGCTCATATGGGTGTAACAACTTTTGATAACATTTAGTATAGTGGGAGTTTGTGTTGTTCTTTCATTAATTGTTCTATTAATTAAAGTTTTGATCTCATTTGGTTAAGTTGGACTAGTTGGAAGAATATGTATATATTCATTATGATTCCATGCTACACATCTATACTTTTGATCTATGTCATTTAGTTGGATTTGTATACGTGATTATTGTGGGTTTAGTTGCGAATCAATTACAACGACTGCCCCTTTAGTCCTATACTTGTATGGCTAATGGACGAGATTGTTATAAATGACAATAAAGTGCGCACATAAGGGTTGTCATTTCTGTTATGATCATAATTTAAAGGAAGGACTTTGTTTTGCAACCCAAGTGGGAGATTGTAAGGACATGGCTTGCAACACAAGTCATTTAGACTTCCATTCATAAAGTTATGATTATAATATTAAGTTATAAAGTATAGTTGATAATAAAATGTGTAGAATTCCTGGATATATATTACCTAATTGTGATGGGCAAAAAGGGTAATTTATTATCATAAAGCTTGAAAGTGTGTGGTCCCTAAATGAAATGTCACCAAGTCTACTATATAAAGGGCATTCCATCAACCCTTAAGACTACTTGATTATTCATTAGTACTCTCTCCATAAATCTTCATTAAGTGTTAAAGAAGTAAAGAGGAAAGACATTGATCATTTAGAAGAGCATTCTCCCTACATCTTCTTCTTATTCATTTCTCCCTACATCATCCATGGATTCAACAGGTATTGTTCTTAAACGCTTCCGCTTCATCTCTTCCTCAATCCTATTCTAAAGTGAGTGTGGCATTCAGGGATTAAAATTGTTCCAACATTGATTTGATTTGATTTTATTAACTAAATACTGAAATTAAATACTAAATTAACAAAGCAATGATCAACTAGTAACGAAGTAAACAGATTAAAGAGATTCACGAGTTGGATTTCACACCATCATCATTCTATGTTATTTTAAAATAAAGTTATTGATTCATTCCAGGGTTCGTTCACTTCTTGTAAAGATTGGGACGGTGAGGCGGCCGGATTGCAATCTTTTTCTCTCTATCTAATCACACTTCGCAAATCAAGTCCATGTAATTGTTTAAAAAGTTATTACGATCTAAAGAACAAACAAACCTACACCCACTTGATTTCTATCACGGCATCAAATAGATATATTACTCAAAGCATTGGTCTACGTTTTAATCCCCAAATCAATGGCGGAGTTAAAACCCTAAATTGTTAAAAAGGCCAATAATGACTAGTTCAATTATTGAAACCCTAAAAACTTGATTAAAATACTTTGAACAACTAGAATGAAATCAATATGAATAAAAACGTTTATAACATAGAACTAGATAGTGTTTTACATCCAACCCATGAATTAAGAACTTAGCTACTCATATTCAACATAATGAATACAAATAATAAAACTAAAAACATAAAACCTGGATTAAATTGATGAATCCTTGTTTTCAACCTTGAAATATTGAATAAAAGTATGTATATAGTATGCCTAAAATAATTGGATGAAGTGTTATATTTATACTAGGGGTAAGGAGGTGTAAAAATAGAAAAAACCCTAGGATTCCTTGTTGAAAAAGGATAAATAAAGTGCTGGTGGCCGGAATTTCTCAGGAGCCCTTGGTATTTTTGAGTTTCCAGAAAAGTCCTTGAAAAATTCCCCAAAGGTCCTCCAAAAATTCCAGAAAAGCCTTGAAATTTTGGAAATTACTGAAAACCCAACATATTTTGCATAATTCCTTAAAGGTCCCTGGATAATTCCCCTAAGGTCCATGGGCATGTGGTCGCATGGAGTGACCGCATGGAAGATAGAGTTGCTGGATTTTTCTTGGGTTTAGATCTGGTGTTGTACCCTTGCTTTGATGACTTGTACCTTTTACGCGCAAACTTTTGGAGGCCATAACTTCTTCATACGAACTCCGATTTGGACGTGTAAAATATCGTTGGAAAGCTCTTTTCGAGTAATATCCAATGGAATTGATTGATCAGTGATCACATCTCTTTATATTTATGTTCTGGTCCGTTCTTTATCCTTCCTTTTCGCACTTTAATGCCCATGAATCCATGCATTCTTCCGCTCCTTTCCTATACTCATAAACACTCCAAAAAACATTAAAACACCCAAGGTTGAGCATCTAATAAGTCATAGAAGTATATGATTTGGATGGGTAAAAACACATCCATCATAATACTTATTGCAACTAAAATGTAACGAACGTGTTACTTATATGTAATAATGTTTATACATAATTGTAACACATATGTATAGAAAAAGTAATAATTTAACCATTTACATTTTTAGAGCTAAAAACACTTGATTAGTGTTACATGTAAAAGTATTACATTATCTATAGAAATATGTTATAATTTCTTTTATTAAAGTGTTACATTTACTTGTACAAACAATTACAGTCATATATATGAGTTGTTACTTTTCAAATGTTACTCTCTTTCAAAAAATTAAATCAAAATACACAATATTTTACATTTTTGCAAAAGCATTATTACATTTCAGTATAAATGATAATTACATTTAGATATTGTTTGGGTTACATGTAATTATAGTTAGTATTACATTTGAAAAAATGGGTAAAATGAGCTTTTGTTTTTGTATAACAGGTGTTACGTTTACTTATGAACAATGTTACTTTACATGTATACATTCATTACATTAAGTTATGGTAACTATTACTTTTGATAAACGACGGAAAAGCCGAAAAAATAATATAAAAACTAAAAAAAAAAAAAAAAGGACCTATGGGAGGTTGCCACGTGGCGGGTCATGCCCATGGATCATGGGTCAACCCGTCTCATACATAAGACGGATCCCCTTGTTCTCATGGGAGACCACCTCTTTCCTAAAACACACGCACTAGTTGAAAGGTGTATTTTCTTTCATTTACATATGTACATGTCATTCACCATTTTATATGCATGTATGCTAAAAAAAAAATAAAAAAAATTCCAAAGTTCGAAGAACCTTTAGTTGTGCAGATAAAATGAATTGTGTAAATATGGCTCCCACCTGACATCATATTAATCTCGATCATCCATTTCGTAAATTAAAATTGGCCAAATCTATATACAGTGTAACGAAACAATTAGCTCGTCAGCAGTTACAATCAAAGGGAATACTCGCTCCGTCTCATAATAAATGGCAAAAATTTATTTTTTTGGTATCACATCGATAAATCACATTACTCAAATAGAAAGTTTGTACTCCCTCCGTTCCTGGTAAGTTGCAACATGGAAAGAGAAGCACAAAAATTAAGAAAAGAGAATAATGAGTGGTTGGGAGGAAGAGAGAGAATGAGTGGAGAATAATGAGTGGTTGGGAGGAAGAGAGAGAATGAGTGGAGGATTATAAAACTAATAAAGAGTTTTCTTATTTGACATTGTTGCAACTTAAGTGGAATGCCCAAAATGACAAATTGTTGCAACTTACCAGGAACAGAGGAAGTATATTTTCTATTTAGTGTGGAACTCACTTATCATTTTTCATATTAACAAAAATTATCTACTAACTACTGCATACTTCACTTTCTCTCATTTACTTCATAATCACACCTAGGGGTGTAAACGAGCCGAGCCGTGTCGAGCTTTACTCGAGCCCACTTATTTGTTCGAACTCGAGTCGAATCAAGCTCGCGAGCTGTTCGCGAACAACTCGAGCCAATATCGAACTCGAGTTTTAACGACTCGAGCTCGAGCTTAGGATTTTTTTTTCTATAAAAATATACACTTAACGAGCTTAACTAATCGAGTTCGAGCTTATCGAGTCGAGTTCGAGCCGGTCGAAAACAAAAATTCAAGTTTCACGAGCTTATCGAGCCGAACTCGAGTTTTTTAACGAGTTAAACGAGTCGAACACGGTCTGTTCGATAATGAAACGAGTTTGACAATCGGTTCGAGCTCGAGCTTTCACGAGCTGAGCCTGAGCCGAGCTCGAGCCAGCTCGAATCGTATAACAGCCCTAATCACAAACACCAACTCAAGTATCAATATTTTATACTACCCTTTTAATTGTTGATGAACAATCCATTTTGTGTTTTTTATTGTGGGATGGAGAATGTATATTGAGAGGATACATATGAATAATTAGTGAATGAGATATGTAAATATGTTAAAAGAGAAAAACAAGGAGCAAAAGATGTATGTGTACATTGTGTAGGTACAAAAATATTTAGGCTGAATGTCTTACTCCATACACAAATGAGACACATAAAACTCTCTCCATGTCTATGCAAAGTTAGAATCTTAATCGCAATCAAATTTGTACACTTGATAAGAAAGGGAATTAATGATACTATATATACAGTGTATTCCAAAAAGAAAGGAATTTCAACTTTAGGGTCGATTGAGACCTCTTTATTTAAGTTGAAACGTGCTTGGTGGTTGTGTAGTAATGTTATCAATAAAATACTTTTAATTGAATCGAATTTAAAATTGTTGACAGTTATTATCATTATTCATTACCATGTTTTAATTGTATCGTCCAATTGTATCTAATTGAAATTGTTTTTTTTTAGTAAACAATAAATTTTCTATCAATCACAATTAAAATAGAGATGACACTCCACAAAAAGCGGAAGCTCACCCCAAATCTTATTAGCAGTTCTAGCTATTAACCTACTACAACAATTTGTTTGATCTAAATCTTGAGACATTCGGATTCCTCTCCAAGTAAAACTTGAACACTGTCTCAATCTGACATTCAAAATCTCTCTCGGATAATATGTTGCGTAGATCACTTCACAAGCAGAATTCAGGTTAACGAGAATACGTCTACCCACAATCTCAAAATTCACGAATAATCCTTGTGCAGTTAGAACATTGGCGGCCACTTAATTTTCAGAAGATACAAAAATCATCGCAATTGCAAACCTTAAAAGCAACAAACAAACAAATAAACAGCAACAACTCTCACAAATAAGAGAATACAACGGCTCTCACAAAAGAGAGAACTTAATTATTGAAAAGCAAAAATTACTCTTAATTTAAACTTTAATCATTAAAAATAATAGTGATTAAAGTTCAAATTATGAGAAAAAATCAATTTAAATCAAAGAAAGTTGAAGAAGATCGTTGGATTGGATTTGATCGTTGAATTGGGTTATCTAATTGAAATTGTTGACGGCGTTACAACACAACCCCCCGTCATTTTATAGTGAAATATTGTTGTGAAATTGGGGAGAAAAAACGTGTTTGTCGCTAAGTTCGCGTAAAACGTCTTTTCAAAATGGGGCGGTGGCATTTTGTAAAAAAGGGGAACTTGTTTTAAAACACGCGGTGACATTTTTGTAAATAACTGTTGCTTATCGTAAGTGCAAGTGTTAGTATTAAAAAGTGTCAGACATGTACACTGGCTCATAGTGACACTATTATTGGCACTATTGATAAGTGCCAGTATAAATGTTTGTAAGTGCCAGTGTAACGGCTGACACTTTTTAACACTAACATTTGCACTTTGTGATATTAACACTGACATTTACGATGATTGCCAGTTATTTATAAAAATGTCACCGCTTGTTTTTAAAAACAAGCGTCAGTGTTTTTGCAAAAACACGTTTTTCCTATCCTTAAAGTAAAAACACGTTTTAATAAGACAAACTCAATATTATTTACTGATAAATAAAAAAATATTTTAAACTCACTTTTTAATCAAGATTAAATTTGAATACTACTCCCTTCGTCTTATTTTAAACTTAAAAAAATGATTGTGTACAAAAATCAAGAAAATGGTGATGTGTGTGAGTAGGGGTGGCAAATTGGGTGTTTTGGGTTTACCCATTAAAGTTAAAAATCCATTGGATATCCGGATATTTTAACTTTAATGGGTACACCCAAAACACCCATTTTGCCACCCCTAGTTGTGAGTGTGGGTGTAGATAGATTGGTATGAGAGAGAAAGTGTGCTAGGAAATAATTAGTGGATAATTGTTGTGAGTATGACATGTGAAGTACAAAAATAAAAAAGTATAAAAAAATTTTCCTTTTAAGGTTTTGAAGTTTAAAATGTGATAACAAAAAAAATGAAGTTTAAAATAAGACGGGGGAGTATATATTTTGAGGACATAATACGTAGCAGAGGCGGAGCTACATGCAAGCTAAAGGGGGCAATTGCCCCCATTGGTTTTTTTTAAAAAAAAATTTACTAGTGCAAAATTTACAATATTTTGGGGTTTAGTGCAATTTGTTGAAATTTGCTCCCTTTAAGATACATATAATAATACACTAGAATTTTTTGCCCCCATTGACTAACATACAGTTAAAATATTTATGTTGTGCAATTTTTGCCCCCGTTAACAAATTTTCCTGGCTCCGCCACTGATACGTAGTAGTACTCCCTATGTCCCTAAATGAGTGTCCAAATTTCATTTTAAGGGACAATGAAAATCTCAACTTTTTGAACAATTTGGTAACAACGATTCATATATAATCTTGTAATGTCCTTTCCAAACCTTTAGTTTTGCACGTATAAAGAAACCGGTGAAATTTTTTTTCGAAAAAAAACGTTTAGGAAGAAAGTTATGTTAAAAAAAGACACTCATTTAGGGACAAAGATTTCTTGAAAATGGACACTCATTTAGGGACAGAGGAGTAGTATTTATTAATAAAAGACTAAAAAAAAAAGAAAAAAAAAGTAATGTTACTCGCAATATTTACCGTAATCCTCTCTCCCCTTTCACTCCCTCCCTCCCCCTCTCTCCCGCTCCCGCTCCCGCCGGTTTTGACGTTTCCAACAATCTCCAACCTCCTTTCTTCTTTTGGAAATTCTTCCCCCACTCCCTCCCTTCTTTCCTCACAACACACACACACACACACACACTTTAATCTCTCTGTTTTGCGTTTCCACAACAATTTCACCCACGAAATTAAAACAACAATTACGTAATTACGCATTCTAATCACTTCAAATTCCATTTCATGATTCTCTTAATCTCACAATCACTTTTCATTAATATTTTCTTCAATTCCTTTTTCACAGGACCGCCATTGATTAATCATCGGCTTCATTGATTTCGGAACGTCTACCTTGTCAGATTATTTCGTCTCAAAATGATGATGTTGCAGAGATATTGTATTACTTTATCAATAATAATAATAGCCATACTTGTTGCCGGAACTTACTCTGCAGATGATCTCCGGCGACCTCAGAGGATTCTGTTGGATACCGACGTTGATACTGATGATTTGTTTGCTCTCTTGTATCTCTTGAAGCTTAATCGTTCCCAATTCGATTTACAGGTAATTTATCCATCCAAAACGCATTCTCTCTATATTCAAAAAATTAAATATAGCTGTCACAGTTTAAAGTTTTTAGTTGTTTTATTCCATAAATAGAAAAGAACGAATAGTGCTTTGGAGAATTTTGCCCTAAAAAAAAATCATTTAATTACAAAAAAACCATTATTTACCTAATTTACTTTCACCCACTTGCTTTATGAATATTGTTTTGGACATTTATATCCTTCACTCTCTACTTTTTTGATTGACTCGTTTCCTTTGTTTTTGCATTGGTTTCTTAATAAGCGTGCATAGTCAAAATAAAAACTTTAAACTGGGACGGACGGAGTAGTTTTTAATTTTTATTTTACAAGTAAATTTGAAATATGTATCCTCCGTTGTCATAAACTTTTCAATCTGGCTCTGGATGAAGTAGTAAATTTGTTAAAATAAAAATTACTAGCATTTATTTTTGGGACGGAGATAGTAATATGTTTCTTGTGAGAAATTATTTGGATGAAAAAGAAAAAACTTGAATATAGATATAAATTTATGGAAACATAATTTTTTTGAAAAAAAAAAATGTACATTTACTTGAGCACAGAGGGATAGACTAGTTTATTTAACTTCCATTAACTATAGTATTTAGTCAATTAGATAGAGTATCAAAACAGTAATGGTATTGGTATCATTTTTGGATTTTTTTTTTTTTTTTTTTTTTGAATACGTTAATACATGATGGTATTGGTGTGTCAGTGCATAACCCGTGAAGGGTCTGACATACAGAACTCTACCACGCAGAGATTTTGTTTTTATTACATTTTGAAATCTTGTTAATTGTTAATATTAGCATTATTTTGATTCTAGAGTTGGTTTTGGGGGAAACTAGTTCCTCCCTAAGTTATAAAAAGTCCTGTTTTATAACATTTCTTAAACACTAAAAGGCGTAAACCCTAAACCCTAAACTTTAACCACTATAAAAACATAATTTTTTATAACTTATGGAGAAACTAGCTTCCCCCAAAAATTTTCTCTTGATTCTATTGAAGGAGTGTTTGATTGATTGTAAGGATTTTTAACCGCTCTACGGTTCAATTAATTGTCGATCTAGAATAAGATCATACTCCCTCTGTCCTTAAATGAGTGTCCATTTTCAAGAAATCTTTGTCCCTAAATGAGTGTCTTTTTTTAATATAACTTTCTCCCTAAACGTTTTTTTTCGAAATTTTTTTCACCGGTATCTTTATACGTGCAAAACAAAGGTTTGGAAAGGAGATTACAAGATTATATATGAATCGTTGTTACCAAATTATTCAAAAAGTTGAGATTTTCAGTATCCTTTAAAATGAAATTTGGACACTCATTTAGGGACAGAGGGAGTATTTCTTTTTTCGATGATCAGTGGTTGTGATTTATTGAGTCTCACATATTATCTAACAGATCTTGATTGTTCATTCCATAAAAAAACAAATTAAAAAAATGAGAGGTGACTATGTTTAAACTAACCGCTGAAACAGTTCTAAATCTATTGATGACATAATTTTTTGCTGAGAGTGTTTAGGTTTTCTGCTTTATGTTAAAGTTGCTGGAATTATTGTTGACAATTCATTTTCTGAGTCAAATATGCTAATTAAGGGTAATCATGTCCGGATTAATCATTGAGTTGACTCGCCTTGCTTTTAGAGCATGATCAAGTTTTACATTGTTTATCCCCCACCCCCACCCCCACTAAATATATTTTCACATTTTGACCTTTAATATCAATAAGAGCTTGTTTAAGAACAGTAATGGTATTGGTACCATTTTTAAAAAAAATATCATTGTCTTTGATAAAAGAAAATAATTTATCATAATAAATTGTGAGCCAAAAAGGTATATTTTATTTTACTTTCATTTTGTTTGGAGGGCAGTGGGCCCCTTAATTCATAAAGACATTTAGTATACTGAAACAGAAACCAACCCCTTGAAACAGATTGCTTCTCCCTTTACTTACCTCAGCTTATTGGTTGAGCTAATGAACTTTAACCCTCAATTATAATTACTTTCTTTATCTTTTTAATATTTTAGTTTACTCTATAGAGTTCACAAGGAAGTCTAGATTGAGTTTGATTGCTAGATTTATTTATTACTCCCTTTCTGTCCCAGAAAGATAGTCTTTCTTTTCTTACTATTATGAAGGAACTTTGAGCATTAATTAAAGCTACTTTTAATTATTCTAAAAAAAAATAAAAAATTGTTATTGATACACCATTATAGATACTATTAATACCAATTTTTAGATTCTCATTAAGATAACTAAAAGTAGCCTTAATTGTTGCTCAAAGTTCCTTCATAGTAACAAAAAAAAAGAGGGACTATCTTTCCGGGGCAGAGGGAGTATTTTTTTTTTTTTTGTAGCAAAAGATGTTCAACTCATGCTTAGGCTTTCAGAAAGCTATAGACAGACAAAACTTGAATCCTCAAATGCTTGATTGATTCCAGAAACAAGTACTTCAGGTTATTTTACCAGGAAAAAAAGAACAAGCTCTTCATATTTAACTGCTTTAATTTTTTCTGGTTTAATGTGATATACTCCCTCTGTCCCGTAACGATCTTCTCATATTACATTTTGTCCCAAAAAGTTCTTCTCAATTCTACACTTTAGGCTTAAATATGCATAGACACAACATGGCTAGTTAACAAAGTATTCGTATCCTTACAAAGTTTGAATAGTCAAATGTGAGGACCATTTTGGTTTGGGACAGACGGATTATATGTGTTAAATTCTAGATTCTTGATGGTAAGCATCAATCATCAGTGTTCATCACTTGCTTCCACATGATTTTAATTACGTGACATTATCTTCTGTATAGGCTGTAACTATAAACACGAATGAATGGACCAACGCAGGGCATGCTGTGAATCAAATATATGACATGCTTTATATGATGGGCCGGGATGATATTGCCGTTGGTGTGGGTGGTGAAGGTGGAATACTTGAAGACGGTACAGTTCAAGCAAATGTTGGTGGATATCTCCCCATTATAGACCAGGTACCATGCATTGCCACTTGTACCATTCTCTAATTTCACTCTTACTTACTCCCTCCATCCCCAAATGAATGTTCGAAAAAAAATTCCAAATTTACTCGTTATCAGGAGTAAAGTTGGAAAAATTTTGGACACATTTTGGGACGGAGGTAGTAGTTTGATAATCATACTCTTGATGTGTTTTCAGGGGAGAAATACTGCAGGACCTTGTCGATATAGGCAATCAATCCCACTTGGAAGTGGAGCAAGATTAGACGCTGATACAAACTATGGCTATCGTAAAAGTTTCCTTCCTCAGGTATAAAACTCTGTGTTTTCTGGATTCTGAATTCACATCTGAAACTGTCTGAATATAATTTTAAGAGGCATGATATGTACCCTGTTATGAAAACAGGGAAGCAGGAAATATAGTCCTCTTCGACAGCCTACTGCGCAGCAAGTAATGGTTGACAAAGTGTCTGCTGGTCCCACCACTGTTTTTCTGATTGGGGCGCATACAAATTTTGCTATTTTTCTTACGAATAATCCACACTTAAAGAAAAATGTAGAGCGTGTTTACGCGATGGGTGGTGGGGTGAGATCGAAGAATCCTACTGGTTGTTGTCCAAAAAATAGCAGCTCAACTTGCAAGCCTCAGCAGTGTGGTGATCCTGGTAATGTGTTTACAGCCTTCAGAAGTAATCCTTATGCAGAGTACAATATATATGGGGATCCTTTTGCTGCATACCAGGTGTACATTTTTTTTTTCTTTTGAATTTGTCAGCTTTATTTTATTGATATACCAAAAAAATGTGAGCGATAAACGTGGGTAAATTTCAAAACACGATTCTTGTTTTAGGTTATTCATTCTGGGATTCCTGTTACCCTTGTTCCCTTGGATGCTACAAACACTATTCCCATAACGGAGAACTTTTTCAATGCATTTGAGCAAGCTCAAAGAACTTATGAGGCACAATATGTCTTCAAGTCCTTACAAATGGCTCGTGATACTTGGTTTGATGACCAATTCTTTACGGTAATAGATCTTGACCACATTTAAGTTGCACAAATATTTGACTTGTCGTTGACGAATTTGTTGGTCAATCGTGTTATTTCCTTTTTGCAGAGTTATTTTATGTGGGATTCATTTACATCTGGTGTAGCTACTTCCATCATGCAAAACTTGGACAAACCTAACGGGGAAAATGAGTTTGCTGATATGGAATATATCAACATAACTGTTGTTACTTCGAATCAACCTTATGGGATAAATGACGGCTCAAATCCGTTCTTTGATGGCCTGAAAGTTCCCAAGTTCAACTTAACGAGAAATGGAGTTCATAGCGGTCATGTTCAGACCGGAATTAACGATCCATATTGTATAGGCAAGAATGGACACGGAATTTGTCAGGTGGCTTCTTACTTCCTATTATGACCCTGGAATTCTTCTAAGTAAACATACTGCTGCCTTCTTACTCATGCATATAATCAGGATGGTTATACGAAAGAAGTGTCCGGACCTGATTCAGTGCGAGTACTAGTTGCTACTAGGGCCAAACCTAATCAGGACAAAGGAAGCTCATTGGATAGAGAATTCTTTAGCAGTTTCTTAAAAGTGAGTATATCTAATGCTACTCATGCATAACTCCGCCTTTTCTTTTTCGTAATCGTTCAAGTTTTAGTATGAAGTCCAATGTGTACTTGCATTAAGCCATCTCAACCTTATGGTTGTACTTGTATGCTGAAATTTTATTCAAGACTCATAACTAGTTGAAGAATAATACTATATTCTTCATCGGTTACAGGTTCTTAACCTGCCTGAAAATGCCGGAAGGTTCAATTTTACAAAGCAATTTCCTTATTACAGAGAGGTTTACTACAAACCAGATTTTGGAGGGAAGAAACTCGGGAAGGATGTTGTGTTTGATATGGACATGAGTGCGGGAGATTTTCTTGCTCTTCTTTATCTCCTCAAATTACCCGTTGAAATAATAAATCTAAAGGTAAGATGGTTATAAGCTTATAGATAAAACTGTGTACTGGAACTAAGGTCGAATTGTTCTAATTTTCATCCTATCTCCTTTAATGAAGGCAATATTCGTAACTCCAACAGGGTGGGCAAATCCAGCTACTATAGATATTGTATATGATGTACTGCATATGATGGGTCGTGATGACATACCCGTTGCTCTAGGGGATGTTCTTGGTTTGAACCAATCAGTTGATTGCAAATACACCAAGGCTTTGCCACATGGCGCTGGTGGTTTTCTTGACTCGGATACTCTCTTTGGAATCGCCCGTGATTTGCCACGGAGCCCAAGAAGGTACTCTTGAATCATTAAGTTCTGTACTACTTCCGTCCCAAAATATTTTCAAATTTGCTCTTGATCCATAACAAATATGATTTTTTTTTTGGACATTCATTTTGGGACGGAGTGAGTACTAAAAAAAAAAAAAGGGCAGCCCGGTGCACAAGGCATCCCCGCATAGCGAGGGTCCGGGGAAGGGTCCCCACCACAAGAGTGAGTACTATAATACGTAAATCCATGTTTTAGACTGATATTCTCTATACAGGTATACTGGAGAGAATTCTGTAGAATTTGGAGCTCCTCGGAATACTGAATTCCCTGAACTTCGACAACCCCGTGTACCAGAAGTATGGAAATCTGTAATAAAATCACTTGATCAAGGCTCTAGGATTACCATTCTGACAAACGGACCTCTGACAACTATAGCCCAGATTATACTTTCAGATAACACAAGTTCTTTTATTCAGGTCAGAAACTAGTACACTTTTTTTATATTTATAGTATCTGAAATTTGTATAGGTTATGAATATATAGTAATGAGTATTAGAATCCATTTCCAGGATGTATTTATAGTAGGGGGACATATCAAGTATGATAACAACACGGACAAAGGAAATGTAATCAACGTTTCGAATCAGTATGCTGAAATGAACATGTTTCTTGACCCTTTGGCTGCAAAGACTGTATTTGACTCGGGGGTTAACATCACTCTCATCCCACTTTCTATTCAAAGAAAAGTCAGCGTTTTTCCTAAGATTCTTGAAAAATTGAATCTTGGGACTAAAACACCTGAAGCTCTGTTTGCTCGACGCCTTCTTATAAGGTTACAACACTTGCAACAAAAGCATCACAGATATCGGCATTTGGTAAGTTCAGAATGTCCTCTTTCTCTCTCTGTATATATGTGTGTGTATGTGTGTGTGTGTATATATATAGCTTCCTCTTTAAGTGATGATAAGTTGATTGTTTTTTAATGTTTACGTACAGCAGGACACATTCTTGGGAGAAATGCTTGGGTCAGTTATTGTGGCTGGTGATGATTCCAGTTTGAAGTCAACTTTTCAAGTCAAGCCAGTCAAGGTCTTTGCAACTGGAGTCTTATCAGAAGATGGAGAAATCACCATTGATGAAAAACAAAGAAAATCAATAAAAGTATTGGAAGATTTGGACAGTTTGGGATACTACAATCTTTTTGCAAGTCGGCTTGGTGATGAGAAACAATCAGCTGTTATCGGAAGCTTTTACGAACAGACGAGAATTTGGAGCACGCCCCCAAGTAAAAATGAAAGCAGGCACGGGTAAATTATATATATACCTCACAAATAGAGTTTGATTTTTTTTTCTTTTTATTTTTGCTTAGTTAGATTATCTTCTTATGTTCACATATAGCTGACATTTTGTATTCCTAACAATCTGGAATACAAATACTGATACATATTCACCTTTTCCTGTAGAAGCTTATTAGATTTCTGTGTAACTAGTTACAGTAGAGTAATACAAAGAAGAAAGAAAGAAAGAAAACGCGGTTTTGGCCATGATTTTGCAAACCATCCGTCTCTAATCATTTGTGGTTTTTGTTCTTCATTGATGCTACTTCAAAAATTATGCTCCAGATTAGCTTTTGTCGAGATAATATTAATTAAGCAGACGGACACACGTTGAGTATGAATAGAATAATAGAATTCTGTTAAGCTGTAGTTGAAAATTGTTCGAGTTTAAGCCTATTCTATTACTTGATTCATGCATGCTATGTCATCTTTCATTGATGTGTAGCTTCAGTGTTGTGCTCCATATTAGCTTTCTGTCGCGCGATAATTTATATAACGCTTGACACGTCGAAGATGAATACATTAATAGAATCTCCTTATACTATAGTTGCATTCATGCATCATGCCCTGTTTCAACTCTTTAGCAGCAGACAGCCATACACAAAAATAAAAATAAAATAGGAATATGAAACCTATTATTTTTCTAATGGAATCAGATCTGTGCAATTTGTTTATGTGAAATCCAAACTTTAATCAGCATCTAGTCTCTGTTTGCAGTATGAACACCAGGCTGGTTCTTGTGCCAGCTGCATTATTCTTTTTTGGTTCTTGTTTTGTTCATTTTATAATGAAATCTGTACATTGAATACTTTTGTGTATAGCTCGAGTCGAGCGTGTCTCTGGGCTCTTTTCGATAGACATCAGGTTTCAATAGCCCGACTAACGACTGATTGACCAAAATATGCAACGTACTACCATTTTGTTTACAATGTATGCAATGTACCACAAGTTTACCACATAATCTAACGTGCTTTGTAATTTTGTTTCAAACAATGCAACGTACTTTGTAGTTCGTTGCATTATTTGAAAAGAAAACTGCAAAGTACGTTGCATTATTTTTGAAACAGATATTGCATTATTTGAATTAACTTTGAAAGTACGTTGCATTATGTGGTAAACTTGTGGTGCACTGCATAAATTATAAACAAAAGCTTGTTACGTTGCATTATTCGGTAATTTTTCCAGTAAAATTTCAGGCCATGACTTGGTTTGAAAGTTTGGAGAAATTGTATGGGTAATCAAGCAACAGTATCCATAAACATCAAAAAACTGAAGTCAACATTTGGAAATCCAATACAAGCCTTCAAAATTCAACATACTAAGCGATTACAAACCGAAAAGGGTAGACATATCCGCCCTCTGCGTACAAATTCATACAAGCAAAACCATAGCTACATGAGACCCTTCTGCTAAAAGGGTTCTGAGTGGAAAAAAAGACCTACTTAGTTCGGAATATACGTAGTTTTTGTATATATATATTCTGGGCATCAAAGGATCATCCTTCACCCCAATATAGGAACTACGCCACCAGCTTGCACAATCTGTTGTTCCAGCTGCAACATACCAGAAAACTAGACTTTAGATATGGACTCATATTAATGAAGATGCATTTTCGCACCCAAAAGAATAGGCTAATGAGTTTGAACATGAAACAAATCAGTTGATAAAGGGTTTAAACGCCACGTGTTTCAAGCAATCAAGCCCAACCCCAGTTCGTGAATTATTTTGAGGAGGATCCTGTTCTGGTAAATAAGTTGACGTTTTCGACATTATCATTCCAAAGTCAAATTTGTTATGAGTTAGAATAGATTCATTGTAGTATATATATACTCACAGTGAATAGAGTTTCGAACTTGTTCTTGACAAGTAGGTATTCTTGCTTTACTTGATGCAGACATCTCAAACACCTGCACAATCCAAACATCATTTTTATTAGTCAAAGAAAAAAAAAACACTTGGACTTTATATTAGACGGGGCATGACGGAGTTCTTCTCACCCTTCAATGTTTTGCTCATCGCAGACGTTGCGAAATGCAATGCAGGCTTGTGTAACTCTCTGAGCACCAATGCTGCAAAACCATCCCCCAACTAAATCATCTTTTTTTTTTCTTTTTTTTTTTTTTTGTTTAAATGGTTAATGTATCAATGTTAAATGCTCATTTAGATTACATTTCAATCAGTATTTCGAAGTGCAAGAAGAATCTTGATGTTAATAAACAGTTAAGTAGAGTTGCATAAAGATTAGAGAAAGGCCAAAAATGACCTTTTGGACCAAAAAGCAGAAATGGATGTGTGTGTGTGCACAAAGGACAGGATGAATGCATACCTGGAGCTGCTGCCTTTCAACTGGTGAACATGAGCATCAACCTTTTTGAAATCTACATTTTTCTGATCTCTGCATAATCTCAAAATTCTTACCAAAGATTCTTACTTTACACTCTAAAAATACATACATACATACAGTTTATACATACATACATACAGAGAGAGAGAGAGAGAGAGAGAGAGATCCTTACATAGCTCTGGCAAGATCATTGATGAGCTTTTCAGAATCTTCAAAGAAGAGAGACACAACTTCAACTACAAAATCTGGATTGCTCTCATCTTGAAGCTGTTGAAGCTGTGTAAACTGTCCATCCAAGAATCCCTTCAAACCAAACCCAAAACACAAATTAGAAACAAATAACAAAAAAAAAAAAAAAAAAAAAAAAAAAAAAAATATGTGGGTAATTTAATTGCATTACCTCATTGAACAAGGAAGCTGAATAATCAACAAATCTTCTCTGCAATTGAACAACCTCCATTTCTTGATTTTCTTTCCTTCTCTTTTAGCTTTTTTTTTTTTTTTTTTTGCTGTTTTAAAATCACACCCACTACAATCTTAAATGCTGAGATGATATTGGTAGATCTTGGTGGAATAACTGCACAAATCAACACATAAATAAATGCCTTGAAAGGGATTTGATGAATTTAATGTTTTCCAACAGAAAAAGAAGAAAGAAAAATGCCTTTTTTTTTTTTGTTTATTTCCTTCTCTGGATTTGTGCATATGTCTATCATAGAATCACAACCCACATTTATGAGCTCTCCTAAGTTCCTCAAAAAGGGTCCCCCTTAGTACTCTCTCTCAACTTTTTCATTTCTTTCACTCTGCACCCCACTTTTTTTTATTCTCATCATTTTACACCATTGTGATGACATTTTTTATGTCAAGAAACTTAAAAAAGCCAATTTTTCTGCCTTTTAGTTTTACCTCCATGAGAAAAGATAAAAAGAATAATACTTTTTTGGAAGTGCCTTTATTAAGTCTAATCATGGATCCAGATTTAATGCGGTCGAGATTGCATAGCAGTCTGATTTAGATAAATCCTTGATCAAATATAAACAGTTATGTCCAATCTTGATTGATTTTTAATGCGTAGATAAGATTATGAATTTGTGATGTCGTTCTTTTTTACAAACTTTCATTGCTTGTTAATAACTGAAGATTCTTTTTTTTTTATTATTATTCAACTCACACACACACACATGCACGCTCAGAAGCGCCTAGGAGATAAATCCTAGGGAGAGAAAGCCTTCCCTCTAACTTCTGAGGGGATCGAACCCATGACCTCCAGGTTGGAAGCCAAGAGCTCTAGCCATCAGGCCAAATCCCCATGTGCAATAACTGAAGATTCTGAAATGTGAAATGTATGGGAGGCTAGATTCGGCAATTTGGAAAGAGGCATAAAGATAATTTGACCTAATCTTTATCATCTTGGAACAAATTAGCTTCAAGGAATTATGCCTCTTCTCTTTTTAACTAGAATAGATAGATGCCAATTCTATATTTGTTGTTTATTATGAATTTGTTTTCTCCAAGTAAAGCTCCCATCCATAGGGATAGATTCAAAGAGATGAGACAAGTTTGACTTTTCATGATCTATTTACTTTCTCCGTCTCAAAACTACTGTTTTATTTGAGAAATCAAACTTCTAACGGCGGATGCTTTATTCCATTTAACCTTCTTAAATTATCAGAATAAGTGTTGTTATTTGTTTAGAAATCAATAAACAAAAATTAACATCCTCTTTTAAATGAATGAAATTAAATGGTTCCTAAACATCAACTACACCAATCACTAGAAGCTAATGACCATGAGAGACAAAGAAAACATCGGAATCCGATGTACTCCTCCCAACGTCCAAAATGATTTTCACATTAGACTATTCAATTTTTTTTTTTTAATGATACGAGTAATTGCTTCACTAATCATGTTGTGTTAATGCACATTATTTGAGACAGATAGAATATTTCGTTACTACGAACGGAATTAAATCTCATTTTTCATGAAAACGTAAAGTTGATGCTGGTTGTGAATTGGGAGATCCTTTGCAAAAGTAGATGTTATGTTGTCATTTTGGTTGTCACAACTGAATTAGCACGTGACTAAAACTATTTTTTTATTAGCTTAATACATTGCGTTAAGCTTAAGGGAATCAATCCATATTAACTTTTGATTTTTTAGACCCTCCCTCCCTCATTCATCTCCCTTGGCATTCAACATGTTGTCAATGCAAAATGATTCTGCAAATATTTTGCTTAATTACCTGTCTGTTGCCATCTTAATTAACTTTTGCTTTAAATCTCCGCTCGTTTTAAGATAGACGACGCTGATGCTGATATAAAATTAACTCATCTTGTCTATTATAATTGACCACATTCTAGATGAATATTGGCTTCGACACTTATGCCTTGTGCTGCTAATCTCATGAAATTGACTATCTTATCCTAAAAGATGACCGACCCATTCCTCTTGTTGAATTTTGGTTTCGCCACTGATATTATTGATCTCGTGAAATTATCCAATTGATCGATTTGACAACACGAAATTTTCGACACAAGTGCCCAACAAGAAGGGATAGGATAGGGATAGGGTTAGGGCACAAAACACCATATGCGACGAGGTAGAATACATGACAAAAGTTAGTATTTGAAAGTGTAATAGTTTTAGTAGAGAGCCACTATAAAAGCCAAACCTTCACAAGGCAACCTCTAATTTTTGGCCAACAAAAAATGAGCACCATTATTGGGACTTGCAAAAGAATACTTGGTTCTTTATGCATGAACCAATTATTTGCTCATAAAACCTTTTAAAAAAAAAAAAAAAAAGAGACATCCTATCTATTTACTGTTTGACAATGAGACTCAAGGGAGGGAAGAAGGACCACTGTCTTCTGCTTCTCTCAATTCTTTTGGCATAGGATGGGAATCTTATAATGTGGCCCACCAACAGACAAGGTGGTGGTAGATTATGGACCTTGGCTAGAAATCAAATTCATAAATAAATGTGGGTCTCACTTAATAAAAAAAAAAAAAAAACTGGTCCATTGAGCTCGCAAAGAAAGTGATGCGGGCTGATTGGGACCTCTCGTTGCAGCTCGCAGAAACAGTGCCGAATCCGTAGATTATACTCCATCAATTTTGGATAGGAAACGGTTCCATCTCGATGTTATGATGTAGCAAGTGGCCGCGAATCCCTTTGTGGAATGTGTGGTGAGTAGTATTGGTTTGGGATTTGGGTGACTGGTTCATATGTTGTGCGATTAATCTTAACCACACAACTCAGTGAAGAAATGTCCGGCCATATCCGCTCGATGATGCAACATAAGAGCAAGATGGGATGAGCAGCAGTTCTCATCCCATCAATCTCTTTCACTCCATTTATTGATGTGAGGACAATGTATATGACCTCTGAAAGACAAAAATAGGAGACAACAGCCACCGGATGACATACTCAAATGGTCCAAGGTTATCAATGAACATTTGGATTACTAGACAAAATGAAATGCAGAGATTTATTTTCCTTCAGGACAATGATAGACTATACAGTACTCCCTTCCCTTCCCTCCATCCGTCCCAGAATAAATGTTCTGCTTACCATTTTCGTTTATTCAAAGATAAATATTTTCGTTTGTCCCAAAATAAATGTTCTACTTTCCATTTTCATTTGTCGTTTCCATTTTCATTTGTCGTTTGTCCCAAAATAAATGTCGTCTTACTAAAAATAGGGTATGAACTTTGATGATCTTCCTATACTACTCATTCTAATAGGCACAAGCAAAGCAATGCAATGCCATAGAAGGAGTCACTCTACTCATATGAATAGATTGGGGCAATCAAGGAAATATAACTAAAAGCTTATTAAAAACATTGACTTGTTAACTATGACATTTATTCTGGGACAGAAGGAGTACATCAATACTGCAATGAAAATCTTCACAATTTATATATATATATATATATATATAAATAATATAAAAAAAAGCAATAAAATCTGTGTGTTTACGTATCATTTTGAAGTTTGTAAACTATAAGAAGAATACATGACTATAAAACAAGGGTTTACTAGATCAAGAAAGGAAGACGGAACAGCTCAAGAGAGACATAAAAATGAACATCCGGGAAATGGAATAGCAAAAGAAACATGTGGGGAGATGGATAAACAAAGATGTTAACATAACTTACAGCTCCTCCAACAGTAACCTGGAAGTTCTGGAGTTCCTATCATATACTCTTTATTCTTGGTACATTCTCCAAGGGCGGCCCACCTCTCACAGCTCTCGTGATTATCCGTGCAGTTACCACCGCTTCCCACAATCTTATCAAAAGAGTCGACATGAATCCACTTTGTTGCAGACCACTTCTCACCTTCAATAACAGGGCATCCTCCATGGAGACTGTACGTGTCTGGGATAGCTGTTGGTTCCAGGCTGAAGAAAAGCAGTGCATCCCCCTTTCTTGGTTTTACTGTTTTTTTTTTTCCAAATTGAGACCAAAAAATACAAAACATGAAATACTGAAATCGAATCAGAATAAGTTAAAGAAATTAGTTTGGGAGATGGGGCTAACCTGCAATTCCTTTCCTTGCACACTCTGATAAATCTTCGTCTGATGCAGATGCTTTACGACGAGGGGACTCCTGTTAACAATATATGTTTACTTGTAACTTGTAAGGTGACAATTGAAGAATGTGAAGAAGAGGTACCACATATCAGTGACAAAACCGCGCATTGCCAAGCTCAGTAACTCGGACAAAATATGTAGAACGGAAAATAAACAAATCTCAATCGCAAAGAAAAGTGCTCATCCTTCCACAAAGGTAAAATAGATTTAAGCTCGGTGTTATCCAATGACTAAACTAATTATTTTATTTTATATAATCCGACACTATCTAATAATTCCGGACTATTTTAATCTCTATATTGCCATCAAAATATTCAAACAAATCTATAAGTGTCACGTGATCACTCGATGTATCCTTACTAACTCTATTAATAATTACGAACTTTTAAAGAATAATAATGGGGATAATAAACGAAAAAAATTTAGAGCTCATGTAAGAGCAACTAAAAGAATAGGATTTCAGTTCTTTAAGAATTCACAGGTGAAAAATAAAATCCAAACAGATGAACTAACCTCGGCTGATGGGAACACGGTTTCACCGCCTTTCTTGACGTCACTGAGATACATAAGTACAGTGGCTATGCGGTGTCCACCTTGTTTGATGTTAACAGGGTCAGTAAAGTAATCAAAGTGTGGATCATATTTCTGCCCATGCTCATATCTCAACACTTGAATGTCTTCCCCGTTTTCTGAGACAAAAAAGAAGTGTTAATCCCAGCTACAAATTTTGATGCTAAGTTTAACATTGCAAGAGTTTGATTATCTATAGAACATTTCTTTTTTCCTTATAAGGAGGAAAAAAGACGGACTAGAAGCCCGGTAAAGCCAAAAAAGGGCTAAAAGGGAAGCACAGCCCGTCTCGCTCAATAACCAAGAGCAACGCCATGGATAGCACCCTTATCCGACACACAAAGAGAAGGCACGATTACCACCCTATACCACAAAAGTGATAGAGTTTTCCTGGTCGGCGAAAATTGATGGCCCTCATTCATTTCCTTGGTAAAGTTCTCAATAGTCCAATACTCATACGCTCCTTTTAATCAAACATCCTAATCTTCTCCAGATGTGAGCACTGTTCCAAAATGAAACTGAAATCTTTTTATGATTAAACCTGTGGGATACTTATAAAATGCAACCGCAGCACGTGGCTCCCGCACGTTCCATTTCTACTTACGCTATAGGACTACCGCATTGTGATAGACACAAAGATTATGTTATCTGCGGTCCCATGATTTGAACAAGGTCATGGGCACCCATTCTCTTCCGCATTTAGGAACAATTAAGGAGTTATGGTTTGGAGGCTAGGATAGTCGAGTAGCCACGTGACCCAATTGGGGTACTACACGTGGCCTAGCTAGGGTTAAAAGGAGGATTGCGGGACTAGTCCCCACAAGGGACACGCGGCATCATCCCGCGGACAGAAATGAGCAAGCCAATAGGAGATCGCCAGCACACGCTACGGACCGCACATGACCTATCACGTGCGGACTCCTATAAATACAATACATCATATGCCGAGGTCGGCTACAGTAACCACGTGCACTCTTGCTCCCGCAGCACTTGTTCCCTCCTAAACCCTAGTTAGCCTCTATCCTCACTTCTCTATTCCATTCTCTTTGGTGGTTCTTGTGTAACGCCAATAGTAGACCCGCATTACATTTTCTCTCTCATAGGACTAATATCCTAAAAAACCAAAACCAACATTCCTAAGAGGAATCGAAATACAAATTATTTGACTCAACTCAATTACCAACGAGCTCCCAACTTCATATAGACGTAAATCTAATCTCAGCAGTTATTATATTGCTGGGACAGATTAGCTATCAGACTTCAGCAATAAACATAGCTGACCAACCATCATATGACACATAATTATTAGCGTAATAATCAGATCCTAGAACACTTGAGCATTCCATCGGGTATGTTGTAGCTCCAGTCTGTGTATTTGTGAATGTGTTATTCTTTGGCGTGGGGTCAGGATCCCTATAACGACCATAATACATAAGACAAAACATCCCTCTAACTGCCCCCAACTAAGCAAGATGATTAATGCAACTGATATTTTCTCATAAAGGACTCTCGAGGACCCAATATAAAACTAAAAGTACCTTATACTAGCTAGCTTGCTCAAAAGCTATAAAAAGTAAAGTTAACAACGTTGCTTAGACTCATCATATAAAGTGAACTTATGGTAAGAATTGCATCAAGGAAAAAAAGAGAAAAAAAATCATGGAACCCTCCTCGAGATTATAACGTACCTTTAGGTAGAAAAGTCCAAGTTGCAATTTTGTCCTCTATGCCATCAACAATTGAATCCTACACCAAATATAGGACTTTAAGACCAAAGGGAAAGAGATCCCTATAGAAATAATTTCTGAATGAGAGTGTCATTCTTTACGAGATTTTCATTATCAAAGTGGGGTTGAAGCAAATCATTCACTCCTTCTGTGCCAATAAAAATGACATAGTTTGACATTTGTGGTAAACCCAATTGAACTTTGACCAAAAATTTATGAAAATCTAATTGCCTTATAAAATTCTAAAATTGTTATTATGGTATTCTTAATGGTTCATCAATAGTTTTTTTAGAATTTCATGAGAATTAGTGGCGAAGCCAGAACATTTTTAAAAAAGAGGGTCAAGATTGATTATGGAATCAACATACTAGTTTTTATATAGAAACTTGGCACAAAGGGGTTCCAAATGTTATCATGTACATATTTTACCTTTAGATTTCAGAAATATAGGAAGTTCAATCTAGAGTTAAATGGAAAGGAAAAACACACACACAAGGTATTGAGATCTTAAGGCATTAAAACATACAGCTATAATTCAAACACATGAAACCCTAAAAGGTCCCAAGAACAAGATATAGTTGATGCATATTTAAATGTCAACCGATTGCCATTGAATTTGGAAACAAAACGTAAGAAAGCCGTAAGTAGTGACAATTAAATGTTAAGGCACAAATAAACCCGTGTTTATACACTAAAGTCAGCCATTGTGGATTAGAAAGTAGCCAATATGAATCAAAGAATGGTAAATAAAACAGACCTTAGCCTTATGGATAAACATCCCAGAGCTAGTTCGAACCTCGCTAAGCTTGCTCTTTCCAGAAAGATTATCAGCAACAGCAGATCTCTTCAACTCGGTTTTCGCCTGTTACATTCCCAACTCAGTTTCACAACACATAACCACTCACACCCTCGAACACTCAAAATTGCTAGTATCTATTTTCATAGTTAATGTACAGAAACTAATCACTTTAACAATAAATATCATTAAAAACTATCGCCATTCATAATAACAACAAACTAAAAGATAATTATGAGCGCAATCGATACTAATCTAATAACTGAGTCTATTTCCAAATTAGGAAATTGAGTATTGGACTTACAAGCGAAATCAAATGATCGCATTCTTCATCAGTTAGGAAACCTTCGTACACGAACGCCCTGCCAATCGGCGAAAAAAACACCAGGTGAAATTGACTATTGCGGAAGGATTAAGGAGATGGAGATGAAGAAAATTTACTGACCTAGGTTTCCATGAAACTTGCTTGACTTTGGAAGGATTGATGATGGCGGAGGTAGATGATTCGCACAAAAGCGAAGCGATTGAAAGGATGAGGATGAACGAGAGTTGAGATGATGTAATCATCAGCTCAAGTTTTTAAAATTTTCCAGGAAAATGTGATTTTGGTCGAGAAAATTTTCACAAATCTGGGTTGTGTTGTTGTTTACTGTCACGATCTCCTTAGGAGTCGATGTTTGATCTTTGAGTTCGAGTGGACAACGTCTAAATGACACGTGAGGTGCGCAGGTTAAGCTAAGCACCGCCGAGTTGACTTTTCAATTGTTGGCAAAAGAATTACTCCCTCAGTCTCATATTTATCACTACTTATTTGTATTTTGGTCGTCACATACTTACTTATTGCTCTTTACCCAAAATGCCAAATTGTTCACTTTTCTATCTCCTACCAACTCACAACAACTATCCACTAACTTATTTTCTCTCTCCTACCCACTCACAATAAGTATGGGACGGAGGGATTACTCTGTAGCAGTGTTCTAAAATACCCTCGCCTAGGCCCGCCTAGGTGCTAGGTGTTCATGAAACGCCTAGGTCTCGCCTAGAATATTATAACTATGTTTGAATTCTAGGCCCGGCCTAAGCGCTAGGCCCAGCTGTGGCGCCTAGCGACTGCCTAGCGCTCTTTAGAACCTTGCTCTGTAGTACATTGCAATGTGTATAGTTGGACTTTCTTTTAATAATTTTTAGCAGCTCTGTTAAATATTCAAATCCTTTGTTAAGTTCAACAATTTTGTTAAATTTATAATGTATGTTAGGGTGAAGGAAGAAAGTGAAGCCGATGACAAAATTGACGGAAATAAAATAAACTAACGACAAGTGTGAAGGTAAATTAAAGTAGATCGGCAAATATCATAAAATTGACCATTACTTGAGATTAATGTATTTTGATTAGGCTAATAGTATTTCAATCAAGAAAACAATATTAGCCAATTGATATTACCACTCAAAATTATAAATGAATCTTGAGCCTTCCCTTGCTTTACTCATATCAGTACATCTTTCTCAAATAACATACACATGAAAAGAAAGCAAAAGTATGTAAGAACCCCATTCCCCAGAAAGACGGTCCCACATTTTTGGTTGTCAATTTAAATGAATAGTAATAATTTAGGTTAATTTTATTTAATGAAAGTATAAAAATTGTTGTTAATAGTATTTATATTGATGTGTCAATAATAAGTTGGAATTTCATAGGAACATTTATATTTTTCTTAAATCTTTGGTTAAAGTTCAAGTTCAATCAAATTGATCATTAAAAAAGTGGGGATATCTTTCCGTGACGGAGTATCAAGTTATACATAACATTTATTCTCTCTTTTTTCCTTCAGATGAACTAACTGAAACAAGAGTCATTCTCAATATCAGGATGAAGAAGAATCCTTGACAGATGTTTTATCACCCAGAAACTCAAAAGTTCAGAGCTCAAGGGCAATCTGATTTTGGGAATTTAGATCGTCTAGGTATGCAGCTGCATCAAAGGTGTCTCTAACGCCCCGGTCCATTGAGTGCATCCTTTTGAATGCAGGCCGTTTCCTGACTTTTTTCCTGCTTTCATCAGGAATGGCTTCTTCGCCTCTTAGCATCCGGAAAACCTGCACGACATGTATGTTTTAGCCCCAAGAAAAGCACATCCCTACATACATACTACCTACCTCCGTCCCCAATAAGAAAGAGAGTCTCATTTGACTTTTTATGGTCAACACACGTGACGTTTAACCAAACATTAGTCCTTTGACCTTTCACTATGATGATTAGATTGCGATTCATGTTTGGTCAAAATGCACATTTGTTGACCATCAAAAGTAAAATGGGATTATCTTTCTAGGACGGAGTGTTTCTTTTCCTTTTGGCTTCCTACAATATTCTGAACTTTTGTAAAGGAGCTTCTTTCGAGTATTTTCAAGGACCATTAGTGATTTAGTGGTCCTGGATTGTTAGAGCTCACGTCATGACGAGTTCATGAAATAATCTAAACTGTTGGATTACCAATGACTCAGTTATGGAGGAGTATATCAGAAGACTTGCCTGGCTCATTTTGGGTCTTTCAGCTGAAGAATGATGAATGCACATAGAAGCAATTAAAAGCATGCGAGTTAACTCCTCCAAGTCGTATGCATTTCCAAGATGAGGATCAACAAGCTCTTCGATATTGTTTGCAGACAACAATGGTTTAGCCTGAAAATAACTTATCGCTAGACGTTTAAATTTGTTTAAAAAGGAAACTAATATTGCAAGAAACTAGGATAAGATTACAAACATACCCACATAACTAGACTGTTTTGTGACTCATCCAAAGCCGGGCGCCCAGTTATGATCTCCAACATTAGTACCCCGTAAGCGTAAACATCAGTTTTCTCATCTACCATCCCATCTATGAATATCTCAGGAGGGAGATAACTGTCATAACAGACCATAATATAAGAAAGTCTCGCAGATATTAAAAAAAATATAAAAAATTAATCTATGTACCCAAATGTGCCTTCAAATTGTGATACAGTGAGGTGAGTCCATTGATCCGGAAGCCATTTTGCCATCCCGAAATCAGATATCTGCATCACAGTATATCATATCAGATGTCTATTTCTAGTTTTTTTTTTTTTTTCCGCTTAAATACCTTTATCCCCTCAAGTATACACCGAATCTCACTTTGGCACCACAGCGCGAATTTGTGTCTAAGTGGTACCCAATGTTAAAATTATCCACTTTGCCCCCTGGATCCTAACAAATGTTAGAAATTTAATTTAACGAAATTGATCATGTGCATGTCACATGATGGGTATTTCCATTATTTTTACTCTCAACATTCCTTCAATTTAATTTACCACTCCTCTCATATTTTATAAATTTTAAAAAATATTTATTTCATTGTTTATTACATACAAAATCATAAAATTATTATGTCAATATAAATTACTAACATACTTATTTAATTAATTTCTTTATTTTAATGATACTAATAAAAAAATTAAATCAAACAAATGACTCATGTAATAAATAAAAAAATTATATTTGGATTTTCAAATATTAGTAATATAAAAAGTATAAAAATAATTAAACCTGAAAAAGAAAAAAGAAAATAAATCATATCAAACTAAAACCCACCAACTATAATTTATAATCCAAATATAACATTATTATTTTTTACATGAGTCATTTGTTTGATTTTATTTTATTTTTTATTAGTATTATAATTTTTTATGTAATATATAGTGTAAAACTATTTTTTAAAACTTATAATAAGTGAGAGGAGTGTAAATATAAATTAAAGTAAGATTGAGAGTTAAAATGACAAAAATACACATCATGTGACATGCACATGATCAATTCCGTTAAAGTTTAAACATTTGTTAGGATCAGGGGGCAAAGTGGGATAATTTTACCACATAGACACAAATTTCGCGCTGGGTGAAAAGTGGGATTCGGTGTTTTTTTTTTTAAAAAAAGGAGTAGAGATTATCATCTAACCCGAGGCTCAAAACCATCTGTAAGAAGAATGTTAGCAGACTTGATATCCCTATGAATAATTCTTCTCTGACAACCTTCATGAAGATACGAAAGGCCAGAGGCCGTCCCCAAAGCAATGTTATATCTAATTCTCCATTCTAGTTTATTCTTCTCACCTGAAATTCAGTACATAATTATATTATACATAACACTTCTAAGCTGAAGAATTATGTATTTATTGAGAACTAATTACCATATAGAAGAGATGCTAAGCTCCCATGGTGAGACAATGGAAGAACAAGGTGCATTCCTCCTTCAACCCCATAGCCAATAACATGAGATATATTTGGATGATTTACATGAACCAACATTCCCAGCTCCGATAAAAAATCTGAAGTCATCTCTTCCGGTGTTCCCCTGATTAATTTTTTGACCGCTACAAGTTGCCCATCTTCCAAATGCCCCTTATAAACTTCTGAATATCCTCCCTCCCCAATCAAATTCTCTTCACATCAACAAAACAATAAAGAAAATGTTAAATCACCCAATTCAGGAAAAAGATGCTTTTTTTTTTAAGAAATTACATACCACGGCTGAAATTATCAGTTGCGGTTTGAAGATCAGAGGGGGAGAAATTGATCCAAGAAGCTTCAAAGCAATAGAGTTCTGCATCTATATGAGGGGGTAATTCTGGCATACTGTGAGTTAATTTTCGGGTTTTTTTCTTGGTGAGTTTTCTGATGGAAGGAATGTTGGGATGAAACATATTGGAATGGAATGTATGCATATGCATTGTGGGTCCCTTTTTCAGTTTTTTCAAGAACCCGCGCCATTGAACATGAGGATTGGGCTTTGAATTATTATTATTATTATTATGAGATTGGGTCTCGGAATCTGACGTGCTGGCTTTTGAAGATGGTGAATCTGAAGAGCAACTGGCTTTGGAAGATGCTGTTTCTGATTCTAAGTCATCATCAATGGCTCCTCTTGATGATGATGATGTATCTTCAATATCTTCCTCCTCATCCATGTCTAATGAACTAAAATCTAATGATTTTTATCAGAAAATAAATTCAGTCAGGAAAATAAAAAGCTTGATTTGATTCACAGAAATGCGACACGGACAGGGAAAAATTACCTTCGGCAGAAATGGAAACAGAAGAATTTGAGAAAAGAATTCTTCTATTCCCAACTGCAAAAATAACCCCTTCTGAAATCTCTTGAGCCGTATCATTATCATTATCTCTGCAATTATGAACAAAATTGAGGATGAGAAACAAAACAAGAACGTTCCATCAGACGAACATTACGCTTAATTTTTCATTGAAAAAAAAAAAAAAAAACATTAAACAAGAGTTGCTAGATATTCTAAATACGGTATAATCTCAAGAACATTGTTGAATATAATCAAGAGCAGATTGCGGGGACGGAAAATGTAGATCATACCGGGGAGAATCGGAATGTTTGGAGACAATTTGGACATCCATGTTAAAGTGGTGAGAAGTAGAAGAAGGATTGAAGCAATTCAGGGTGGATGAAAGAATAAGGGAGGTAATGGGGAGATGGTCATGGAATTGGGAGGTCAACAAAAATGTGGAGGGAAACAACAACGGTTGACTTTTGTTGTTTCCGATCTAACTACTTTTTTTCTCCCTCTTTTATGCTTGGTATCTTATTCTTTGTCCTACTAAAATTAGAATATCTTTTAATTGGTTAGATAAGTAAAACAATTAATGTTAAGAAATACTCCCCCCCCCCCCCCCCCACATTAGATAATATACGAATGTTGCAATTAACTTGATTCAAAAAAAAAAAAAAAACATTGCTCTATTTTAGTTTGTTCATTGCTTAAACCATGAAAAAAAAATGCACTAAATTTCCTTGTATAGAAACACGATGCTTATGTTGGGACGGACTAAAAAGAGAAACGCGACCAGAGATATTATGGAACGGAAAGAGTAAAAATGGACGGTATTAGATTATGGTGCAAAAGTTATATTCTCATTACACGTACAGAACCACGAAATACTACTGACAAATTGCAGCTTGACGCGCATACAGCAAGTTCATCTGAAAGAATACCCCTGACATTCCATTATTGTTTAATTTACAATTAAGAATTAAAATTAAAATAAAATCTGCATTCTTGACATAACTAATGCAAACAAATTTTAGATACAAATGGAGGGCTTCATCTTTTCATTAGACATTACGAGTAATCAACCCCTCAAAAATAGCGTAAAGGTCCTTGTTGTCTGGGCCAAATATTTCATCTGCCTTTCGCAAAGTTTCCTAGTAAATCATAGACAAAGGGAAATAAGAGAAATGCCAACATAGATAATTAATCATTCCGTCTCAGAATAAAAGTCGTGCTTTCCTTTTATCTTGGTACAAGCAATGTACAAACAAAGTACAGCACATTCAAAATGATTGACAAGTCAACGGTGAGACGTACTATGGGACAGAGAGAGTATAAAAATAAGAAGAGAGTGTTTATCTTTTTGATTCTGGTGGAAAATGGTTAGGAGATATGAGACCAGTTACCTCCTTTGTTTGCTTGTGGGAATTCAACTCCTTTACATTTGCTAAGAATGCACCAAATTGCTCGTAAGATAATCGGCTCCTGAGGATGCATAGAAAAGATCCGTTATTTCACATTGAGGTGGTAAGAATAGGAGCAGCTGGGGGTAATCTCGGGATTCAGGGAATAAATATTGGGCTTCTTGATTTATTAAGAACATATCTAAACCAGTGGCGGAGATAATTAAAAAAAAATACCAGTGCAAATATTTCAAGAATTTAGGGGTTTTGTGAAAATCTTTGAAATTTCCCCCTTTTTGGGAAAAACTAAAATTATGTTTACCCTCTTTTAATAAGTCAAAATGACCCAACCCCCGGCCCTCAAAAACTTCCTGGTTCCGTCACTATTTTATTTTTTTTAAGCGAAAAGGGCAATGCCCCCTAAAATTTATTGAAATGAAATAAAAAGTACAAAAAAGTGATGGGGGAAACCATCACAAAAAAATAAAAAAAAATTAAGATAAATAAAAAGGCTAAACTAAAAAAGAAGGAAAAAGATCAAATAAAATGCCTTGTCGGCTTCCAAGACCTTTTCGGCTTGTTATTCTTCGAGCCAGATTTTCCTCGTTTTCCTTTAACTCTTTGAAAGCCGTCTTCATCATCATAGTAATCCTCCAAATGTATAAAGTGATGCAAAGTGAAGACTTGAAAAAAAAAGTGGGGGGAGTGGGGGCTTGTCAATAGAAAAGTACTACTCCCTCCGCCCCAGAGTAAGTGTCCACCTTTCCTTTTTAGTCTGTCCCGGAGTAAGTTTCCCTTTCCTAAAATGACAAAAAATCTTTAATATTCCTCCCACTCATTCTCTCTCGTACTTTACTTTTATACTCACAACACCAATCAACTTACTGTTCCCTACCCCACCTTCTCTCTCCTACCTCACTTTTCATACTCACAACACTTGCATCACTTCCACCATTTCTTAATCTCCATGCAAATGGAAGGGTGGACACTTACTCTGGGACGGAAGGAGTACTTTTTTTTGGATGAATTATTACTCCTTTTCAAAATTAAACATATCTCCTATTCTGTACTTCCTAACCCCACCCAACCCCAACAAGAAAAATGAAAAATGAAGATGTTTCATTTCTATAAAAGGCTTTACTGTTAGTGCAAATTCAAGAGATGCAAGCAAGCAACGATATATGCATCAAAAGTTTCGCTTGTCAAATGGGAGCAACTTTTTGGGACGGAGGAGATTTTGGCTCTACCAAAGGTCTCATTTTAAACTTCCATTTTGCTTAAAGAATTTTTTCTTTACTTTCAAAGGCAATATATATTTCTGAAGTAGCATAATACTCCCTCCGTCCCATTTCAAATTGCAAAACTTGCCAAAAAGGGTGTCCCAACTAAAATTGCAAAATTCAAAAATGGCAAGTTTTAACCCACTTGCACACTCACATCCATTAACCCACTAACTATTTTCTACCCCACTTTCTCTCTCCCACTCAACTATCAACACTCACAACACATCACCTTTTTCACTTTTTCCCTTAATCCCCGTGCCAACCTAGTATTTGCAATTTAAAATGGGACGGAGGGAGTATATTAAAATTAAAATACATGCTATTTTTGTGGAAATTATTGGGGACTCATAGAAGCAAGAGCGTATTATTGATAAGTATTTTCAAACAATTTTTGGGGGGTGGGAGGAGTTAAAAATAATGGCCATTTGGTTAACCCTACCATTAAAAAAAAAAAAAAAAAAAAACAAAAAAAAAAACAAACAATTTGGTCTTAATATCATATTCAAGTGAAGTACTGAAGTGTTCAGGAGATCGCTTAAACTGATGGAACTAGTAACACATTCGATAATATTATTCTTTCTTTTTTAGGTGAACTAGTAGGTTTATATACCAATTTATCGTAATATCAAAAGGAAAACCCCACCAGCATGCAACAAGAGCAACAAGGACTAAGTTTCAAAAATGGAAGATTGGCATGAGCTTGTTCCTCCTATTTTTTGTTAGTGGTAAGTCCTATGTATCAGTAAGTGAAGATGGTAAATTAATAAACCTTTGACTGAAGTTATTGCCGATATAACTTAATCTGCACATCACTCAGAGCAACTTTTCGATTTTTATGAAGGCTAATCTAATCTTTGCTAAAAGGAATTTGCAACTACATTGGTTCTTTACCTGACTTGGCGAAAGAATTCTTTTCCATCTACTCGAGTTCGTCCTGAAACAATCACAAAGGAGTAAAACATCAGCAAATACTAGCTTTCACTTATTCCATAGCAAGGTGAACATACAAAAATAAGAAATAAAATAAATGCGGAGGATGATAAACCATAATCACCAAAAATGTGCAATATTTGTACACATCTTCAAGGACAAACGTTAGACATAAAGTCTAGTGAGTTTTGACTCAATAAGAACTGCCTATATTTCACTGCACATGCAAGTAACGGGTTTTTTTTTTACTATTCTGTCCAAGTATAGTAGTACCACCTTTTATAGAAGAAATACATATGAAGTCCCATATTGGTAAAAAAAAAAAAAATGCATTCGTTAAAATAGAAGGATTTAAGACTACAATATCCATAATATTATACTCCATGCGTCCCAAAACAAATGTCGCAATTGAATTGTCAACGTTTTTAAGGAATGCGTTTTACTTAATTGTAAAGAGCATGTACAATGGTAAAATTGCACTAAGACTCTTTGCTATTGTAGAAATGCAACATTTATTTTAGGCAAACCAAAAAGGAAAGTGTGACATTTATTACAGGACGGGGGGTACTTATAAGTCAAGATTTAGAATTCTAAATGATCCATACAAGTTCTAATCATGATAGTGCAAGTTATGTCAGGGTCCTAAAAGTTTCTCACAGTTCAGAGCTTCTGTAAAATATCAATTGAATCCCTCGGAATCGGAGATTTCCTCTACAACTTGACAAACAAAATATACTTTAATTATTTCAAATAGTTAACCGTCAAGGTTTCAAGTAGACACACCATATTTAAACCCAATAGCTATAAACAGTCAGTGTATCTTGACAAACATTGGACAGCAACTAACTACTCCCTATTTTACTTTCGAATACTCCCTCAGTCCCAAAATGATCTTCCCACTCTTTTTGCTGTTTCTACGAATAAACTTTGAGCAATAATTGTAGGTTGATTTAATTATAATAATGAAAATCTAAAACTTGTAATTGATACACCATCAGCAATACTAACCAAATTTTGGATTTTCATTAGGATAATTAAATCAACCTAAAATTATTGCTCAAAGTTCATTCGTAGTAACAGCAAAAAAGTCGGAAGATCATTTTGGGACAGAGGGAGTTTCAATTTTTCTGTGTGCGTTTGTGTGTGTGTGTCATTGTGGCACATGCATGAGTGTTTCAGAGCTTACCGGGTTGTGATCCAGCATCCAAGCCTGACACTGAACCATATTGGCTAGAATGTGAAGATGAGTATACAGAAGACCTGTCGAGTTGAAAGGAGGCTGCATGTCGCCTTGGTGAACCAGATGCTGACAGACTTGGTGGAGAACCAGGAGGTGTAAGCCGAGGTGTGCTGGTTTGCGATGCCAACAACAGACCTGCTGATATGCGAGGCCTTGTAGCTGGCATAAGAAGTCAATAAGAAACAGCTAATGTCACTAATTTGCAAATATTTAATCCACTTGAGCGACGACAATCCTTCACAAAAGGTGATTTTGGTACATCACAAAATAATAGTATGACATATTCCATGTAACTTCACCTTCGGACTCTGTATCTTTGGAGTTCGAATTCCCTACATCTGAGACCTGTCTCCGTACTGGGGAAGATCTTACGGGTGACGAAGTGACCTCCTCCTCTGAAATGAAAACAATATATTCTTCTATCAGAAAGTGTTGTTCTTAAATCAATCTTTA
>JAOWBW010001491.1:72193-217061 GCA_026119855.1 Campanula takesimana
GTGGTGCCCTAGGCACGTTTAATAAACGTTGTAATGTTATCATTTATTTCATATCAATAAAGAGATGTTTTGATTATTATTGTTGTTTCGTTTACTTAAAAATCTCCGTCCCTAGTAACTTTTTAGCACTAGTATATAAAGGCTAAATGATCATGCGATGATCATGTTTAGATTTATGGGTACTTGTTTGAACAAGATACTGGACATGACCCGCTTATGAGATTTATGTCATGGTCTATGTCATACATATATCTCATATTAGTTATGTCATTTGAATCCTTAGACATGAAGTTATTATAGTCTTCCACTTGATGAACATTATGTTTGACATATTCAAACGCTACTTTTAACTGGTAGTTATAAAGGGTATGATTGGCATAATCGGATTCACGTAGGGAAGAATAATAAGCTAAATGGATTTGTCCCTCCTCGGAGAGATGTCAAGCTTGGGCCTCTCGTAAGAATGATGTTGATGAAATTTCGGCCGGACTCAAATGAATTGATTGGATCAATGTCATTTGGATTATCAACATATTCGGAATCGAGAAAGTATTGAACAAAACAAGTTGACTCTTTGACCATGACTTGTGTTCAATGACATCGTGGACAAAAGGATTGTGACATATTCTAAAGGAATGCGAACTTGTATCTAGTTATACTATTTGGGTAGGTATGACGGTTTGCTAGAACCTAATCATATCTTATGGTTTCATGTTTGAACCCATTGCCAACTTAGTATAATCCTAGAGGGTCACACACAATAGAACGAATCTTTAAAAGGACTACATTGGAATTTTGGAAATTCTGGAATTTCTGGGGAAGTGGGCGACCGCACAGTTCTGGACTGGGCGGCCGCACACTTAGCCCATTAATGTACCAGTTTTGTTTCAGATAGTTGTGCGACCGCACAAGTGCATTTTGGGCGGCCGCACAGTACTGTCGGGTGGCAGATTCCTAATTTGATTAGGAACGAATTTTGGACGGATTTTGACACAAGTTTCCTATTTGGAATAGGTCATACTTGTGTATAAAAGACCAAATTCGGCCAGCACTCTCAGCTAATGATTTTGTGAGTCTCAAAGAGTTTGAGAGGGTTTATTTTGTTCCAAGACATTCTTGTTGAAGAACAAAATAAAACACAAAATAAATTCCATATAGTTCTTTTGATTGTGAAAAGTGTTTCACAATTTGGTCTAGCAACCAAGATCAAAGAAGCTCCTTTGATATTCGTTCGAAGTGTGGATACCGCTAGAGGGTGAAAATCATCATCTTCAAAGTTCGTGTTCAAGCTTTGTGATCGTGATCAAGTCTTCAAACCTCCACCAAAGACCAAGAGATTTGATAGCCATCAAGGGTTAGTTTTTCCTTTATTCTTATGTTGTATTTGATTTAATCATATGAACGGATCCATGGCTTTGGGTTTCAAAATTTTAAATGCTAAATTCCGCTGCGCATGTTGATACGAAACCCAACAGTGGTATCAGAGCCCCGTTCATGTTGATTATTTCAATACCTAGATCATGTTATGTGTATATAAATTGTTTATGTGCCTTGCATGATATGATATTGGAATATGTGATTTTTGTGTTATGTGATTTTATGTGGTTTATTGTTTTGCAACTTTAATCGCACGATTCAATCGCAATAAATAAATTATGGTGGATTCAGAATTGTTGGTTATTAATTTTTGATTGGATCAAAGTTTTAATAATCGGGGAAAAACATTTTGAGACAAAATTTTCGAACTTCAAAATTCTGCACATTCTGATCAGTTTGGGCGACCGCACAAAATCACTTGGGCGGCCGCACATGTTTGGGCGCCGCACAGTGATTTTGGGCGGCCGCACAAGGATCAGATTGTCTGATTTTTGTTGAAATCAGAATTTGGAATTTTCGAGAGTCCAACAAAACCAGTAACAGAACCAGTCCAGACTTGCTGATCTGGAATGGGTTTTGGGTAGTTGGTTTGTGTGATATCTTGGGGTTTGATTTTCCTATTTGTTTTAGTCTTGTGATTCTAAGATTGGTTCAAGGTTTGGATGGCTAATCTGCGTTCATCGAGATTGTGTTTCCCAAACTTGATCGCAATCAAAGTTTCAAAGATAAAACGAAGTTAGAATTATGAAGAGTTCATAATTGCTAAAATTGAGAAACAAAGTTCTTGATTCAATGATTGGAGATCCATGTGGAATTGTGAATGCAATTGGCCTACGTTCATCGAGACCATCTATTGCTTAGTTTCGGCCACATGGACTACTTTCTTGGTTTCTTGAATTAGTGCGGGATTGTGGTTGCCTAATGGCTTAGTTCGACCGCACTTCTTGTTGTCTTGATTTGGAGATAATAACCAAAGTTGAAATAGTCTCATCCTCATAATTATAGAGAAACTAATGACACATAAATATCATGCTTAATTAATGAAGATTAATTTAGTGGCTAAACTTGATGTGTAACATGTTTATATTATGTGCTCATAAATGTGTTATATGCTACATGTGAGGAACCTTCAAAGAAAGTTTTAAGTCTTTTATTGCCATGCCATGATTAAAACACTTGTTAGTACATGATATTTTTTGTAGATTCGCCCTAGCGAGATGCATTAAATTTGTTTATGTATGAGCAAGATAGATAATGTGGGCACGCCCTAGCGGGACACATTAACTGTGCGTTTAAAATGGTTAGACTTAATTGGGCGTCAAAACAGTTTTGGGCCTAGGCAAAGATGAGGTTTAACATGCTTTTTGAAATTTGATTTCTTAAAGAATCTCATAAAAGGAACTAAGAGTCATGTGAGATATGATTGACAAGAGTTGTCTACCTAATTAATTTGATTTTGTGTAATCCCCTTAGCGGACTTGAAATTAAATTAAAGTTGGATCTTAACCCATTTAAATTATATTATACATTGGATGTATATGAAGGTTATATAATTTAGTGGGAGTATTTTGTTTGAAAAATACATTATTTATCTCTTTAATGAAAATCGGTACTTATTAAATTTTGGAAATTTTGCATATTTGTAGATAATGACTAATAACACTCAATCAATGTCGTTGCGATCGATCCTTGAGAAGGATAAGCTCGAAGAGAATGGTACCAACTTTATGGATTGGATCCGTAGCATAAGAATCGTTCTTAGGCAAGAAGATAAGTTGTACATTCTCGATGGGCCTCTCCCCGCTGAACCACCGCCTACTGCCCCTAGGGTAGAAAGAGACAATTACAAGAAACATCGTAATGATTCTAGAGATGTAAGTTGTCTCATGCTTGCTGCTATGTGTTCAAAACTCCAACAAAGTTTGGAACATTTGGAAGCCTATGAGATAGGCGTGGAGTTGAGAACCATGTTTCAAGAGCAAGCTAGGCAAGAGAGGTACAAGACCATTGTTGCATTCACTACTATAAAATGAATGAAGGGCAACAAGTGAGTCCTCACTTTCTTAAAATGAAAGGTTATGTAGAGCACCTTGAGAAACTTGGCTATCCAATCCCATTGGAGCTAGCCACGGATCTCATTCTTAATTCATTGCCTAAAAGTTATAATCAGTTTGTAATGAATTATAACATGCATGGAATGGATAAGAATCTCTCTGAGTTGCATGGGATGCTCAAAACTGCAGAGATGAAAATTGTGGAGAAAGGTTCTCCCGTGCTCTTGGTTCATGATGGGAAGAAGCCTGGTGCCAAAGGCAAGGGTAGGCAAAAGTTGTCAAACCCAAGATAAGCAAGGCAAAGGTTGCCAAGGCTTCTGAGGCAAAACCCGATACACAAAAGGATGCAATTTGTTTCCATTGTCAAGAAATTGGTCATTGGAAACGTAATTGCAAGGCTTTCTTGGAAGAGCAAAAGAAGAAGAAGAGCAGCAAGGCTGCGTCGACTTCAGGTATCTATATGATAGATATTCTCCTTTCTACCACTGATTCTTGGGTATTGGATACCGGATGTGGTTCTCACATTTGTCTAAATGTGCAGGGACTAAAGAATAGGAGACTGCTTAAAGAAGGTGAAGTAGATCCCGCTCCGTAGGGACTTATGAAGTCACTTTACCTTCCGGATTAATTCTTGTTTTGAACAATTGTTATTATGTTCCGGATTTAAGCAGAAATATTATTTCAATTTCTTGTTTGGATAATGAAGGTTTTAAGTTTCTTATTGAGAATAAGAAATTTTCTATTTATTTAAATGATGTGCTTTATGGTATTGCTAATTCATTTAATGGCCTTTATATCTTGGATGTCAAGAATGAAAATAATGTCTATCATGTAAATAAGAAATCTAAACCTAATGATATAAAATCATACTTATTTGTGGCATTGCCGTCTTGGTCATATTAATGAGAAGCGTATCTCAAAACTCCATGGGGACGGACTTTTGGGTTCATGTGACTTAGAGTCATATGAACTTGTGAGTCGTGTCTTCTTGGAAAAATGACTAAGACACCTTTTACCAAGTTGGGTGAAAGGGCAAGCGACTTATTGGGGTTGATACATTCCGATGTATGCGGACCATTAAGTAGCAATGCTAGGGGAGGATTTCAATACTTCATAACCTTCACTGATGATTATAGTAGATTTGGGTATGTTTACCTAATGAAACATAAAAGTGAAGCATTTGAGATATTTAGAATATTTCAAAATGAAGTAGAAAAACAACTTGGCAAAAGTATAAAGGCACTTCGATCAGATCGAGGTGGTGAATACTTAAGTCAAGAATTTGACGATCATCTAAAGAATTGTGGAATAGTTTCACAATTGACTCCGCCCGGAACACCACAATGGAATGGTGTGTCTGAGAGGAGAAATCGGACTTTGTTAGACATGGTTCGATCAATGATGAGTCAAGTTGATCTTCCAATATCCTTTTGGGGTTACGCCCTAGAAACCGCTGCTTTCACACTAAATCAAGTTCCAACTAAATCGGTTCCAAAGACTCCATATGAGATGTGGAGTGGAAAGAAACCTAGTTTATCTTTCATGAGTATTTGAGGTTGCGAAGTTTATGTCAAGAGACTTATCTCTGACAAACTAGCACACAAATCTGATAATGTATTTTCGTGGGATATCCTAAGGAAACTAAAGGATATTACTTTTACAACCGAGAGGACAACAAAGTGTTTGTTGCCCGAACTGGTGTCTTTCTAGAGAAAGAGTTTCTCTCCAAAGAAATCAGTGGGAGTAAAATAAATCTTGAAGAAATTCGAGACCCAGAAATAACATTGAACCAATAGTGGAACAAGAACAAGAACCACAAGGAGTTGTGGAACCTGTTCAAAATCACAAGCATCTCGCAGATCTAGTACGGTCGACTCTCAGAGCCCGAGAGATATGGATTTCTTCAAGTAATTAACAGCTATTGAAAGTTCTTCTGGACTTCCAATAATATTGAGATCATCAACAAACAACAATTATTACAAATCCTGAAGCGAGTTTCTAATGAAAATACATGGACAAATAGGATCATTCATGTATCCTTCCTTTGCCAAGTATTTACTAAGACGGTTATACCACATCCGTCCTGATTGTTTTAAACCATACAAAGATCTTTGTATTTAATAGAACAAACTTCCCGGGAGTTTGAATTGCATGCATCAGACATCTTGAATCCTTATGGGATTCTCATATAAATATCATTTCAAGTCTGCCATACAAATATGCAGTGACAACATCCATTAAACGCATATCAAGATTTTCATGTATTGCCAGACTAATGAGATAGCGAAATGTAATTGCATGCACCACAGGAGAATATGTCTCCTCATAATCAATTCCAGGTCTTTGCGAAAATCCTTTTGCAACAAGACGTGCTTTATATCTTTTTACTCTGCCTTCTCATTTCGTTTTCGCACAAAGACCCATTTGTACCCTACTGGTTTTACACCTTCAGGTGTATGGACTACAGGCCTGAAAACCTCACGCTTCTCAAGTGAGTTTAATTCTGCTTGAATTGCTTCTTTCCATTTGGCCAATCATTTATGTATCGACACTCGTCGATACACCTTGGTTCATGATCCTCGTTATTTTCCATAACATTAAGCGCTATATTATATGCAAAAATACTGTCGACAATTGTTTCCTCTCGGTTCCATCTTTTCAGTATTGACATAACTGATCGAGATCTCATCATTCTCAATGATTTCAGGTACCTGAACTTCTTCTAGAAGTATTTGATCAGATTTTGTCATGTATCTCTTCAGGAGATTCGTTTACCTCGACGGGGTTTTTCTCACAATTTGCTCCTTTTCTTTCGAGGATTTTTGTCTTTGGAACCGATAGGACTTCCACGCTTCAGGCGTGTGGTTTAGATCATGGAACGATTGTCCAATCGGGACGTCAATCCGTATTGGAGCATTACAGCTGGAACATGTGACTTTGTCACTCTTTTTAGGTCAGTAAATGCGTCTAGCAATTGATTCGCTATTTCTTGCAAGTGGATTATTTTTCGAACTTCTAGTTCACATTGCTTTTGTACGAGGATCAAGATGATAGTACAATCGTATTCCACTTGATTTCCTTTTCCAGCTTATTATTTTCTCCCCCTAATGTTGGGAATATTTTTTCATCAAAATGACAGTCGGCAAAACGTGCCGTAAATAGATCTCCTGTTAATGGTTCAAGATATCTTATAATTGAAGGAGAATCATACCCAACATATATCCCCAATCTTCGCTGGGGTCCCATCTTGGTGCGTTGTGGTGGAGCAATTGGACATATACCGCACACCCAAAAATTCTTAGATGGGAAATATTTGGCTCTGACCATAAGCCAATTGTAATGGGGAGAACTTATGATAACTCGATGGCATGATGCGTATAAGTGCTGCTGCATGTAACATAGCATGTCCCCAAGCTACGACAGGTAGCTTTGCTCTCATAAGGAATGGTCTAGCTATTAACTGGACTCGTTTAATAAATGCTTCAGCTAAACCATTTTTGTGTGTGAACATAAGCAACTGGATGTTCAACATCTATTCTAATAGATGTACAATAGTTATTAAAATCCTTTGATGTAAATTCACCAGCATTATCAAGGCGAATTGTCTTGATCACATAATCTTGAAATTGTGATCGTAATCGAATTATTTGAGCGAGTAATCTCGCAAACGCCAGGTTGCGAGTTGATAATAAACTTACGTGTGACCATCTAGTAGATGCATCTACTAAAACCATAAAATATCTAAATGGGCCACACTGTGGATCATTGGTCCACATATATCACTTGAATTCGCTCTAAAAAATTTGGAGATTCAACTCCAACTTTTGCTGGTGATGGCTTAATTATCAATTTTCCTTGAGAGCAAGCAGCACATGAGAATTCTTTAGATTGAAAAATCTTCTGGTTTTTCAATGGATGCCCATGTGAGTTTTCCATAATTCTTCGCGTCATATTAGAACCGGGATGCCCCAACCGGTCATGCCATATAATAAAACCATTCATATCAGTAAATTTCTGGTGTACTGTCTATGTACTTCAACGGGTGTCTAATCTTTGTATAGTACAGTCCAGAGGAAAATACAGGTAACTTTTCTACCACACTTTTGTTACCTGATTCAGTCTTTGTAATGTATAAATATTCCATCTCCCCATCATTAGCAGTCTCAATATGATATCCATTTCCACGAGTATCTTTAAAGCATAGTAAAATTTCTTTGAGACTTAGTTGAGAGTAATGCATTTTTGATACTGATTTTTGTTCCTCTTGGTAGTACCATGTTAGCTCTCCTGGGGCCATCAATTATCTTTGTACTACCACATATTGTACTAACATTGCATCATTCACTATCACTTGAGAGAAGTATTTTTTTATTTTTGAGTATAGTATGTGTTGATGCACTGTCTGCAAGACACATATCATCATCTCTGCTAGCCATTTTCTTCAAGAAAAATAAGAGGAATAAAATATAAGATAATACTTATATTACAAACAAAAGTTAAATATGTTACAAAACATGATGAAATAAAACACACTTAAGTAAAATATTACAAAGCTAGATATTTAATTTATTTGGGTCTCTCCACCATCAAGCATGTAATCATCCCCCTCTGGATTGAGAAAATCTGATATATCCAGATGTGTACTTGTAGATGGGTCTTGATTCACATCATCATTTTCATAGACAAAATTTGTTTCGACATCTTTCCTTTATTCAACATTGATGCTTGATACAGTTTAACAAGATGTTTTGGCGTACGACAGGTACGGGCCCAATGACCTTTCATTCCACAACGATAACATAAATTCTCAACTTTTATCGGTCTCAGTTTGTCTAGCTGATGATTTTTCTTTATTATCTTTTCTATTCCACTTCAGGTGGCGATATATATTTCCATCATATTGGGGTGATTATTATTATGATACTGATTATAAAATCTTCCCCGACCACGGCCGCGACCACGTCCACGACCCGTCCCGACCACGTCCTCGGCCTCGCCCATTTATTATCATATATACTCGCGTTCACTTCAGGGAACGGAGTAGAGCCAGTAGGGCGGGCTTCATGATTTTTCAACAAGATCTCATTATTTTGCTCAGCCACAAGAAGGCATGAGATTAATTCAGAATACCTTCTAAAACTTTTTTCTCGATATTGCTGCTGCAGGAGCATATTTGAGGCATGAAATGTGGAGAAACGTTTTTTCTAGCATATCATTATCAGTAATTCCTTCCCCACATAGTTTTAACTGTGATGTAATTTTAAACATCGCAGAATTATATTCACTTACGGTTTTAAAATCCTGCAAACGTAAATGAATCCACTCGTAGTGTGCTTTTGGGAGAACAACAAATCTTTGATGATCATACCTTCTTTCAAATTGTCCCAAAATACAAGTAGATCTTTCACGGTGAGGTATTCTGTTTTTAATTCTTCATGGACATGGTGTCGGAGAAAAATCATTGCCTTAGCACGTTCTTGCATAGAGGCAGTATTTCCGTTTTTTGATGGTTTCTCCCAGACCCTTGGCTTCTAGATGAATTTCTGCATCTAAGATCCATGATAAGTAGTTCTTACCAGTAATATCAAGAGCTACAAAGTCAAGTTTTGTGAGATTTGACATTATAATATTTTGAAATAACTTGAAATGAGACTAGGTAGATCTTACCGATACCGTACCTACTTTGGTAACTATAGCTCAGGATGTGGAACTAGGACGAAGTCGTGCTGATAACGTGTTATAAAACTGGAGAATTAAGAGCAAAATCTTAATAGAGAATATTTTATTTCAAGACTATAATAAAGAGTATACAAGAGAGAAAGATAGAAATTAAGAACTTCTGAGGTGTATTGAAATGAAAACTAGAGCCTACTATTTATAGGAGGAAATTAGCTTCTTCTGTAAGCTTCTCTAAAGATATTTACAAAGCTTCCCTAATAAGCTTCACTGAAGATATTTACAAAGCTTCTCTAGTAAGCTTCGCTGAAGATATTTACAAAGCTCCCTAGTAAGCTTCGCGAAAGATTATCTTGTAAACTTCCGGTTCAAAGAACATCCACACAATAATATATTATAACAGAAGGTGGATTTTTTTAAGTTTGTTTCATTTTTGTTCACGTGTTTAAAAAGAAGTGTAAAACTTTAAGAAATAATTTCAGTGCAATTTACCATGATATATACATACAAGTAAATGATGCACATTTTAAAAATAATTTCAGTGATATAAGTCTCTGAGATTTAAAGTTTTATCCCAAGTATATACCCTTTAATTCCAAGTAAGAAACTTTACACCCTTCCTCATACTTGTTTAAGATAGCAATCAAATGCAGTTATTCATGAAGGAGGAAACAGATACATGAAATCCAGAAACAGTGGTAAACTTAATTTAGCAAATGGATATCTTGAAGTACTTTATACGATCAAGACGCGGACGAACACGAACAAACAGATGCAGTGAGCATGCTTGGCAGCAGCATACTATATAAGACGGAAAGTCGGAAAAGGCGCATAACATATGATCAAATTCTCCAAATCAACATGTTAAAGCAATTGCCTCCAAAAGGGTAGCCACAAACTCCATCTGGCTTTCTTCCTCAATTCTTGCAAATGAAGGGACATGGACGAAAAGAGATTTGTGGCCTTTTTGTTCTGCAAATCTGAGAGAATGATAGTATACATAATTGCACACAAAGCGGCCTGCATTATCTGATATCATCACATCCTGGCCCGTTTTTGTCTTCATGAACTCTTGGATAGCCTCAACCGAGCATGTAGTCTTCACAAGGAAAGAGAAAGTGAAAAATAAATATGCGTCAAGTCACATATGAAATCCGCAATAGTGGGATGAGCCGCTTAAACTGTGTTATGAGAGGACAAAGGCCAAAAAGGCAATATTTTTTTACCTTTCTCGTTCGAGAAATTGCTCCATCCTCGTGGACTATTGGCATTTGCTGCATGAAGAATGAAGTTTAGCACAACCAAATACTCTCTCCGTCCCGTAAAGGTGTTCCCATTTCAATTTTCAATCAATTTAGTGATATATTTTTCTTTCCATTACTTAACCCCTAATAATGAACATGAGAAATTACGGAAACGACCACTAATCTTTGCCCATCATCAACCTCAGTTTCACTAAAATTTTGGAAATTTTAGAAATAAGACTTACTTAGGGACAAACAAAAATAGAAAGTGAGAACATCTTTATGGGTTTATGGAACAAAGGGAGAAAAAAACACATCTAAGTAAGATGAAACTCATACAAGAGCATACATACATGAGGTTGCCAACCGAGCTCATCTGGACAACAAAAAGTGGCTTCATTTGCTGCCTGCTGCTCAATGGCAAAATTCTTCGCTCCACCATTGACTCCCAAGTGTAGCTACAAAAACGCCACGCCACAATTCTAACTCCCTCCGTCCCAAAATGAATGCCCGAAATTGCTCTTGAAATCGCTATTCAAGAGCAATTTCGGACATTCATTTTCAGACAGAGGGAGTATTTCATTTAAAGTTAAACACACAAATGTTTTGTTTGAATCATACTCCTATCCCGGAAAGTTAGTCTCACTTTTTCCGTTGTTACTACGAATGAACTTTGAGCAATAATTTAGCTACTTTTAATTATCCTAATGAAAAATTATAAATCAATAACAAGTTATAATTTTTCATTAGGATAATTAAAAGTAACTTAAATTATTGCTTAAAGTTCACTCATAATAACAATGAAAAATGAGGGACTAACCTTCGGGGACGGGAAACAGGGAGGAAAAAATAAATTGGACAGTGACACTCACCCACACAACCTGTTCAGAGCTCGAATTGTCACCTTTTGAGATACCCGATCCCAATACCTTGTAAAGTATGGGAACTGCACCATCTCCAGCAGTATCAAGTACCGTACAACTACCTAAACTAATACCAGCAGGCAAACCTTTCTTTTCAACGTAATTCTTTAAGTTAGTAACTATTGTCTCGGAAGGGTTTCTGGGAACCCCTTGAAATTTCCCAAATCCAGTCACATGGACAGTCACATTCTTAGGTCCTTCAGAACCCATTTTCTTGCAACAAACACAGCTAAAGTTTTCAAATTGAGCTTAATATTGCCACTATTACCTGCCGAAGAGGAAAAAAATCAAATAAAAATCACATTTTCAGTCCGTAAAATTCCCTATTATCAACAATACATTATACTCCCTCCGTCCCATAACTAACTTGCACCATTTTTTTTCTGATACCAGAATTAAGGAGAGAGTTTATATATTCAATTCAAAAGTATTGTGAGAGGGAAAGAGGTTGTGAGTATGATGATTTGAAAGTGAGACCCACAATTTAAGTGTGTGAGTACGACAAGTGGGGTAGGATGAATAAAATGTGGACATTTTAGGAGAGTGGGATCTACCAATGAGAAACCCGAAAAGGAAATTGAAGTGTGTGTGTGTGTGTGGGAGTAGCTACCAAACATAAACGGAAATGCAAAATCTTCCCAATACAAAAATCAATATCTTCTACACCCATATTCTCTTTAAGATTACCTCTTCAAGAATTTTTCTTTCGTCAGCTTGTAACATGAATTGAAGTGTGTGTGTGTGTGTGTGTGCACGCGTTAAAACCGACTTTTGTAAGAAACAATGTTGCTCCCTCAATACCAAAGTAAGTGTACTCTTTATGGGTATACATGACCACTTGACCTTTTACGTGAAAGATTTGTGGTATGACTCAGGTTCTTTTAAAGCACAAACTTGCATTTCAACTTTTTGGAACAATCAAAGTTGATTTTAAAAATTAGAAGAAAGAAAGCATTCTGAATTTTCAAAATGGTCAAGTTTTAAAGTTAAATTAGAAAAATCAAAACCTGATTATGATTCTGGGAGAGAGAAGTATTAAGATTGATACTCACTCCGTCCCAAAATGATAGTCTCATTCCCCACTTTTGTTTGTCCCATTTCAAAATTAAGGCTTCAAAAGTCACTGAATTTCCAAAACTTATAATGTAACTTTTAAAAATGTTGAAAAATCAAACATGACTATCAATTTGGGACGGAGGGAGTATCAATTGGAAGAAAAGGTTAAAACTTGATTACGAAAAAATCAAAAGAAACTTTGTGGGAAGGGGAATATTAAACCAAATGAATCATTGATATAATAATCAAGTTATTTGATTTCCTGAGAGGAAAAGTCAACTGATCATACAAAAGTCAAAGATAACACAAGTGTTAGTTCTATCAACAGCTAGATATAGAGCAAAATTCTATTCCTTCGATTGAGGAAGCTGATCAAAAAAGAAACATAGAATTACAACAACAACAACGACAGAAGCAAAAATTGACTTAAACATAAATGATCAGGGAGTATAAAATTCAGTGAATTGTATTTAAAATTGAATAATATGAAAATCAAAACCCTAATACAGAATCACAAACGGTTAATTGGGGAAAAGGAACAAAAAATTCATCAAATTAGATTTCATGAAGAGGAAAAATACCTGAATCCTCTCTCTCTCTCTCTCGCCGGCTTTGGAGGAGAGGGGGGAAATAGCAAATAAGCGTTGTTGCTTTCGGTGGACTTTTGGTCTTTTAGTGGCAGGTCAACAAAAATCATTTAGTTTTTGCGATTTTTTCAATGTTATATCAATGTTTTAGATTCATACAGTTTGATTGTGTCCGTTCTAAGTTAGTGTGACCGCCCAAAATAGTACACCCTCCTCTGTCCCTAAATGAGTGTTCATTTTCAACAAATCTTTGTCCTAAAATGAGTGTCTTTTTTTAACATAACTTTGTCCCTAAATGTTTTTTTTCGAAATTTTTTTCACCAGTTTCTTTATACGTGCAAAACTAAATGTTTGGAAATGAGATTATAAGATTATATATGAATCTTTGATAGCAAAATTGTACATAAAGTTGAGATTTTCAGTGTTCCTTAAAATAAAATTTGGACACTCATTTAGGGACAGAGGTAGTAATTAATTTTTATAATTCTTCTCACTCATTCTTTCTCTTATTTAATTTTTACTCACAAACACCTATTTTCACTATTTATCTCTCATATTTTTTCTTAATTTGCGTGCCATTTTTTTTTCCACACTAACTTAAAACGGAAGGAGTATTACTTATCCCTTAACGATTAAGTATTACCACACATTTTATTTGGGAAATTGCACAGCTAACTAACTTTGGTACAAATAATTACTAATAATAGAAATTCTGTTACTATAAACACCACAAATAACCTAATCACGGCAGCAGTCATACAATTAACCATATAAACCCAATAAAAACCTATTCAAACCAAAACCGGGACACATTGTCTTAGAGTACAAATTATCATGCATGTGATACATCTACGGTTGGGCGATTTGGATAAACTTACCGTGACGCCTAAACCCAAAGATTTAACGGTAGAACTAGACCGTTCGTCTATATATGTATATAGGTAAACCCAAAGATTTAACGGTAGAACTAGACCGTTCGTCTATATATGTATATAGGTTACATATGTTTGTACATGAAAAGTAAAATAAAAATCGCAATATTAACTTCTCTCTGTAAATAATCTATCTCTCTCTACAATCTTGGCCAAGTTCCCTCGCCGAATCTTCCAAAGAGAATTTGGAAATGCCGATGATGGGTTCTTGGCTTCCTTTCTCTTCAAAGAGTAGGTACGCGGGATCCTCAACGATGCCTAGGAAATTCAAATACACGGATCTTGAAAAAGCAACGTTAAATTTCCATGTTTCGAACAGGATGGGAAATCGATGTTACAAAGGTACAATCTTTATGAAATGGGGATATGACACCCATAGTAGAAGAATGGATGTCGTGATCAAGAATCTGACAGGTGTGCAGGAAAGAAAACGGTCTGAGTGGGTGCGGGAAATCATCGTCTTGGAAGACGTGGATCATCCGAATCTAGCGAAGGTCCTCGGGTATTGCGCCGAAGGGAGCAAGAGGTGTAAATTTGAATTCGGACGTTATTACCTCGTAACCGAGTTCTTGAAGAATGGGAGTGTTCGTGATCATTTGTCTGAACATACGTTGCATGGTCTGATTTCGTGGAAAATAAGGTTGAGGATTGCACGTGATGCTGCACGTGCATTGTCATACTTGCATGGGAAAAACATTGTTCATAAGATGTTCTCGTCATCCGTTGTGCTTTTGGATGAAAAATTCAATGTTAAGGTATGTGATTATTTGATGTCTAGGTTGGGCCCCATTGACGAGCGTGACGACAATTTCGACCTACATGATTTCTCCGCCTTCGGACCATCGATATTTATGGACCAATGTGGGTCCCGCTCTGAGACCGATATATGGAGTTTCGGGGTTTTCCTTTGCGAGCTCATCACGGGGACGGATCCGGCACAAAAAGTTGATAATCTAGAGAGGAGTAATAGGGAATATACAAAGTTTGTCGAGCAAAATTTTGCGAGTGAAGAACGAGTTAAGGCAATTGTGGATCCGAGATTGAGGGGGGAATACAATCTTGAATCCGCGCAAGAATTGGCAAATATTGCAAAATTGTGCTTGAGAAATGAACCAGATTTTAGGCCGAGTATGAAGACGGTAGCCTCTATGTTGTCGGGGATCGTGTAGCACGTCGAAGATCTAGATGATGATTCCAGGGAAGAATTTGTGTTTTTTTTTTCGAAAGGGAAGAATTTGTGTTTAGTTTTATGTTTTATTAAATTTGAATTGAGCACCATGTTAGGAAAACAAGTTATTGTAAAAAATATTTGTGTTTGATTTCGTTTCTTTCTGTTACAAGTGCAGATGGTCATTACTATTAGAAAACTTTTAATTGTTTGTTGTGTTATTTTTCAAATCTAGATGCAACAAACGATTGAAATCTATTGTTGTTTTCACAAAATAAGCTCTAATCTTGCACTGTCATTAAAATTGTAGGAGGATCATTGACATGAAACAAACATTTATAATTAAAGCGGGTTTCGAAAAGGAGTTGGTTTTGGGGGAAACTAGTTCCTCCATAAGTTATAAAAAGTCATGTTTTTTTAACCCTTCTTAAACCCTAAAAAGGCATAAACCCTAAACCTTAAACCCTAAACCCTAAACATTAACCCCTATTAAAACATGACTTTTTATAACTTATGAAGAAATATTTTCTCTTCGAAAAGTCCCTTTTTTAAGAATCGGAAACTATGCCAAACTTACCCTAAATGCATAATTATGACTTTTCTTTGAACAATTGTATGTCAAACTATTATATGGAACGAGTAAACTGCTTTTCTGCCCCTCGTACTATGACTCCAACATCAATTTGACACTCGTACTATTGAAACACTAAATGTATGATGCGTACTATTGTTTTATATACAAAATTAACCAATTTACTATTCAGTCGTTAACTTTTTCTAACACACGTTATTTTTTCTAACAAACATTAATTTATCTTAACGGATGTTAATAATTTAACAGATATTACAATCAAAAATTTCAAAATCAACCCCAATACAGATTAAATGAACCAAAATTATTTAACCCCCCTCCTCTTTATATGCACCAACACAAACACACACTCCCTCTCTCTCTTTATGGTTTCTCTCTCTACCTCTACTCCTGCCCAGCCACCCCTCCATCCCTTTCCTCCGGCGACCCCTCCGATCGCCCACCTCCGGCAACTCCATTACCTCCGGCAACTCCATTACCTCCGACGAACCCCTCCCCGACCTCCGTCGAACCCCTCCCCGACCTCCGTCGAACCCTTCCCCACCTCCAGCGACCCCTCGATTCCCCTCCTCCGGCGATCTCCCATTCCTCCGGCCGGCCCTTCCCTCCTCATCCCCTCCGGCCGTCGTCTTTATTCTTCTGTATCCTCTCTTCCTTTATGCAGATCTGCGTCAAATGTGAGCTGGAGAAGAAGCTTCGTCGATTGAGTGACTTGACATACCTTACACCGGAGACCCCCTGTTCACCGGTCAACAACAACAGCCTGCACTATTCAACAATCATCGGTCGCCAGATCTGCAAATTAAGAATCGCCGGTGACTAGATATGCACTATTCACGCACACACTCCATCTCTCTCTCACACAAACTCTTACTCTCACTACCCTTCCTGCCTCAGGCCGATCTCTCCCCCTCCCAAACTCACCTCCGGCGGCTCATCTCTTTTGTTCACCGCCTTCCAATCTCCACCGGTCGCCCCATACTCTCCGGCGACTATTTTCTGTCATCAAGGTCCAGCAACTTCTGTAACAGGCAAAAAATCCATCGGTTTTCTGTTGTTCCATTTGCTCAGTTTATTGATACATAACTATTTAAAAAGAAAATAACAATTTTGGGGAATTTTCATTTGATGAGTTTAATCGATTTGGTTGGGTTTCTGATAGATTTATGATTTTGGTTGTGCCAGAAGAGTTATGGTGAAGGAAAAATAATGGTGGTAGTGGCAATGATGGTGATGGTCTATATGGTGGCGGCGGCGGCGGTGATTAGGTGGAGTGGTGGTGGTATCGTGTATGGTGTTAACAGTGGTGGGGAAGATAGTGGGGGAGTAACCAGATCCGTTAAGTTATTAACATCCGTTAAAATAATTAATGCTCGTTAGAAAAAATAACGTGTGTTAGAAAAAGTTAACGACCGAATAGTAAATTGGTTAATTTTGTATATAAAACAATAGTACGCATCATACATTTAGTGTTTCAATAGTACGAGTGTCAAATTGATGTTGGGGCCATAGTACGAGGGGCAGAAAAACAGTTTACTCTATATGGAACCCCCTTAAACTGGTCTCAGTGTTGGATTAAGAATTATGCATAAAAATAATGAGAATTTAAAATCATGGACGCACGGTACGATATACTACTATTTAACGAGTCAGTTTTATGAAAAATATGTTTTACATTAGATGAAAAATGGATATTCCATAAGAGATGAATAACACGTTTTACACTAAAGCTAGCGTCAAACAAGTTTGGGTAAATATAAAGTCACAAAAAAATCTTACAAAACTTGACTCACAAAATTGATGTGTCAAGATTTTATTGGTCCTTTTAATTAAAGTATTGCGGGTCCAAAATCGATGCAACCAATAAAATATCACCACCTCATTTTGTATCGATCATTTTATTTTGTAGACTTCTTTTGTGCCCCTAGTATTGCCCCTCCACGCTATTACCGTGTCAACCAACACCAGTATAAATACTAGTTTTACAACATAACACTCGATAGTAGCAAGTTTAAGCCCAAATTCTACTAATTTTGAAAGGAAAAAAAAACCCCAAATTCAAATTCTACTACGAAGTAATCTCTAAAGTTCAAGCCTGGGCAGGCCCAATGTGAGTTCATTCGCTGTTGCTAACATGCGCCCTTCAACGTCTTCGGTTGATCAAGTGATATTCAGTCAAAATTCATCAAATTAATTTGATTTCAGATTAGGGTTAATGCCTCGAAACAAAGACGATGCGCCTGCAGTTCGCGTTTATACAGTTTGCGATGAATCCAAGTTTGTCTCTCAGTCTCTTGCTCCTTATGTGTAAATTTGAATCATGTTTTTTCTGTTCAATGAATTTTATGAACCTAACAATTTCAAGACTTGGTATTTAATTCGAAGAACAAACTGAATTTCGTGGAACAAAAATCTCTTTTTCAATTCCAAGGCTTGTTATTGGATTGTCAACAGTGAAATCAATGTTGTAAAGATGAACAGAAAAAAAGGGCAGCCCGGTGCACAAGGCATCCCCGCATAGCGAGGGTCCGGGGAAGGGTCCCCACCACAAGGGTGAAATGTAGGCAAACCTTACCTTGCATTGCAAGAGGCTGCTTCCAGGACTTGAAGTCGTGACCTCCAGGTCACACGGCAACACCTTAACCTGTGTACCAAGGCTCCCCTTCGTAAAGATGAACAGAAAAGAGAAAAAAAAAAATACTCCCTCCGTCCCAAAATGATCCTCACATTTGACTATTCAAACTTTTTAAGTATAGGAACACTTGATTCACTAGTCATGTTTTGTTAGGGCACTTCTAAGCCTAGTTTGTAGAAATGTGAAGAATTTTTTATGAAAATGAAAAATGCCAAATGATAATCATTTTGGGACGGAGGGAGTACCTCCCTCTGTCCCAGAAAGATAGTCTCATTTTGACTTTTTATAGTCAATAATAGTAATAAACATCGACCAAACATTTGTGTCAATTTAATGATCACAATGAAATTCTAAAAATTGTTATTGATAAATCACTTAATGATTTATCAATTACAAATTTTAGAATTTGTCTAGAATGATTAGATCGTCACCAATGGTTGGTTGGTCAAAGTTCATTTTTGTTGACAAAAAAAAAGTCAAAATGAGGATTTCTTTCTGGGACAGAGGGAGTATGTTTTATGATTTGTGCTATTAACAACTTAGTTTGTGGATTTCGTGTGTGTGTGATTGTGTGGCAGGTATCTGGTTGTACGGAATGTTCCGGCATTAGGTTGTGGAGATGAGTTATTGAAATTGTTTGGAACATTTGGTGAGGTTGAAGAGTAAGTACTATTCTCTCAACTCCAGCAAATTCCTAATTTTGATTTTTTTTGTTGCAAATTTATTTATTACCTCCTCCCCAAAACGAATGTCAATTATTGAACTTCTTTGGTCATATACACTTGATGTCTATATTACGAGTATGGATATAGTAGTTGACAATGGTGATTTCCCTGAAACTCAATCATAGTCACGGGTGAGCTTTTGTAAATTTACTGAACATGGAAGAACGAAAATCTGAAGGATGACACTCGGTTAGGGACAAAGGGAAATAGGGAATGTTACTGCCTCCGTTCTAAAAAAGGAGTCACCCTTACCATTTTTGTCCGTCTCAAAGAAAGATTCGCACTTGTTAAGAAGAAAGAACTTAAGTGCAGTTTCACGAAGATACAAGCAAGTAAAGCTACATACTTGAATAGTATAATTTGTCAAAGGCGACTCTTGGCTTTGACTTTTTTCCCGGTTATAGCTAATTATGTTACTGATTTTGGGAGAAAGCACTTCCGATTTTGAATCGGGCGGTTACTCAGTTTGTTGGTTATATTTGATTTACAATTTCCTTGGCTTATGCTGAATCAGATGTAAACCAATGGATGCTGAAGACTGTGAAGCATTTACTGATGTCTACTGGATCAAGTTTCACCAGGTCAATAATGCTAGGTAACATTGTTTAGTTTCAGACTTATCTCGTTTTGTTATGCAAATTATGATATGATATGCAGCTTGGCGAGTTAGTCCGTTGGTATTTACCCGATTACTCCCTCCGTCCTGAAATGATGTTCCCACTTTTTTTGTTGTTTGTTTGAATGAACTCTGAACAATAATTATAGGTTATTAGAAAATCTAATATTTGTTATTGAACACCATTATAAATACTATGAATAACAATTTTTAGATTTTCACGAGGATAATTAAATTAACCTATAATTATTACTCAAAGTTTAAACAAACAAACAATAAAAAAAAGTAGGAATTGCATTCCGGGACAGAGGGAGTATATAGTTGATTCTCTTAGGCGATCACCCTATATTTTGAGCTTCTATTATATTGGTATAGGTTTGCAAAAAGGAAATTGGATGAATCAGTTTTCCTTGGGAATCGACTGCAGGTTTCTTATGCACAGCAATATGAGAGCCTCTCTGACACAAAGGAGAAGCTAGAAGGCAGGAGAAGAGAAGTCTTAGCTAGACTGAACCGTGAGTCCGTCCCAACATTTTTGTTAAGACGCATATTCCTAATTTAGATAAGAAATTTGATATTCTTACATATGTTAGTTGATTTGATTGTAGAGTTTTCTTTTCATCCATGCCTGTGTTTTTGTGATTTCAGCTGGAAAATCCAAAGGGGTGATGGCTCATACTACAGATTCTTATAACAAGCCTTTTTTGGTTGCAACTCCGTCTCAGGCCAATTTCATTTCCCATCCGACAAATGCCCTACAAAGGTGGTATAAAATTCGTGTTAAATGTTGAACTTTTCATCCTAAATGAATGTTACATTTGTCTTTACTAGTTATCAAATTATCTTATCTAGGTTGCATTTCTTGTAGGAACTCGGGAGAGTTGCAGCGTGGTTTTCCGATTCAAGATCCGTCCCTCTCAAGGGTTTCTTCTGATCAGGTTCCGCTTCTTTTAAAATTGCATTCAAAATCAAAGGTACTTTTTGTGTTTATTATCCTGTTCCTTTCAAAAGCCTTCTTGGCATAAACGTTCCAAGACTATTCTTGACATCTTTCCTGTGAGTCCTCTTTCAGAAAGAAGCCCCCATTCCTATCTAGATAAAATGTGAAGTTAAAACCGTTTCACTTAGAGGTGAAGTACAAGAACACCCAGACTCTTTCAAGTTACTCCCTCCGTCCCGAAATGATCTTCTCATTTGTCATTTCTCATTGTCCCAAAAAGTTCTTCTCATTTCTACAATTTAAGCTTAAATATGCATAAACACAACATTGCTAGTGAAGCAAGTGCTCATATCCTTAAAAAGTTTGAATAGTCAAACGTGAAGATCATTTTGGGACGGAGGGAGTATGACTTATGGGGCAAAAATGGAAACTGAGCTTTTATAAGAGCATTTTTTATTAAACAACTATGTGAATTAGGTGGAGAGGAAGTAGTGTATATTTTGTCTGTGAGGTATCCAAAGTTTATTAAGATGTTCCTTTGTCTTGCATTTTATCTCAGGATTATTTCCCATCACAATCCATGAACCAGACAGTTAAGTTGGTTCGAGAGAAGCTTAATAAGGTGAGTTGCATTCATGATCCAATTTGCTACTCCCTCCGTCTCAAAAAGATAGTTTAATCGACTTTTGATGGTCAACAAGTGAACTTTGACCAAATATTAATAGCAACCTAGTGAAATTTTTAAAACTGTAACTGATAAATCATTAAGTGATTTATCAATAAGTTCACTTGTATTGACGATAAAAAACTGAATCAGACCATCTTTTCGGGAGGGAGGTAGTATCGGATAATCATGTGACTGTAGTATGTCATATTTTCTGTGTCTTAGATACAATCAAGTGCGGAGACTCTAGAAACTGGGCCAGCCAAGAAAACCAGAGTTGACAATAGGAGGAGAATCTAACGGACGGAGAGTCACAGCAAACGATCTACTAATTTGTGATCAATGACAGAGGGAGAGAGGATAAAAGAGAGGCGCGGGGACAACAAACGATCTGCTAATTTGTGATCAAGAACAAAACTCGACATTCATTTTCAAACAGAAATAGAATATACCCTTTCTCTCTCTCTCTCTCTCTCTGTCTGTTATTAGTTAGTACTTCTCCCTCCGTCCCAAAATGATCGAACTCATTTATTTTTTAGTTTGTAAGACACATTGGTAAATTTGAGTTTTAAACAGTTTTAACAAACATACTACATTAGTATCATTAGTTGATATTCTTATACGAGCAATGCTAGGGGCACAAAATAAAGTCACAAAATCTTGCTCACAACATGAGGTGGCGATATTTTATTGGTTGCATCGATAATGGACCCGCCACACTCTAATTAAAAACACCAATAAAATCTTGACACCTAGGATTTTGTGAGCATGTTTTTGTGACTTTTTTGTGCTCCTAGTATTATTCTTCTTATACGTGTTTGTGATTGAAAATGTTAAAAAATACAAAGCCATCCTCCTGGTCAGTTCTATTTATCAATCGCGAGTAGCGGCATTGACGTTCTTGAAGGGTCAGCCATCAGTGGCTCATTCGCAGTGATAAAAAAAAAATAAAAAATGTGAGAAAATCATTTTAGTACAGAAGTAGTAACTTATTCTATTAGCTTTACACTTAAATGCTAAGTGTAAAGGCGGTGGGTGACTGATTGGCAGACGGTAGTGTCAAGTGGTGGTTGATGTTTGATTTTTTGGTTAATATTATTGTTGTGAAAATGAAGACAACACATAAAATGAGTGAGGATGTGTGAAAGTGGTCATACTGTCACCGTGCCATCTGCACAAGTACGAGTACTTGTTATTAATAATAGAAATTACCACAAATAACCTAATCACGGCAAATCCAGATTTCATTTTCATAGAAGGTAATGCTAGTCTTACAAAAAAAAAATTACAAAATGAAGGATACAAGATGTGATAACGATATTTCATTGGTCGATAGTAGACCTGACACACTCCAATTAAAAACACCAACACAATTCGTACACCTCATTTTGTAGCCATCTTTTATAACTTTATTATATCTCGCTCGTGTAATTTTAGTGCTGCGGCGGCGGCGGCCTTCTGGTTGTCTGTGTGTCATGAAACGGCTGCGGCTGTCATCGTCGTGTTTGAATAATGAATCTGAGGGAGTGGTGTATGCAGTATTTGATGTGTTTAGATCGAAGAAGGACGACGTTGGATATGGTATCTACAAACTTAATTCGGTTACAGAGAAGGAGAAGGAGAAGGAGAAGGAGAAGGATGATGATGATGATGTTCATGTTCATAAATTAGGTAAGCCATTTGAAACCCTAAAATCATCCATATACCCCTCATCCATGTCCTTTTTCTCAGTCGGTTCCAAACTCTATTTCTGTGGAGGGTGTTCCGTTGACCATTCATCATCTTTTCCGATTTACGAATCTAAAGCATACATGTTAGACATCAATTCTAAGAACCAAGGCATTGTTTCAATTCCACCTATGAAATCTCCTAAACCTATTCCATTCTTGTTTGGTCCTGTCGATAATCATAAATTCTACATATTTAGTGTCTCTAGGCAACAACTTGATTTTGGTTACCCTACTTTTGAGATGCTGGATACGTTGACGAATGAGTGGAAAAATATTCATGTTCCCCGCAGTGTAGGGCAGGGGAATTTTCACGCCTCATCTGCTCTTTGCGGTTCAAAAATCTTGATTTTCGGTAGGTTTCTCGATCGCATATTTGTATTTTGTACAAAATCTGAAACTTGGTTGACAATCAGTGAGGGGAAGGTTGGGATGTGAAAGTAGGGCTAGTCCGGTTTCAACAATGTGACGGTGCCTCCTTTCAGAAAAACCATTGTGTGTCAGGAGTATGTGGGGGGGGGGGAGGTGAGATGAGATATTCCAGATTGTAGAAGAGACGAAGTGAGTTTGATGTATTCGCCCCCATTGACGGAGTAGAATTGAATGATATCTTTTTGGAAGAACTTTTCGACTAGAGCTTTAAAGCGACTGAAGGTGGCGAAAGTGTCATATTTATGTTTGAGGGGGTAGAGCCAAGTGTATTTTGTATAATGATCGACAAATATTACATAGTACTTGAAATTATCATATGATAAGACAAGAGAGGTCCAAACATCAGGAAAAAAAATAATATCAAGGGGTGCATGAGAAGTGAGAGATGAGACAAAAAAAGTGAGTTTATGACTCTTATTACTATTACAAGCAGTACAACTCGAAAAACGACTAGACGAAATAGATAAATTAAATTGTTTTTGTAAAAGGGAAATAATTAGTGCTGCTGGATGGCCAAGTCGGTGGTGCCAAGAAGGAAGAGATATGGAGGCGCTGGGATGTGTTTGAGTAGAGGACGGATGCCAAAGATAGACTCCACGATCAATTGTCCCATGGAGTAGGATGTGGTTGGTCAACCGAGCCTTGATAAGAAAGGAAGAATGTGAGAATTCAACAAGAGCGTTATTATCTTTACAAAATTATGAAATAAAAAGAATATTTTTCGAGATACGAGGAACATGAAGAACATTGTTAAAATGAAGAGAGGAAGAAGAGGAGGGAATAGTACGTAAAAGAACCTATATTGACAATAGGGAGGGAGGAACCGTCGCCGAAGACAACTTCATCACTTCCATCATCATAAGGGTGGTGAAGCGAGAAGTTGTTGAGATCATTTGTGATGTGGTGCGTGGAACCACTGTCCATGAGCCAAGAAGTGGGTGGGTTGACCGTGGGTGCTGTGACAGTGTGTGCTTGGGGGCGGCGGTTGTTGGTGGTGTTTGGGTTGGGGAGGTTTGACCGAGTAGGGGGCAGTGGCGAATCTAGGATTTCTAAACACCGGGTGCACAATTTACACTAAATAACTTCATACCAAAAAATTTCAAAACGCAATTATATTCAAGTATATAATTAAGTACATAAGTTCAAAGCAATTGTCTCATAAAAGAAAACAATACAACTAACAAATTAAATTTGTCCCTTACGCGTTTTCATATCAACAAATTCTTTACTAACAGAAGCCATCACATGGACTGATTGTTGACTAGATGCACTACTAGAATTACCCACCCCAAAACTAGTTTCACCATCCCCATTTTTTTTCCTTTTGATAAGAAATTTGTCCATATTCAATAATCAACCAAAAACACCAACAATCCTACAAAAACATCAGAGGACTTTTACGATGTTTGATCATTATGGTAGGTTGGCTGCTAGCTAATATATATACTGATATACATACTCCCTCCGTCCCAAATACTTATAGTTCTTGGATTTTCACACAAATTAAGAAAAAAAAAATTAATACATGTGTAATGGACTATATTACTCTTGGAACATTTCAAGTATCAAGACAATTTAATACTTTTACAATGACAACACTATCATAAATAAGTGTATATTTGATAAACAATGTCAAAAATGTATATATAATAGCAAAACTACAAATATTTTGGGACAAACTTCAACTCCTTAAACTACAAGTATTTTGAAATGGCGGGAGTGTTACATTTTAAACTACAAATATTTTGGGACGGAGGGAGTATTACATACTTATTAGATGGTGAGATGGAACCGGTAGAACCGTCCGAACCGAAACCGACGGATAGAACCGGGAACCGGATTAAGATGGTTCGAATACGGTTCCGGTCATTTGGGAACCGGAACCGGAACCGTTTGGACATGTCTAAATGGAACCATTCAAACACACACACACACACACACACACACACACACACACATATATATATATATATATATATATATATATATTTAAATTCAAACATTTAATCAACAATTATTTTGAAATCACCCATGAAATTTGAAAAGAAAAATCAAAGCCCCAAAATTATATTCAAACCCTAGATGTCAAATTTACTTCAATTTGGAGAGAGAAAATAGATGAGAGACTTGAGGGTGCTTACAAGAGTGAAGAGTGCAATTTTATAAAGGATTAAGAAGCTTGGTGTTGAAGATCGACAGGCGGATCTGCACTCATCGCCTCATCGACTCTTTCTTTCTCTCGTCCACGCAGCAATAGGTCGGTAAGTTTTCTTTTTTTTCCCTGAAAGAAGGTCAGTAAGTTTCTGATTTTGCGACTGTGTTTGTGTTGTGTGGCTCTGCTTCGTTTCCCGTAAACTTATGTCAGCGTTGATTTGTTAACTTTTCCTTCTACTAAGTTCACATCCCTTCTAGTTAAATTACCACTCTAATTATTTTTTTGGGGGTGCACTTAGTAAAAAAATGGGTTGACCAGGTGCACGTGTACCCCCTACTAGCATGCAAGATCCGCCCCTAGGGGGTGGGGGAAAGACAACGGATGGGTAGGCTTGTTTGAACAACTCCAACACTCGCGCTCCCTACCCCCAGCCGCCCCGCCTCCCACAAAAAAAAAAAAACTGTTTCTCTGTCGTATTAAATTATTTTTGAACACCACCCCCACTACCCACCCACCCCCACCTACCCAACAAACCACTCCAACCCCCCCCCCCCCACCCAAAAAAAAAATAAATAATAATAAATAAAAATTCAATCATATTAAAATTATTTTTGAACACCTCCCGTACCCCACCCCTTAAAAAAAAAACTTTTTTTCATTCATTTTCCGGAAGTTGTTTTACGCGAAACAAGTCACAAATCACATTGGTTACGTGCCACCCACGTAACAATCAATTGATGGGCAATTTTGTTTGGGTGAATATGGACTTCTTATTCGTCCGTGGATGGATACTTATTGCCCGCCAAATCTAAATCTAACCCTAACCCTAACAAACACCCAGATCCAGATTTCATTTTAGTGCGGCGGCGGCCTTCTGGTTTCTCTTCGCTTTCTGTGTGTCATGAAACGCCGGCGCCCGTCATCGCCGTGTTTGAATAATGAATCTGAGGGAGTGGTGTATGCAGTATTTAATGTGTTTGGATCGGACGACGTTGGATATACTATCTACAAACTTAATTCGGTTACAGAGAAGGAGAAGGAGAAGGAGAAGGATGATGATGATGATGTTCATGTTCATAAATTAGGTAAGCCGTTTGCAACCCTAAAATCATCCATATACCCCGCATGCATGTCCTTTTTCTCCGTCGGTTCCAAACTCTATTTCTGTGGAGGATTATCCGTTGACCATTCTATCCTTTATCCGTTTCCGACTTACGAATCTAAAGCATACTCCCTCCGTCCCATTGAGAGTGAGACTAGAGGAGTGGGCACGATATTTAAGATAAAGTGATATATATGTGGTAGAAAATGAAGAGAGAGAATGAGTGGGGTAAATAGTGGTGTTGGTTGAATAAAATGAGTGGTGGAAAATGAAGAGAGAGAATGAGTGGGGTTAAATAGTGGGGAATGATGAATATAAGTATATTAAAACATTTCCATTTTGGGTAGTCTCACTTTAAGTGGGACGGCCCAAAAAGGAAAGAAGTCTCACTTCTAGTGGGACGGAGGGAGTATATGTTAGACATCAATTCTAAGAGTATTGTTTCGATTCCACCTATGAATTCTCCTAAACCTGTTCCCTTCGTGTTTGGTCCTGTCGATAATCGTAAATTCTACATATTTAGTGTCTCTAGACATGAACTTGAATTTGGTTTCCCTACTTTTGAGATGCTGGATACGTTGACGAATGAGTGGAAATGTATTCATGTTCCCCCCAGTGTAGGGCAGCAGCGTTATCACGGCAATCCTGCTCTTTGCGGTTCGAAAATCTTGATTTCCGGTTGGTTTGATCGCATAAATGTATTTTGTACAAAATCTGAAACTTGGCGGACAATCAGTGATACCAACATCCCGTTTACCCATTCCCATCCTCTATAATTACCGAACAAATTTGGTCATATTTTGTTATCCTACCGAGAAATCCTTGGTGGTAAAGTATACTTGTGTAAGGATGAGGATAATGGTGTTGACGCGGTAGGCCCTTTTGAATGTGTAAGTTGGTTGAATAGGTTAAAGAAGCGTTTGGACAGTATGGACGATATGCCTCGTCGATTTTTAGGCAGTTGGGGAGTCATGTTTGATTTCTTTCCTTTCCAGTTCAACCACGGTAACTCTATCTGTGTAGCTCGCTCTGCACAGACTGATGTCACAAGAGGAACGCGGTTGGTTATCGACATTTTCCATGTTAGTTATAGTTGGAAGGAGGGCGGCACCAAGTTAAAGCTAAAGGTCAAGGTCAATAATGCCTTGAGATACAATTACCGCAGCAAGTTATGCATGGATCCAACGCATATCTTTGTTGTTTGATGATCATACAAGTAAGTCAGGCTCTACCTCTTAATATCATTCATAGGATTATCATATGCTGTTTCTTGATCTTAATTTGGTGCTCTTATTATTCTTATGTAAATTGCCTTTTGTTGTTCTGTTGGATGGTACGTTTTTATGCAGTTTTATTTGGTGTACTTGTGAGGCTTTTACTACTCTCCCTCCCGACCAAACCGAGCGCTCTCTTTGTTTATTTGATTGAGCTTCTTTTGGATCAGTGTCACTACTGTTTTTTACACAATCATTTACTGGGAGATTTTTCGTTGCTTCTATATCATCTTTACAAATAATTTGTTAAAGTTAAATATCAGTTCTATTGGGAGAAACACATAATTACCCTTGCTATCGACTATAGTATAGGACATTCATATGTAGATGAAGGTGCAAAAGTTTTTTGGTGGATGTAGATTGCATCTATACGTATACGTATACATAAACATATGCATGTTTATCATGTCTTGTTTTCTTCCAATTAGGAGTCAGACTTTGGTCATATCGAAAGCTTCTTCGTGTTGATGATGCAGGGCCGTCTGTTTTTGCTCATGAATCCAGGTGGATGTGTGATGAAGCAGGAGCTGGATTCCGTCTGAGGCGGTTGGTGATGTCGCGTCTCCAAGTAGTGTAGTGATCAGTGGTTGTGCTTGTTCTGTTATGTTGTCCAAGCACTTGAGTCTCTTTTTTTTTTGTCTAATCCAGACTTTGATTGGGCACATTATGTAAGTTATGACTTGTGGGGCAAATATGGAAATTGAACTTTTATATTTTATACTCCCTCAGTCCCAGCACAAGTAGGACTAGATGAGTGGATACAATAATTAAGAGAAAGTAGTGAATGAGTAGTGAAAAATGAAGAGAGAGAATGAGTGGGATAAATAGTAGTGTTGGTTGAAGAAAATGAGTGGTGGAAAATGAAGAGAGAGAATTAGTGGGGTTAAATGGTGGGGTTGGTTGAATATAAATATATTAAAACATTGCCATTTTGGACAGTCTCAATTGTTTTGGGACGGCTTAAAAGGGAAATAAGTCATACTTGTGGTCGGACGGAGGGAGTATTAAACAACTATGTGAATTAGGTGGAGAGGAAGTAGTGTATATTTTGTCTGTGAGGTATCCAAAGTTTATTAAGATGTTCCTTTGTCTTGCATTTTATCTCAGGATTATTTCCCATCACAATCCATGAACCAATTCATGATTCAGTTTGCGACTCCTCTGTCTCAAAAACATAGTTTTATCGACTTTTAATGGCCAACAAGTGAACTTTGACCAAATATTAATAGCAACATAGTGAAATTTTTAAATTTGTAACCAGTGGCGGATCTAGGATCTCTGAACACCGGGTGCACAATTTACACTACATAATTTCAAACTAAAATTTTTCGTAACACAATTACATTACAATACATAATTTTAAACTAAAATTATACTCCACCGTCTTAAATTGATAGCGCGGTTTGTCATTTCAATCATTTTAAAGCTACATTTTGAAAATTATTTTATTTGAATATTAAATTTTTAAAATGAGATTAAAATAAAACCAATTAGCTAACTATGAAATGGGAACTTGCAAATGAATGAATTATATTCTTTCCGTCTCAAATCGATAGTCTTATTTGACATTTCAATTATTTTTAAATTACATTTTATGTTTTGAAAATTCAATAATTTCGTCTTAAATTGATAGTCTCATATTGACATTTCAATTATTTTAAAATTACATACTCCCTCCGTCCCAATTTAAAGTTCCTAGTTTGACTTTACACGGAGATTAAAAAAAAAAGTAAATGTTGTGAGTATGAAAAGTAAAGTGGGAGAGAGAAAGTGGGTAGGGAGTTTTTGTTGTGAGAATGACAAGTGGGTCCCACTTTCAATTTTAGGTAATAAAGCAAAGTAAGAACCTTAAATTGAGACAAACTAAAAAGGAAAGTAACAACCTTAAAGAGGGACAAAGGGAGTAGTATTTAAAGCGGGACAGAAGGAGTAGTATGTTTTGAAAATTCAATAATTTAATCTTGTATTATAAACTAGTTTTGAGACAGAAAAAAGAGAACTGACTCTTTGAGTCAATTAATTGCCGTATTGAAATGGTTGAAACTTGAAAGAGTTCAAAAAAAAAAAAAAAAAAAAAAGGCTGAAATTGAAGTGGGGTTTGTGGGTTCGGACCCACGTCATAAGAGCCTCACAATAAGATGGGACTACCTTAACCAACCATGCTGGCCAAAAAGAATGCTTACTGGGGGTGCACAAATAATATGTATTATAAATACATCCATTATTTCTTCTTACCAAAACAAATCCACCTTATATATGGAAAATCCGCCCCTGTTTGTAACTAATAAATCATTAAGTGATTTATCAATAGCAATTTTTACATTTTCATTGGGATGATTAGATTGACAGTAATGCTCGCCTGCTTGGTCAAACTTCACTTGTTGTGTTGACCATCAAAAACCAAATGGAGCTATCCCTCCGGGACGGAGATAGTATCGAATAATCATCAGACTTTAGCTTGTCATACTTTCTCTGTCTTAGATACAATCAAGTGCGGAGGTTCGAGAAGCTGGACCTGCCAAGAAAACCCGAGTTGACAATAGAAGGAGAATCTAACATACTTCTGTATTATCTATGGAGCCCAACTGCTTGTGCGTGTTTGAAATATTAACCTCAATTGTTACTGCTAGCAGTTTTCCATCATAAATTATTACCTCTTCAGACCATCTTTTTTTCAAAATTGATTTGCAGTTTGTAACTCATTATCTTTGAGCAGTGTATTACAATATGACAATTTACTGGAAATCATTCATTTCCGAATTGATATTCTATATGTATAGATATTGTCTCTAAATATATGGTTTGGTCTCCAGCTCACTCGCAATCCTGCTACTTTTTATAGTACCATGATCCACAAAAATCCTTTATTCCAGGGGCTTCTCCATTGTGTGGCCATAGTCCAATCTTATGTACAACATTACATACTCCTCAAGATTCTTCTTTAACATTCGACATGATATTATACGTAACATCTCAGAATCTTTGGATGCAGACAGCTAATGGTACTTGCACAACACGCGTTTATCATTTTATGAGTGCGTGTGAGAGAGAATGACAGAGGGAGAGAGGATAAAAGAGAGGCGCGGGGACAATAAACGATCTGCTAATTTGTGATCAGGAACAAAATTAGACATTCATTTTCAAATAGAGACACAACATGTTTCTACATGCAAAGAGTATCTATCATAAAAGAGAGACTCTTGGTCTTTACTATCAGCAGCCACATTGTGCTTACACAATCCCAGAAAGTAACAAAAATCCATAACTTGCCATATATATATATATTTCCAAATGCCACAATAAAATTCGGAATGTGGCACGGTATGGATCCTAAGCAAAAATCTACCAGCATCAATGAAGAAAATATAGGCCTCCTTCTCTGCAGTCAGTACTACTAACCTATCATAATAACAAAAGTGAGAGGACTATAATATTAATTATTGGTCCTTCTTGACCTCTTTCTCAATAACAGGAAAGTTTTCTTCAGGTTGCCTTCGCCAGAAATAGTTGGCAGCTTCAATCCACCTAGTATTAACCAGAAACTTCTTTTCCTTCACTGCCCATCGAGATTTTTCTGTTCCCACATCTGCAGAAATGACGTGTGTCACAGTGGGGTCCACCTCGGTCGAGCATGTAGCTCCCAATTGCTCCGCCATCTTCCAAATTGGGTGGTTTTCAGGTTTAGCGTGTGTTGGAAAAACACGCGTGAACATGACTTTACACCCCTTCAAAACTTCCCTCCTAACTTCTTTCAGAGTCTGTAGTAATATGTTCACACAGCGAAATATATACTCAGACAAATCTTCGAGAAATCAAAATAATAATCACTATTCCCTCTGTCCTGAAATGAACGACCATTTACAAGAAAATTTTACTCCCAAAATGGATGTCCTTTTTGGTAAGAAACTGTCCTGAAATGTTTTTTACCAAATTCTTTCACTAGTCCATATTTGCAAAACAAATGTTTAGAAAACCGACAAGAAGAATATTTATGAATCTGTCATTTAATTGCATAAAAAGTGAACAATATCAGAATGTTGCCTAAATGAAATTTGGACATTTATTTAGGGACGGAGGGAGTACTAGTTTTGAAGCACATGCTTTTTGAAGGGGATGAACCTATTCCAGACTAATATTAGGCTTAACCCCAAAAAAAGAAAAGGAAAAAAAAAAAAAAAAAGCACATTGGTGGCACACCAATGGAGTAACTAAAAAGCTTACCTGCCTGACATCTCGGTCTGGAAGATCTTCCTTGAGCTCCTATAATAAAAATATTCGTCAATATAAAAGCAAAACCGAAAGCATGTAATGAGAAGCGAACTGCAGAAGGGGAGCATACCGGGTCAAAGAAGAGAGTGTGGACCCGCTTAAGAACTTCAAGAACAGCAGCAAGAGCTCCATCAACTTCACTCTCATCACTTTTTAGTTGAGAAAGTGATTTACAATTTTGAAAACCGAATTGTCTACAACTTGAAGCAAAGAAATGGTATCTTTCCATCAAAATTAAATTCTCCTTGTGCTTAGACCATACCTATACAGTCAAGATTAACAAGAAGTCAGCAAACAAACTAGCTCAGATAAGTAGCATTAGTTACTTTAAATCATGGTAATGCTAAAACGGTCAAGATATTCGCTATTGACTATCTAACTTTCATGACATCAGCACCATTTCTTGTTTGAAGCAATTTATTCATTAGCGAAAATTATATCACGAGCAAATAAACTGCTCTTCAACATTTACACCTGGTCTCTCCTTATATGAGTGAAGAGAATGAAAACCACCAATAAACCAATACCAAAAAAACGTTACGACACAACTTAAATCAGATTAAGTGTGGTTTGAATGGAAAGTGGGAATAATAACTGTTTTTGGTACAAAAAAAAAAAAAGGGAATAATAACTGTGGTTGGCTTTTTGTTCTCTTCATTGAGTTGTACTCCCTCTCATCTCCATTGCAACAACCAAACAAATGGATGAAAAAAAAAAAAAAAAAAAAAAAGAGATGAAACACAAAAACAGCAGGCTTTATAAAAAAAAAACAAATGAAAGAGAAGTCAACATGCAGATAATACTGCAGATTTCGTGCACAGAACAAACATACCGCAAAATGCAAGAACTTTTGATGGGTTAACTTAACAAATATTCATCATCAATGAGTTACTTGTTAATTGAAGGATTAGAAATAACGAATACGTTACAAGTTACGGTAAGTGAACAAGTGAAAAAAAAAACAACCCAAAAACCCAAAGAGAAACACGCATAAAACAACCGAAGGAAATATATCAGATAGAACAGAATCACAGAGTAGACCGTCTACGATGGTCCAAAATGGTGACTGCCTGAAAAGCCCTCGGCAGAACGCCGTAAGGTGGCAAATACACATAAACTGTCAGTTATTAAAACCCAAAGACAGAGAGCAATCGCAATACAAAGAGACTATGAAAACGAATCTAACCTTGAACAAGCATAAAATAAATGGATGATAAAGGATTGCAAATACGTATCAAGTCAATGTTAGCAGATTTACTTACTGATTCCGTATCATCAAGAATCAGTACAGCACTTTCTTGACCCAGCACCACGTCAAGACCCTTTTGATGTCTTTGGGTGCAGTCACCCTGTGCAATCACTCTAGATTCAAAGTAATTTCTCCCAGGGTCAAGCAGGTTTACCATTTCCAAAGCATATGCACGCTCTCCCATTGTGTATATGTACATCTCAAACAGATTACTTGCTTCTTTCAGGAAAGTGTGCACAAAGGGCCTTAACTTTGTGATCATATGTATGAAGTCCAATTTGAATAGGCTCCCTTTCAATACACCTGATCAGAAGATTTCAATAATCCAAAACTACATGGTTAAACTCTTAAAAAACAGTAAGCTACTGTTAAGTAAAATGAGAAGGATTATGAGTTGCTGCCCTATCGGCAGATTTGAAATCAGAATAGCATTTATCCAGACACATGCTAGTTCTGTCCAAAGACGTGATAACTTAACTGGATTTTCTAATTGCTAAGATTTGTCAACTTCACACACTTATTGCCTAGTTTTGAGACATCGTACCCCTTTTTACGAATGACCCTCAAATTATAGGCCCTTATCTGCAATTGACCCATTGTATAAACCCAAATGTAGCATAACTACTGTTATAGAATATCAACAAGAGCATTACTACATTGAGTTTTGAGAATAGGAACAAAGATCATTGTCAAATACTCCCTCCGTCCCAACACAAGTAGGACTAGAGGGGTTTTCACACTAATTAAGATAAACTAGTAAATGTGTGGTAGAAAATGAAGAGAGAGAATGAGTGGAGTAAATAGTAGTGTTAGTTGGATAAATTGAGTGGTGGTAAATGAAGAGAGAGAATGAGTGGGATAAATAGTAATGTTGGTTGAATAAAATGAGTGGTGGTAAATGAAGAAAGAGAATGAGTGGGGTTGAAACATTTCCATTTTGGGTAGTCTCACTTTTAGTGGGACGGCCTAAAAGGAAAAGAAGTCTCACTTGTGCTGGGACGGAGGGAGTATAGTTTTACGAATATCAGCAAGATCATTCCAAAATTGAGTTTTGCCTCTCTATCTCTTATCCTAGAGAAGGCTTCATTGATCTAGATAATAGCAGATGATGATTGCATCACAATCGTTCATAGAACCTGTAATGTGTAAGCTCGACCAGATAAATAAATTCATTGCATGACAAGCTAGAGAGCAAATCACTTGCACTGCAATCAGGAAGTACCTTGAAGAGGATCTGTTGGGTTCCGTAAGTATTCTTCTTCTACTGTTATGTCCATAGATCGAGTTGAGTTAAGTAACGTATGATCTAAATCAAGAACCAAGTAGAGCTTTTTACGCCGTAACAAACTCTTTAGATCTCTGTCTCGCAATCGATTGACTTCATCATTTGCAAGCCTCAGATCCTGTTAGTAAACAAAATTAATATTTTAGATGAGTTCAAATTAAAATAATGGAACTGAAAACAACAATTGTTATCACTATATATGACCAAATGAACTAGCTTTTGTGGTCGCCACTAATGAACTTACTACAAAGAAATGGCAGTTTTTTTCAAAAAGTCTGTTTACATATCTTTTAAGGTGGGTTGGGGAGTAAGAATAATAATAATAACATTATGGACAAAGAAAGAGTAGATACAAAATCAGCCGCCTTGAAGCTAAACATAAGATTTCCCATTTCCTGCGGAGGACAAGCATCTCCAAGAGCCACTTCATGAATACCAAAATAGATACAAAGGATGCCTCTCTTTTCCCCAGAAGATTGTGCCCATAAACAAGCAACGGTTTGAGTGTATGAGTGTTTGAGCTCAGCTCTTACACTTTACTGAATTCAACTCCCACTCGAGTTCTGCTCAAGCCAGCGCACCATTGTCCAAGATCGACTCAATTATTTATCAGAACAGGCTACAAAATGGCCCAGACTCAAGATTTAACTGAGTCCAGGTCAAAATTGTACTAACAAGATAAACAAGATACATAAATCATGTTCCCTCCATCCCAAAGTGAGTTTCTTTCTTCAGCATGTCACAAAGAAGTTGACTTTTAGGAGATTCTTAGCATATATGCATGAACGTCCTTAATGTAGCTATTATACCATCGCAAGTGCATACTAGGACATAGAAATACCCAAAGTAAAATTTAGTAAAGCCATTGGACAGGATACTCATTATGGGATAAGAAAATGTTAAAAGGGGATACGCAATCGATAGCAAGGAGCATAGGATACTCATTATGAGACAAGAAAATGTTAAAAGGAAACACTCATTCAATAGCAAGGAGGAAAGCTGGCTCATTTGTATCTCAAGCTTAGTATCATGTTCTATCTCAATTGAGTCCCAAGACAAGTTGAGCTGAAACAGACCTCAAAGGAGATGTAGTCTATTGGGAGAACCAAGTGTTACCCGCTTGGTTTATCATATAACATTTCAGAAGATGAATGGAGAATGTGGATATTTGAAATTATTGATCTCTCTCTGTCCAAATGAAACAGATAAATGCAAGAATGGCCAGATCACACCCACACTCACAGCTGAATGGAGAAAATATAATTTTGTTATACTAATGATAAATAATAAATAACTATTGATTTTTCTCCTTGAAGTTTAAGTATATAGATGAGTGTACCAAAATCCAGAAAGCCCACTGAGCATGTGAAACCTAAGTTCTTCAAATGAACTCTCGTACATTTAGGTAGCTGCCTCTCAGGTACACCTTACTGAGGCATAAAACACAATATTCGGTAATTTAGCTGCACTAATACTCGAGAGAACCTCTTTACCTAAGGCTTGCATGTTTACAAAAAACCCTTTCTCTAGTAAATCTGTAAACATTAAGGTGAAATGCAAAGTTCTACGAATTATTGAAAGCCTAAAGTGAATGGCTCATCGATGAAGGAAGGAATCAACTCTCTTAAATAATGAGGTGAAGCAAAGTAAAATAGAAATCAAATATAAATCATGGCTGTACAAATAATAATATAGTAAATTTTCAAAATATACCTTGTGTATATAGCCAAATGGAACACCAGACTGACTATCTATCTTTTGCCCACATCTTATGCACATCCCAGCAATCTCACCAGGGTGTGGACATGTATCATCCTTTACAGATTTCTCTGCAAAGATGAACAATTTATAATTTGCAGTTGACAGATTTCTAAAGACAGAAAGAAACCATAGTTCATAAGCAGTCTTAAATGTTTACAATGAATAAACAGCTTGAAAAAAAAAAATCACCTAGAGTTTGTTTTAACATTCCAATTGATGTTGAACCATCGGAATCTGAGACACTATCCACCAACTCCACCTTACGCTTTTTTATTCTGTGAGAAACTTGCATGTCAGAATATATCAAGAATAAAAAAGATTCAGGGAATACTAGAATGATATTCAACTATTGTGAAGTCAATTATATGATCTGTCTCTAAACACTTCATTCCCTCTGTCCTGTGACCATTTTGGACTTGCAATCTTCATCACCGCCCAAAACGGCAAAAATGGATCATTACTAGGGACTGAGAGTGTATATTTTTATGGGTTAATGACAGATTAGGGCCTGAACTGCAGGGGGTGCGTCTAAACGGGGCCTGGGTTTTTTTTTTCGCTAGATCAGGGCTCAATATCTAAATTTTTCGGCAGTTAAGGGCTTTTTGACGGAAATCGTTAGAAAAGTCAGTTAAGTGCCATGTGCCGAGCACGTGATACACGGATTGGATGGGTTTGTAATTTATATATGCAATCTAGGGTTCTAATGCAAATTGTGAAACTAAAGGGGCTAAAATAATAATTGGCTTAAACACAAATAAAAGACTCCTCAAACCCCCCCTCTCCTCTCTGTTTCTCCCTACACCGACCTCACCAATTTCGCGTCTCTCCCAACGCCGGCGACTTCCAACTGCCGGCGTCTCCCAACTCTCTCTCGAACATCCGGCGCTACCCACTCCCTCTCCACCACTAAATCAACAAACCCTACCCCAATCCATCAACACCCCCTTCTCCAGATTTGTTGAAGCCGCACACCCCCTCCTCCCCTTTCAATCGACAACCGATCGGACCCTCACCAATTTCTCCTCTCTCTTGTGCGAGCAGAATCGAGACATTCGAGAAGAATATCTGGTCTAGATCTGACCAAATTCGCCCATGAAGATGCCGATTTGTTTGAAGCCCAGATTTGGGATTTTTGATTTTTTCCTCTAAGATTGAGCTGGAAATTTGATTGTAGTTCTAAAGATGTGGTTGTGGGAGAATGAAGGTGGTGGCGGTGGTTTTGGTGTGTTGACGGTGGGGTGGTGGCGGTGGTGGTTTTGGTGTGTTGACGATTTGTTTGAAGCCCAGATTTGGGAATTTTGATTTTTTCCTCTAAGATTGAGCTGGAAATTTGATTATAGTTCTAAAGATGTGGTTGTGGGAGAATGAAGGTGGTGGCGGTGGTTTTGGTGTGTTGACGGTGGTGTGGTGGCGGTGGTGGTTTTGGCGTGTTGACGGTGGTGTTCATAGATGGCGGTGTCAATGGTGGTGGTGGTGGTGGCGGTGGGTGTGGTGATGGTTAGTAGGAATATTATAATCCCTCCGTCCCAAAATGACTTTCATACTTTTTTCTAAGAATATTATACTCCCTCCGTCCCAAAATGACTTTCATAGTCCCAAAATGACTTTCATACTTTTTTCTAGGAATATTATACTCCCTCCGTCCCAAAATGACTTTCATGCTTTTTTCGACGTTACTACGAAGGAACTTTGACCAATGATTTTAGGTTAATATAATTATTCTAATGAAAATCTAAAACATGTTATTGATAGTATTGTTGATGTTGTGTCAATACTCAATAGCAAGTTTTAGATTTTCATTAGTGCAATTGATTTAACCTAAAAAGTAATTTATTATGTTCATAGAATAAAATTTAAAATTATTTATATTTTTCTTTATTTTAAATTTATTGTTTAGAAAATAATCTAAATCCTTTTATATTTAATATAGCTATTAGATTAATTTGTTTAATAATTTTGATTTTTTTAATAAATTTATTTTATATATGATAATTACTTATTTTATTATATACTTGATTATTTAGAAAAAATATTTATTTCATTTTTAAGCCCTCTAAGTTTCAAAAATTTCACTAAAACCCTTACTAACTAATATCATTACAAACCCATCCAATCCGTGTATCACGTGCTCGGCACATGGCACTTAACTGACTTTTCTAACGATTTCCGTCAAAAAGCCCTTAACTGCCGAAAAATTTAGATATTGAGCCCTGATCTAGCGGAAAAAAAAACTCAGGCCCCGTTTAGACGCACCCCCCTGCAGTTCAGGCCCTAATCTGTCATTACCCCTATTTTTATCAACGGAGAGATAAGTGAATATGATCAGTGGTGAAGCCTGGAATTTTGGCAAAGGGGGTCGAGATTTTTTAGGAAATAAGCATTATACAACATAAAAATTGGCACAAAAGGGGGGCAAAATGATATAATAGTATAAACTTTACCTCAAATCCAAGGGGTCAAAATTGAAAAAATAAAAAAAGAATTTGTGTACTTTATCGAAAATTGAAGTTACTAAAATGATACTCCCTCCATGTTAAATTGATAGTTTTGTTTGACTTTTCAAACATTTTAAGGTTACATTATAAATTTGGAAATTCAGCAATTTTGAAGCCTTAATTTTGGAAATGAGACCAACTTTCTGGGACAAACAGAAAAAGGGAAGCAGGACTATCATTTTGGGACGGAGGGAGTAAAACTCAATAGTTAAGGGGGTCACTTGGAAAAGGAATTAAACAGGCCTAAAGACTGTACAGCTTTAAGCTTTTTAGGACTAGTCATGCTCATAAGAAACGTTGTCGCTAACAAGAACTACTGTAAACCCATGTCTACTTGAACGGAAGAAAGATAATGAACAACTCAATACCCATAGTTATCACTTCATTCGCAAAATATTCGAGCTATACCTACTTCAAAAAAAAAAAAAAAAAAAAAACTCAAATAACAAAAAAAGGAACCCAATGACCAGTAACATCAAAGATTAGTCTTAAAAAAGACCAGCTAGTACACCAAATTGAACGTACCTTTGAACATCAGAGTCATCTATGTCTACATCCTCGTCATCTTCGGGTTCCGGAGAGGTATCAGAAGTTGAATCTAATTCCCCGTCAAGAAATGCAGCAAAGTCATCACTGCCGCTGCTTGAGGAGCTTAGGGGTGAATCGGCCACAAGACTCATCTGAAATACTACAAAAGGTATATAGTGAAATAGCAACAAAAACCGAAATTAGAAAGCACAGTACAGCCCACAGTTTCAGTTCTGAATGTTAGAATTGAAGAAACAGTAAATGTGTGTTTGACAACTCCAATCTAAAGCCTCAGATTTGGAAAATGGTTTGAAAAAACTGTATTTCGCAAAGTTCAATTTTTCTTTTGTTTAAATTTCTTTCACAAGCAAAGCTGTATATATAAACGAAAGGCGCCAAAACAGATGACAGCAATCTAGGAGTATACTTGACCAAAAGTGCCTAGCGAAAAGCAAAATTATCCACAAAAGAAAACTATCCACCAGGAGTATAATTGACCAAAAGAACCTAGTATTAGGAAACATTTACTAATACTTTTGCCAATTCTATACCTATCTTACAGCAAATCGCTCCTCGGATTCATAATCCAAAGCTTAAAATTGAGTTGCCAAACACACCATAAGGGATGAAAATGCAAATACAGTACAAAAAACATTGCAATGAACCTGTAATAAGAAGAACAACACAAGTACATCAGAGCCAATCTGCTAACCCCCCCTACCAATAATCAATGTAATTTTTATTACAACTTCTAAACGGATTAGCTAGCGACTATTACGAACAAATACCATGGAATAGAAAGACCTAATTCATTTTTTCAGTCGTGATTATAGGAAAAACTAGATGCAATAAAAAGGAAAAAGGAAAAAGGAAAAATAAAAACCCTAGGAATTGAAAAACTGACAACGGTGGATTAGCGGAAGTAGAGATTGCAGCCGCAACAATATAGTAATTCCAACTCACCTGCGGAAATTCCTATTTCTTTTTTGAAACAACTCGTCCTCTTCTTCAACACCCACCCCCTTAAAATTATGGGGTTGGACCCTAAGCCCCTTGGTCAAGATACAAATCGTATAAAAGCCCACAATATTTCGAAAATCCCATATAAACCCATATCTAGTGGAAGGATAGCAATACCCTCTACTATTTGCTGATCCACCCACTGTTATGTTGGTCCATTCCAGAGAAAATTTAAAAATAAATAGAGTAAACTGCTTTTCTTCCCCCTCGTATTATGGCCCCAACATCAATTTGTCATTTGTACTCTAAAACACTAAATGTATGATGTGTACTATTGTTTGGGAAACAAAATTAACCAACATTTCTAACACCAGTTAAATATTTAATGATCAATCCTAGTAGGATATTGTTGACCAAGTCAATGCTTACGTGGCGGTTGACTAGATAAAATACTCACCCGGCACACTCCACTCAAATTACTGGGTTCAAACTCCCACACATCCTTTCTGCCACTAGTCTCTCCTCATCCAGCCGCCACCACAACCAAACCTACAACCAACCCCTCCACCATGGCCCAAACCCACTATTAAACTATCTCACATTCTCTGTGAGTCGAGCCAAGCTTCCACACCCAAATCATACTTATGATGCAAAATTTCACTACACCGACACCCCCATCTCAAGCCTCTTCCGTATGGAACTCGGAAAATTTCTACCTAGATTCCAACTACTTCAAGACAGAATCTGTGAAATCGTACCACAGCCCAAGCAAGAAAAAATCAAAGAGACCATAATGAATTCAAAATAGATTTTGAACCGGAAGAAACTAATAAAGAAGAAGTACATCGCAGTGAACACTTCTTCAATTGCCGGATCACGAACTTGAAGGAGTTGAGATCAACGCCCTCTATGTGTATCCACACGCGAACGAATATCTAGAACAATTCTCTATCCGGATTTCTAGATCAAATAGAAACTCTTTCTAGTAAGGCTATATGAATTTTGGTATGATATACATTATTATTTGCTTTTGTGGAACTAGACATCTACTGCAACAATTATCATGGGTTATGCAGTTGTAATAAGGAGGCTTCGCATCCCTTTGAAGTGATGACGAGAGATGGAGAAATGATGAATAACATGAATCTTCATTTTGAGCATATGTGCCGCATTGCTTTTGAATTGAGAAAACAAGTACATGCACGACTTGTTAAAGTTCTTTTTGCAACATTTTGCAAGTGTGGCAGCATAGATGAAGCCAGGATGCAACTTAAAAGACAATCTTTATGGATTTGATGAGCAGTTTCCTCAATTTATATCTTTGAGGACAAGGCTTAGGGGAAGGTATTGCAACAGCCCAATAAAGTGGATGGGCTTCCTTGTCTTTTCTTTTCTTTTTTTTTTTTTTTTTTTTGGTACGAAGGAAAGAAAAAACAAAACGAGACAAACTAAGGCCTAGCAGTGGTGACACGCATATGGTCAGCCACCAAGAGTTCCTTTAAATCTTCATTAGGCGCCTCCATGCGAACAAAAGGGAGGTCTTGTTCAGCTCCAAGATTTGCTAGATAGTCGGCACAAAAATTGCCCTCCCGAAGAGTATGTTGTATGAAGCATCGCGCAGCTCTCAACAAGGCTTGAATATCACCCATGATGGCTGCATGAGGGTGACTTTCATCCACTGGTCCTTCGGCTAGTTTGACAGCAGATAGAGAATCGGTTTCTATCATCACATTGCCTAAACCCATGCTCTTCAGAATTTCGAGACCCACTAGGATAGCCTGTAATTCAGCTTCCAGAATGGTGCAGGGGTTGAGACATCCATAGTAACTGCCTATCCAAGCTCCCTTTTCCGATCGAAAAATTCCTCCGTATCCATATCTCCTTCGACCTTGCTTCACGCTTCCATCAGTGTTAAGCTTGATGACACCTGGGGGAGGGGGGATCCATGAGATAGGTCTGGTAACCTTTAAACCAGGATATGAAATAGAAGTGAAAGCCAGAGAAACTTCCCTTGCAAATTGAGAGATTTGGCATTTGGTACCATGGCTGTTGGACACAATTTTCTGGATAACCTCCATGTTCCTGTCTTTCCAAATGTACCAGGCAATGGTACTAAACATAATATACCAGGGGATATCAACAAGAATATCCATGTTTCTCAAATTTGATTTAATCCAATCAAAAAGAGGAGTATTATCATCAAGCTTGTAGAACCTGTCTATAGGAAATAAGTTCCAGGCAGCTTTAGCTTTATCACACCCTCTAATGATATGATCAGTGGTTTCAACAGCAGCATTACATCTCTCACAAAGATTAGTGGCACACATATTCCTTTGATGTCTCATATGATTAGTAGGAAGTCTATCGATGAGAATTTTCCATAAAAAGATAAGGATTTTGTGAGGAATTTTAACTTTCCAAAGCCACTTGAAGTCGACAGAGGGGGAGGTGTTATGGACCTCTTGCAGTTGGAGATAAACACTCTTAACAGAGAACTTTCCACTGGTGTTCAGGGTCCAGATAGGAGAGTCCCTGCTAGAGGAATATTTCGGAAGATATATATTGTGAATAGCAACTTTAACTTCATCTGAAACAAAATTATTGATGCCACCTAACTGCCATTCATTGTTAACTATGAGATCCCTCACCAAAGTGGGAATGGGAGAAACATAATCAGGTACAGGGATTTTATGGTCAGAACACCACCAATCTTTCCAGATATTAATATCAGAGCCATTCCCAACTTTCCATTTAAGATTTTTGGAGATAGTATCTTTATTCTTGACGATTCCTTTCCAAATGAAAGAAGAAGAAGGCTTTTTGGTCCACTCCCAAGGTCTTAAACCATGGCAGTACTTGTTAGAAATAACTTGGGACCACAATCTAGGGGAGTTGGTAGCGACCTCCCAACCAAGCCTAGACAACAGCGAAATGTTTTGGTTTTTAGCTTGTCTTATGCCTAAGCCCCCATTTTTTTTGCTCAAGCACACAGATTTCCATTTGACAAGGTGCATCTTCTTGTGATTCTGGGTGTCCCCCCATAGGAAATCTCTGTTAATTTTATCAAGTTTTTCACAAATGCTACTAGGAAGGGCACATATTTGCATGACATGTGTAGGAATAGCTGTGGTAACAGCATTTATCAAGGTAAGTCTCCCAGCCATAGACAACATTTTGGATTTCCATCCAGCAAGTTTAGCTTGCACTTTGTCAATTATATGGTTACAGTGGCTTTTAGAAAATCTGTCATGGACCAGAGGAATGCCAAGGTACGTTCCTAGGGTGTTGGAGCGAGGAATGCCCATTTGCCGACTAATACAATGGGTGATAGCCGTAGGGACATTTTGGGAAAAGAAGATTTTGGACTTAGCAAAATTGATTTTTTGTCCGGACTGAGCACAAAAGGTGTTCAAGATATTAAGAATGTTCACACAGTCAGTGTTTTGAGCTTTAGAGAATAACATGAGATCATCCGCATAGAAAAGATGAGAAATAACGGGTCCCTTAGAGGAGGCTTTTAGACATCTCCAGTTTCCCCTATTCACACTATCAAGAATGAGTTGGGAAAGCCTTTCCATACAAAGAACAAAAAGGTAAGGGGATAGAGGGTCCCCTTGCCTTAGGCCTCTAGTAGGGATAAAATCATCCAGCTGAGACCCATTCCAGAGAATAGAAGTTTTGGTATTACTGACTATAGAAAGAATGAGCTCAATCCAAGAATTAGGGAAATTAAAAGCAATCAGAGTTTCACGAAGAAAATCCCAGTTGATCCTATCATAAGCTTTTTCAAGATCAATTTTGACTATCATGCCTCCAACCTTATGTAGACACCCTGTTGGTAGTGGTGCCCTAGGCACGTTTAATAAACGTTGTAATTGTTATCATTTATTTCATATCAATAAAGAGATGTTTTGATTATTATTGTTGTTCATGCTTACTTATAATAATCCCCGTCCCTAGTACTTATTAAGCACTAGTATAAAGGCTAAATGATCATGAGATGATCATGTTAGATTTATGGGTACTTGTTTGGAACAAGGTACTGGACATGACCCGCTGTATGAGATTTATGTCATGGTCTATGTCGAACATATATCTCATATTAGTTATGTCATTTGAATCCTTAGACATGAAGTTATTATAGTCTTCCACTTGATGAACATTGTGTTTGACATATTCAAACGCTACCTTAACACGGTAGTTATAAAGGGTATGATTGGCATAATCGGATTCCCGTTGGGAAGAATAATAAGCTAAATGGATTTGTCCCTCCACGGAGAGATGTCAAGCTTGGGCCTCTCGTAGGAATGATGTTGATGAAATGTTCGGCCGGACTCAAATGAATTGATTGGATCAATGTCATTTGGATTATCAACATATTCGGAATCGAGAAAGTATTGAACAAAAACAAGTTGACTGTTTGACCATGACTTGTGTTCAATGACATCGTGGACAAAGGGATTGTGACATATTCTAAAGGAATGCGAACTTGTATCTAGTTATACTATTTGGGTAGGTATGACGGTTTGCTAGAACCTAATCATATCTTATGGGATCATGTTTGAGCCCATTGCCAACTTAGTATAATCCTAGAGGGTCACACACAATAGAACGAATCTTTAATAAGAGGACTATATTGGAATTTAGAGTCAAAGGACCTTGGAGGAATTTTGGAAACATTCTGGGCTGTTTGGTCTACCGAGCGGGCGCTTGGTTCAGACCAGGCGGGCGCCTGAAGTAATTCCAGAAAGACAGGGACCTTCTGGTCATTCAGGCGGGCGCCTGGCCCTTTACAGGCGGGCGCCTGATGCTGCCGACAGGAAAAGTCCTAATTCGATTTAGGAAGGTTTTTAGCACAAGATTCCTATTTGGAATAGGTCTTAATTGTGTATAAAAACCCCAATTCGGCCAGACCATATTTACAAGTGATTTTGTGAGTCTCAAAGAGTTTGAGAGAGATATTATTTTGTTCTAAAGATATCCTTGATTGAGGAACAAAATAATTCACAAATAAATTCAATATAGTTCTTTTATTATATTGTGAAAGTGTGTTTCATAATATTGGTCTAGCAACCAAGATCAAAGATCCTTTGATATTCGTTCGAAGTGTGGATACCGCTAGAGGGTGAAAATCATCATCTTCAAAGTTCGTGTTCAAGCTTTGTGATCGTGATCAAGTCTTCAAGTTTCTCCACCAAAGACCAAGAGAAAATTCATAGTCATCAAGGGTTAGTTATTCCTCTATTCATCTTGTTGTATTTGATTTAATCATATGAACGGATCCATGGCTTTGGGTTTCTTAAAATTTTAATTGCTAAATTCCGCTGCGCATGTTACTAGGAAACCCAACAGTGGTATCAGAGCCCCGTTCATGTTGATTAATTCAATACTTGGATCATGTTGTGTATATAAATTGTTTATGTGCCAAGCATGATATGAATATTGGATTATAGGATGTTTATGTGTTTTGTGATTTTATGTGGTTTATTGTTTTTCGAACCTTAATCGCACGATTCAATCGCAATAAAAAATTATGGTGGATTCTGAATTATTTCGATTATTGATTTTTGATTGGATCAAAGTTTTAATAATCGGGGAAAAATAATTTTGAGACAAAATTTTCGAACTTGAAAATTCCATACCATTCTGACCATTCAGGCGCCCGCCCGCGCTGGACCAGGCGCGCGCTCGCTTCAGGCGCCCGCCTGTGCTGGACCAGGCGCGCGCTTGCTAGGCCAGAATGTTCTGATTTTGTTCAAAATCTGATTCTGGAATTTTTCGATAAATCCGACAAAACCAGTAACAAGACCACTTCAGACTTGCTGATCTGGAATGGGTTTTGGGTAGTTGGTTTGTGTGTGGATTTTGGGGTTTGATTTTCCTATTTGTTTTAGTCTTGTGATTCCTAGATTGGTTCAAGTTTTGGATGGCTAATCTGCGTTCATCGAGATTGTGTTTCCCAAAATTGATCGCAATCAAAGTTTCAAAGACAAAACGAAGTTAGAATTATGAAGAGTTCATAATTGCTAAAATTGAGAAACAAAGTTCTTGATTCAATGATTGGAGATCCATGTGGAATTGTGAATGCAATTGGCCTACGTTCATCGAGACCATCTATTGCTTAGTTTCGGCCACATGGACTACTTTCTTGGTTTCTTGAATTAGTGCGGGATTGTGGTTGCCAAATGGCTTAGTTCGACCGCACTTCTTGTTGTCTTGATTTGGAGATAATAACCAAAGTTGAAATAGTCTCATCCTCATAATTATAGAGAAACTAATGACACATAAATATTATGCTTAAATTAATGGGATTAATTTAGTGGCTAAACTTGATGTGTAACATGTTTATATTATGTGCTCATAAATGTGTTATATGCTATATGTGATGAACCTTCAAAGAAAGTTTTAAGTCTTTTATTGCCATGCCATGATTAAAACACTTGTTAGTACATGAGTGATTTTAATGTAGATTCGCCCTAGCGAGGTGCATTAAATTTATTTATGTTTGAGCAAGATAGATAATGTGGGCACGCCCTAGCGGGACACATTAACTATGCGTTTAAAATGGTTAGACTTAATTGGGCGTCAAAACAGTTTTGGGCCTAGGCAAAGATGAGGTTTAACATGCTTTTGAAATTGGATTTCTAAAAGAATCTCATAAAAGGAATTAAGAGTCATATGAGATATGATTGACAAGAGTTGTCTACCTAATTAATTTGATTTTGTGTAATCCGCCTTAGCGGACTTGAAATTAAATTAAAGTTGGATCTTAACCCAATTAAATTATATTATACATTGGATGTATAAGAAGGTTATATAATTTAGTGGGAGTATTTTGTTTAAAAAAATACATTATTTATCTCTTTAATGAAAATCGGTACTTATTAAATTTTGGAAATTTTGCATATTTGTAGATTATGACTAATACACTCAATCAATGTCGTTGCGATCGATCCTTGAGAAGGATAAGCTCGAAGAGAATGGTACAAACTTTATGGATTGGATCCGAAGCATAAGAATTGTTCTTAGGCAAGAAGATAAGTTGTACATTCTCGATGGGCCTCTCCCTGCTGAACCACCGCCTACTGCCCCTAGGGTAGAAAGAGACAATTACAAGAAACATCGTAATGATTCTAGAGATGTAAGTTGTCTCATGCTTGCTGCTATGTGTTCAAAACTCCAACAAAGTTTGGAACATTTGGAAGCCTATGAGATAGGCGTGGAGTTGAGAACCATGTTTCAAGAGCAAGCTAGGTAAGAGAGGTACAAGACCATTGTTGCATTCACTACTAGTAAAATGAATGAAGGGCAACAAGTGAGTCCTCACTTTCTTAAAATGAAAGGTTATGTAGAGCACCTTGAGAAACTTGGCTATCCAATCCCATTGGAGCTAGCCACGGATCTCATTCTTAATTCATTGCCTAAAAGTTATAATCAGTTTGTGATGAATTATAACATGCATGGAATGGATAAGAATCTCTCTGAGTTGCATGGGATGCTCAAAACTGCAGAGATGAAAATTGTGGAGAAAGGTTCTCCCGTGCTCTTGGTTCATGATGGGAAGAAGGCTAGTGCCAAAGGAAAGGGTAAGGCAAAAGTTGTCAAACCTAAGATAAGCAAGGCAAAGGTTGCCAAGGCTTCTGAGGCAAAACCTGATTCACAAAAGGATGCAATCTGTTTCCATTGTCAAGAAATTGGTCATTGGAAACGTAATTGCAAGGCTTTCTTGGAAGAGCAAAAGAAGAAGAAGAGCAGCAAGGCTGCGTCGACTTCAGGTATCTATATGATAGATATTCTCCTTTCTACCACTGATTCTTGGGTATTGGATACCGGATGTGGTTCTCACATTTGTCTAAATGTGCAGGGACTAAAGAATAGGAGACTGCTTAAAGAAGGTGAAGTAGATCTACGCGTGGGAAATGGAGCAAGAGTTGCTGCATTAGCCGTAGGGACTTATGAAGTCACTTTACCTTCCGGATTAATTCTTGTTTTGAACAATTGTTATTATGTTCCGGATTTAAGCAGAAATATTATTTCAATTTCTTGTTTGGATAATGAAGGTTTTAAGTTTCTTATTGAGAATAAGAAATTTTCTATTTATTTAAATGATGTGCTTTATGGTATTGCTAATTCATTTAATGGCCTTTATGTCTTGGATGTCAAGAATGAAAATAATGTCTATCATGTAAATAAGAAATCTAAACCTAATGATGTAAATCATACTTATATGTGGCATTGCCGTCTTGGTCATATTAATGAGAAGCGTATCTCAAAACTCCATGGGGACGGACTTTTGGGTTCATGTGACTTAGAGTCATATGATACTTGTGAGTCGTGTCTTCTTGGAAAAATGACTAAGACACCTTTTACCAAGTTGGGTGAAAGGGCAAGCGACTTATTGGGGTTGATACATTCCGATGTATGCGGACCATTAAGTAGCAATGCTAGGGGAGGATTTCAATACTTCATAACCTTCACTGATGATTATAGTAGATTTGGGTATGTTTACCTAATGAAACATAAAAGTGAAGCATTTGAGATATTTAGAATATTTCAAAATGAAGTAGAAAAACAACTTGGCAAAAGCATTAAGGCACTTCGATCAGATCGAGGTGGAGAATACTTAAGTCAAGAATTTGATGATCATCTAAAGAATTGTGGAATAGTTTCACAATTGACTCCACCTGGAACACCACAATGGAATGGTGTGTCCGAGAGGAGGAATCGGACTTTGTTAGACATGGTTCGATCAATGATGAGTCAAGTTGATCTTCCAATATCCTTTTGGGGTTACGCCCTAGAAACCGCTGCTTTCACACTAAATCAAGTTCCAACTAAATCGGTTCCAAAGACTCCATATGAGATGTGGAGTGGAAAGAAACCTAGTTTATCTTTCATGAGGATTTGGGGTTACGAAGTTTATGTCAAGAGACTCATCTCTGACAAACTAGCACACAAATCTGATAAATGTATTTTCGTGGGATATCCTAAGGAAACTAAAGGATATTACTTTTACAACCGAGAGGACAACAAAGTGTTTGTTGCCCGAACTGGTGTCTTCCTAGAGAAAGAGTTTCTCTCCAAAGAAATCAGTGGGAGTAAAATAAATCTTGAAGAAATTCGAGACCCAGAAAATAACATTGAACCAATGGTGGAACAAGAACAAGAACCACAAGGAATTGTGGAACCTGTTCAAAATACACAAGCATCTCGCAGATCTAGTAGGTTACGATCCGAGCCCGAGAGATATGGATTTCTCGTAACGGATAGTAATGAGGTAGAAATCATTGAGAATGATGAACCGTCAACCTACCAAGAGGCGATGTCTTCTCCTGATTCGGACAAGTGGCTTGGAGCCATGGAATCCGAATTGCAATCCATGCAAGACAATCAAGTTTGGAATTTGATTGATGCACCCAAAGGTGTAAAAACCATAGGATGCAAATGGGTCTTCAAGAAGAAGACTGACATGGATGGGAAGGTGCATACTTACAAAGCTAGGCTTGTAGCGAAAGGTTATAGGCAAGTTCATGGTATTGACTATGATGAGACCTTTTCACCCGTAGCAATGATCAAGTCTATAAGAATTTTGCTTGCCATTGCCGCATATCATGACTATGAAATATGGCAGATGGATGTCAAAACCGCTTTCCTGAATGGAAAACTCCAAGAGGATGTGTATATGACACAACCAGAAGGTTTTGAACAAGATTCTAAGGTATGCAAATTGCAAAGATCCATCTATGGATTGAAGCAAGCTTCAAGGAGTTGGAATCTCCGTTTTGATGAATCGGTCAAAGAGTTTGGTTTCATCAAGAACGAAGATGAGCCTTGTGTATACAAAAAGATTAGTGGGAGCATAGTGCTATTCCTTATCTTATATGTGGATGACATATTGCTCATTGGAAACGACATTCCTACACTTCAGTCTGTGAAGACTTGGTTAGGAAAGTGCTTCGCAATGAAAGATATGGGTGAAGCCGCATATATTCTTGGCATTAAGATCTATAGAGATAGATCAAGGAGGCTACTTGGTTTAAGCCAAAGTACATACATTGACAAGGTCATTAGAAGATTCCGTATGGAAAATTCTAAGAGAGGAACCTTGCCCGTGTTACATGGAGTTTCTCTAAGCAAGACTCAATGTCCTAAGACAAAAGATGAGCGTGAGAAAATGAATGATGTTCCATATGCTTCGGAATTGGGTCCATCATGTATGCCATGATTTGTACTAGGCCGGATGTATCTTATGCTTTGAGCATGACAAGTAGATACCAATCCGACCCTGGCGAAAATCACTGGATAGCTGTAAAAGCGATTCTAAAGTACTTGAGAAGAACTAAAGACTCGTTTTTGTCTATGGAGGAATGGAAGATGATCTCGTTGTAAATGCCTACACGGATGCAAGCTTCCAAACTGACAAAGATGATAGCCGATCGCAATCGGGTTTTGTGTTTATGTTAAATGGTGGAGCTGTAAGCTGGAAGAGTTCCAAGCAAAGTACAACCGCTGATTCTACAACAGAAGCTGAGTATATTGCTGCATCGGATGCTGCAAAGGAAGCTGTTTGGATTAAGAAGTTCATAACTGAACTTGAAGTGGTTCCTAGTATTGCTAACCCAATAGACCTTTATTGTGACAATAATGGTGCTATTGCTCAAGCAAAGGAACCAAGAGCACATCAAAAATCCAAACACATACTTAGGCGTTTTCATATCATTCGAGAGATCATTGATAGGGGAGACGTAAATATATGCAGAGTACCTACTGATGACAATGTTGCGGACCCGCTAACGAAGGGACTTCCACAAGCTAAACATGATGGTCATGTTAGGTCCATGGGTATTAGATACATGGGAGATTGGGCCTAGGGCAAGTGGGAGATTGTTGGTAGTGGTGCCCTAGGCACGTTTAATAAACGTTGTAATTGTTATCATTTATTTCATATCAATAAAGAGATGTTTTGATTATTATTGTTGTTCATGCTTACTTATAATAATCCCCGTCCCTAGTACTTATTAAGCACTAGTATAAAGGCTAAATGATCATGAGATGATCATGTTAGATTTATGGGTACTTGTTTGGAACAAGGTACTGGACATGACCCGCTGTATGAGATTTATGTCATGGTCTATGTCGAACATATATCTCATATTAGTTATGTCATTTGAATCCTTAGACATGAAGTTATTATAGTCTTCCACTTGATGAACATTGTGTTTGACATATTCAAACGCTACCTTAACACGGTAGTTATAAAGGGTATGATTGGCATAATCGGATTCCCGTTGGGAAGAATAATAAGCTAAATGGATTTGTCCCTCCACGGAGAGATGTCAAGCTTGGGCCTCTCGTAGGAATGATGTTGATGAAATGTTCGGCCGGACTCAAATGAATTGATTGGATCAATGTCATTTGGATTATCAACATATTCGGAATCGAGAAAGTATTGAACAAAAACAAGTTGACTGTTTGACCATGACTTGTGTTCAATGACATCGTGGACAAAGGGATTGTGACATATTCTAAAGGAATGCGAACTTGTATCTAGTTATACTATTTGGGTAGGTATGACGGTTTGCTAGAACCTAATCATATCTTATGGGATCATGTTTGAGCCCATTGCCAACTTAGTATAATCCTAGAGGGTCACACACAATAGAACGAATCTTTAATAAGAGGACTATATTGGAATTTAGAGTCAAAGGACCTTGGAGGAATTTTGGAAACATTCTGGGCTGTTTGGTCTACCGAGCGGGCGCTTGGTTCAGACCAGGCGGGCGCCTGAAGTAATTCCAGAAAGACAGGGACCTTCTGGTCATTCAGGCGGGCGCCTGGCCCTTTACAGGCGGGCGCCTGATGCTGCCGACAGGAAAAGTCCTAATTCGATTTAAGAAGGTTTTTAGCACAAGATTCCTATTTGGAATAGGTCTTAATTGTGTATAAAAACCCCAATTCGGCCAGACCATATTTACAAGTGATTTTGTGAGTCTCAAAGAGTTTGAGAGAGATATTATTTTGTTCTAAAGATATCCTTGATTGAGGAACAAAATAATTCACAAATAAATTCAATATAGTTCTTTTATTATATTGTGAAAGTGTGTTTCATAATATTGGTCTAGCAACCAAGATCAAAGATCCTTTGATATTCGTTCGAAGTGTGGATACCGCTAGAGGGTGAAAATCATCATCTTCAAAGTTCGTGTTCAAGCTTTGTGATCGTGATCAAGTCTTCAAGTTTCTCCACCAAAGACCAAGAGAAAATTCATAGTCATCAAGGGTTAGTTATTCCTCTATTCATCTTGTTGTATTTGATTTAATCATATGAACGGATCCATGGCTTTGGGTTTCTTAAAATTTTAATTGCTAAATTCCGCTGCGCATGTTACTAGGAAACCCAACACACCCCGCCTTGGACCTCTCACCCCGATTGCATACAAAGTATTTTTATTTAACTTATTTTTGTTGATTTCTGTTACTTCGGTTAAGTTCCTAACTGATTCCGTTAGTTTTGGACTAAACTGCATAACAGAGTTAACTTTTAGGGTCATTCTGTCATTCTGTCATTTTTCACCCGCGAGCGCTTCCGGCACTGCCAGTGAGCCGCGCGCGCGTCCCGACCCAAAAACCGGACCCGCGCGCTTCCCACTTTGGCAGTAACGGATTGCACCTTATTTCCCTCCCTTTTCTTATTTACAAACATATTTTCTTGATCACAAAAACCACCTTTTTACATCCACATTCATCCCCCCTTTTCCCATTAACTCCCAATCCCAAATTCTAAGCCTTTTCCCAAAAACTAATATTTCTTTCATTTATTATTTGATTTCTTTTATTTCTTTTATTTTTCTTTTATTCATTTATCTTATTTGTGATTGGCTCATTCCATTTCACATGGATGACCAATTTCCCTCTCTTTTTTTTTACCTATAAAAACCATCATCTTCTACCTTGGAAAAGGACTTCCTTTTGGGATCCCAACCTTGATTCACCAACTACATTATACACAAATTCTCCCAACAAGAGTTCTTAGTAACAAGACTCTACACAAATTGTTCTACAACAATTTCATTACAACAACAACACTTTCAAGTCAAGGTTCCAAGTCCTCTTTCTCAAGGTGCAACTCCATTTTCTTCCTTTGTTTTCTTCTTCTTGATGTATGCAATCCCCATTAATGGGACATGACCAACATGACTACTTCACATATTGAAGTTAGTTAAAGTTATCTCCCTACATTTTAATCTTAACTTTAATTCACCATGTTAATTTCTCTTCATCCCTTAATGTAATTCTTTAACATTACTTGTTACATGTAATCTTTATCATTAAATAAATAAAACAATTCTATTTTATTTCCCATTTTCTTCTCATCACAATTGTTAGCACATTTCTATTTAATTAATTGAAGGACATGTAAATATTAGAACACCAATAGTAGCAAGACCCGCGTAAGCGGGGCAGAGTGGGTGTTTAAGTACTTCCCACTCCGTCACCTAACCCCCGAACCCTCCTCTCCCGAATCTCTGGTTTTGTACATAAATTAGGCTATTTCTAGGTTTTTCTTATGTTCCTTTAAAAACATAGGTGGCGACTCTAAACAATCTAAAACAAGTTAGACATCCTAGGATAATTCACCGCTCTAGCCAAGCCGTGGTTCCCCGGGGTATCTACAGTGGCGACTCTGCTGGGGACGATTTAGAGGGTTAAACTTACGTTTTTCATTTTTGGTGTTCTTTTATTCTGTTTTCTGGGCATTCTGGTAAAAAGGGTAGGAAGCGCGCGCCTCCGGCCTTCTTGGCCTAAAGCGCGCGCGTCCGACCCTTATTACCAGAATCGCCCGCCTCCTTTCTTGTCCTTCAATTCCATGTTTCTGTGCTAACAAATTCTGCAGGGGAAAGTTTTCTTAATTAAGGGTCAAGGCAATCCCTTGAACCCACTGATTTGCAGGTTCTCACCCAGAAGCGGGCGCCTCTGCCCTGCTTCCTCTCACGCGCGCGCCTTCCGCATAGGCAACCCAATGCGCGCGCTTCTGGGCGCATTCCCGGAACAGAACAGTGCACAGAAACAGAACAGAATGACAGTGTGTGGGCACCGGGCCTGCATACAATTTCTTTTACTTTCTGTTTATTTTTATCGGTCACACGGGTGATTCGAAAGTTGTAATTATGTGCTTATTTGTTTTTTTATTTATTTCTTTTAAAAAAATAAAAATAAAAATGTTTTGTCACATGTTAGACCTCACACTACATGCACATATTCTTATCAACTGCTCACTATCGAGTCGCACAAGTCCAACCCCAAACCCGTCGAGGCCCGTCCTAGAAAGTTTCAAGCTCCACTCGACATTGGCTCTTTCGAAGCGGTAAACCTCAGCCCGTGGCGTAGTTCATGACTACATGCCGGGGGTGACCTTTGAGCCTCATATTCAAGCCGAGCACAAGCCACACAATTCTAGTCTAGGGTCTAACACTCCGTGACTCAAGTCGGTTTCCATGTGCCGAGATTTCCCTAAACTAATGTCTTCAAATCATACATGCCAATTTGTTGCAATGGACGAAATAAAACTCCGTCCCCAAAAGTGGCTATTTTGGACGAAAATAAAAATCCGTCCCCGCATGTATGATTTACTACATTAATTTAGTTTAATCCCGACACATGTAGGGCTCACAAGCGTGGTGGAATCCGATGAGTATATGGGACCGCGAGAAGGTCTATATACTAGTGTGACGATTCCACTATTTTTTCTAGAAACCCCAAAAAGGACTCCGTCCTTCCGACTTTTGTAAATAAAAAAAAAAACAAAAAAGAGTCATTTTCTTTATATGGTTGAGTCTTTTTTTGTGGGTTAAATTTATTTTACTCAAAAGGTGTTTGTGGGGCCAATCTAAGATCAACCGTGCTCTTCCAATAGGTCCAATGGCTTCCAACGGCGACAACAACAACGGTGGAAATGATTTCGTGTCCAACGAAGGGTTACTCAACGTAATGAAATCAATGGGGGAACAAATGGATAGGATTGTCGAGGATGCCCGCCGTAAAGACAATTTGTGGCAAGCCCGTTTCAATATCGACAAGAGGATTCACAAAGAAGAGCTTTCCGAACTCAAGGCCCGTCTTGATTATGAAAGAAGAATTCACAAGGAAGAGGTTTCCGAACTCAAAGCCCATTTGCAAGAACTCACAGACAGCAAAGCAAAGTTCAATGATAAAGCATGCTCAAGTGGCCCGACCCTCAAAAGCTACAAAGGTACCACCAACAACCGAGTTTTCACTCCTCTCCAAGGAGTAACCCAAGCCGAGGCATTTGAAATTTTGGTGGCAAGAGGGAAGATCAAACCTTTGGAGGGGTACAAGCCGAAGGCGATACTGAAAAATCATGCTCATGGTGAATGGTGCGGCTACCACAAGCATAGTGGCCACACTACCGAAGGGTGCTTCCTTCTCCGAAACATCATCCAAGATTTGATCGACAACGGCGAATTTACCGTGGGTGAAGAGCAACTCATCAAAGAAGTGGCTTGGTTTTGAAATGGGGCTTCAACAAAGAGGACGACGACAACAATCTCCGTTTCTCTTTCTCTACCTAGTAGTAGGAATAAAAAAAAAAAAAAAAAAAAAAAAAAAAAAGAGTCAAAAGTCCTCTTTTGTGTGCATTAATGTTTTCTCTCGTCCCATGTTAAGTGTCGAGTCTTCTTATCAAATAAAAGTCGTTCTTGTCCTTATACACTCTTCCAAGTTGTTCGATCTAATTCTTGGCAAAATGATGAAAAAATGTCTAAACAAGTTTTAGAACAAGGCCATCACTTGAACGCCTAGGGGCTAAACATCGACGCCAACATCAACGACGAAGCCAAGACAAAAAGGTGGATCAACAATCATGAAGAAGTCAAGCAAAGTTTTCAAAGGGGGATTAAAAAAAAAAAAAAAAAAAAAAAAGCTCGCTAGGTTGAAATCATCAAATCAACCTAGGCAAAAGTTAGAGCACAAAAAAAAAAACCCCCCTCAATCAAAGAAGATCAACATCATCATCCACCAACAAAGGACGAAGCTACGAAGCAACAATTCCATCACGAAGAATGGAGAATCCACAAGAACTACGGTGACCTGAGCCTCTACACTGGAGGAACGTAGGCAACCTGCGGGTCCGGTCTCATGCAAGAAAGAATATATGTTTAGCCCTAGCGCGTTATGGTGATCGGCCTTCATCTCGAACTTGTCAAGACATCTTTGTACGATTCATTTGCCAATGAATTAATCACCAAAAAGATTGAACAACTTTCTTAGATTTGGAATCATTTCGCGTTCCTTGTCGAGTCTAAGGACTTCTATTCTTTCTGCATACTCCCAATTTCTTGCAATCAAATTGGGGCTTTCCATCTCTTCTCTCTTAATGACTTACTTGCCTTCATGAGTCATTCAATTCAATAAAAAAAATACATGCCAATACTAGGGACACTTCCCTAGTCGAGTCAATGTCACTCATCTTTAGTGACAAAAGGTTTTCACCGCAAAAATCACATGTCTCTCATCCTCAGCTAGAGTCAATGCACACTTCCTCATTAATCGAGTCAAAAATGAAGACGCAAAAGAGATGCCGGCTAGATTGAAAACCCGAAAGGGCGGTCTAGGCAAAAAACAGGGTGTGTCATAAAAAAAAAATGAGAGAGTGAGAGAGAGAAGGGAAAGAGAAATGGAGATCTCTGGCCTCTAAAGAAGACAACTACACGAGCTCTACATTGGATCTCCTCAGCAAGTCAATTCCCCACCGAGTCAACTTTGGGATTGCAAAAGGCTCGACAAGATATAGCACCATCAAAGGTTGTCTTGGGTTATCGGCATCATTCTCAAGCAGTGTGCATTTTTGGGTTCATGAAAAGAAGGCCCGTGGTAACCAAGATCCATCCGAGAACAAGCCCATCATAAAAGGGCACGAGGTTGCACAAATAATCCCTAGCTAGTCAATTGGCTTGGGCAGCAAATAGCAACAACATGTGTCTCAGTTTTCAAGGCTTCTTCAAGTATGTGTTTCTAAAGTACGCCGAAAGGCTCCCGAGAAATGGAGTAGCTCTTGCTATATCCTCTCATGTTTATTCCCTCACACGAGGACGCTTTGCTCAACAAATGGTGACGCCCTAGGGGCTATGTGACTCAAGAACAAGGGATTCTTTTGCTTCATTTGGCAATCAACAAGCCCTAGGGGCTATGCTCGAAAAAGATGTGTGAGACTATCCTCAAAGTCTCCCAAAAGGGATGTCAAAAAGCCCTCTTGTCATGTGTGCCCGTGCTCGTTTCCCCAATCAAGGGTGGACCTTTCTCGCAATCAATGATGGCACTCTAGGGGCTACGGTCAAGTCTTAAAGGCTCCCTCGGCAAAGAGCAATTAACTCCCCAGCAGTATCCCCAGCCAAGTCATGTGCAACATTGGAAGCTTCCTCAATTTGGCACCGAAGGTCTCAACGGGCTTCGCAATCTACAATCTTTTGGGCTACGGCATTACAGTAATCCGAGCAAAGGGCAATATTAGGGCTTCGCGACCGACAGTCTTTTGGGCAACAATACTCGAGCAAGTGCAATGTGGAGTAGTCTTATGGCTCCATGAGAACAATTAAGATTCAAGGGTCTCTCAACACTTCAAAGGCCTCTTGGTTTTAAATGAAGACTCCGATGTTATGAATGAAGTTGATGATTTTTGTTAGAACTCACAGCGAGATTTTGAAGGAAGTCTTAGAGAAAAGGAAAAAGATTCAATATGCTAAACTCTAATCAAAACAGGGTTATAGCGGGAAATGCCACGGCCAATCCCAATGTTTCTGCAATTCAGCACCCCCTTCTCCAAGATCAAAAGCACAAGGTGCAGCTCAGATAAAGTTGGGCCACAGCACTAGTTGCATCCGAAGATCCGTCATTAGTTCAACTCAAGAAGAGTCAAGCAAGCATACTCATTTGAGACTTTATCACGCCAAGACCTTATCCTCCGCGACCTCGACGGCACCGCAAGACATTACTGCATCCTTTGACATAAGCCCTCAGCCATTTGGGTATCGACCACAATGAGGCCATTCATCTCCCCAGAAAGAGCAAGAAGGAGATCTCTATCAAGAATTCTACCAAAAGGTACATCCGTTCTCAATGCCGAGCCAATCACGAGGTAATTTGGGGCTTACAATGAAAGGTCTTCACATCCCGCCATCTACAAGCCCACGACACTTGGGGCTTTGCAATCTCTCAAAGCTTGGCATCAACGATCTCCTCTTGGGGCTTGCTCACTACAACAACAAAGGGCGATTTACTCGAATGGGCCAAGAGCTGATTTATCTTGGAGCTATGCAAGTCCCTCAAAATTTGGCATCAAAGGCATTTTAGGGGCTTTACAATCAGCAACCCCTCATCTCGGCATCAAAAGCCTTTTTGAAGCCCCATAACCGACAAATCTCTTGGGGCTAGACATCAATCTTCGTTGGGCACACCAGCGAAAACAGAATTCAAGCGAGGCAATCCGGACTTCGACTGAACATGACTTGATCTTGGGTTGGCTTCACAAGCACACAATGGTTAAAATGGTTCACCCACGAACTAAAAAAAAAAAAAAAAAAAAGATTTTTTTCTTTCTTTTTCTCCTTCTATGTGAAAAATTATGTGCTTTACTTTGCTTTGCTCCTAGCCTCTCCTCCAGGGTTCTCCATCATCCTTGAACTACGCTGGTCTGATTCTCTTAAAGGGATACGTAGGCAGCCTTTTGGCACGACCAACCCATCATTCAGAGTACCATCTCGCCAACCCAACATCAAGGGCATTCTCTCATCAACATCTAAAGAATGGACATTCTCCATCAAAGCATCCTCCGCGGACATCAAGAATCCATCTCCACTCAAGCGGCAATGGTAAGTGAAGGTATGAATACATCCAATGCTTTCCTCAAAATCACACCGCACACAAGATCACTTTCTACATTCTTACTTCTCTCTCATTACAAAGGTGCTTTCAAATCACATATCACACCACAATCACAATTTTCTCTCGCAATTCCTATTTCACTTCTCACACAAGCACGTATATCTGCAAAGCATACATATAACAGGTGCCGGACAGAGCACCAGGTGCCGCACAGAGCACCAGAATCAACAAGTGCCGCACAACGCATCAGAATATGCCGCACCGCGCACCAGAATCAACAAGTGCCGCACAGCGCATCAGAATATGCCGCACCGCGCACCAGATTCAACAAGTGCCGCACAACGCATCAGAATATGCCGCACCGCGCACCAGAATCAACAAGTGCCGCACAACGCATCAGAATATGCCGCACCGCGCACCAGAATCAACAAGTGCCGCACAGCGCATCAGAATATGCCGCACCGCGCACCAGAATCAACAAGTGCCGCACAGCGCATCAGAATATGCCGCACCGCGCACCAGAATCAACAAGTGCCGCACAGAGCACCAATTTTGGTCCATGGTGAACCACTAAAATCACCATACCTCTTCCATCAGCAAAATTCGCTCACACAGGGAGCGCATTTCTATCCTTTGTAATTTCAAATTCCTGCTTTATCGAGTCTTTGTTTTCTCTTGTCGATGTCCTCGGCGGTTGTCTTTCTTTCGTCGACGCGTTTTGCTTCGCAATCCACGTCGCCGAGGGGCTCTGTAGACACCCCGCCTTGGACCTCTCACCCGATTGCATACAAAGTATTTTTATTTAACTTATTTTTGTTGATTTCTGTTACTTCGGTTAAGTTCCTAACTGATTCCGTTAGTTTTGGACTAAACTGCATAACAGAGTTAACTTTTAGGGTCATTCTGTCATTCTGTCATTTTTCACCCGCGGGCGCTTCCGGCACTGCCAGTGAGCCGCGCGCGCGTCCCGACCCAAAAGCCGGACCCGCGCGCTTCCCACTTTGGCAGTAACGGATTGCACCTTATTTCCCTCCCTTTTCTTATTTACAAACATCTTTTCTTGATCACAAAAACCACCTTTTTACATCCACATTCATCCCCCCTTTTCTCATTAACTCCCAATCCCAAATTCTAAGCCTTTTCCCAAAAACTAATATTTCTTTCATTTATTATTTGATTTCTTTTATTTCTTTTATTTTTCTTTTATTCATTTATCTTATTTGTGATTGGCTCATTCCATTTCACATGGATGACCAATTTCCCTCCATCATTTCCCTCTTTTTTTTTTACCTATAAAAACCATCATCTTCTACCTTGGAAAAGGACTTCCTTTTGGGATCCCAACCTTGATTCACCAACTACATTATACACAAATTCTCCCAACAAGAGTTCTTAGTAACAAGACTCTACACAAATTGTTCTACAACAATTTCATTACAACAACAACACTTTCAAGTCAATGTTCCAAGTCCTCTTTCTCAAGGTACAACTCCATTTTCTTCCTTTGTTTTCTTCTTCTTGATGTATGCAATCCCCAGGACATGACCAACATGACTACTTCACATATTGAAGTTAGTTAAGGTTATCTCCCTACATTTTAATCTTAACTTTAATTCACCATGTTAATTTCTCTTCATCCCTTAATGTAATTCTTTAACATTACTTGTTACATGTAATCTTTATCATTAAATAAATAAAACAATTCTATTTTATTTCCCCTTTTCTTCTCATCACAATTGTTAGCACATTTCTATTTAATTAATTGAAGGACATGTAAATATTAGAACACCAATAGTAGCAAGACCCGCGTAAGCGGGGCAGAGTGGGTGTTTAAGTACTTCCCACTCCGTCACCTAACCCCCGAACCCTTCTCTCCCGAATCTCTGGTTTTGTACATAAATTAGGCTATTTCTAGGTTTTTCTTATGTTCCTTTAAAAACATAGGTGGCGACTCTAAACAATCTAAAACAAGTTAGACATCCTAGGATAATTCACCGCTCTAGCCAAGCCGTGGTTCCCCGGGGTATCTACACCTTACTCTTGCTCTGCTTAAGCTGATGGATGATCTCTTGAGTAATGATAACATTGTCAGAGGTTTTTCTTCCAGGAAGGAAGCTGGTTTGAAAAGGCGCAACCAGTTGATCAAGAAGAGGCCTAATTCTATTGACCAAGATTTTAGTGAGAGTTTTGTAGCTCACATTGCACAAACTGATGGGTCTGAGATCAGTGACCTTGACAGGGGGGTTACACTTGGGGATGAGAGCAATTAAGACTTGATTTAAAACAGGGGGGGAAACCTTATTTTGAAAACAAGACTTAAGAAAACAAGACTTAAGGTTTCATTTGGAAAATAGCATTTTTGATTTCGAGGTCTCTGATGGGGCGGTCAAGGATAAGTTTTTGATCATCAGTAATACAGATGAGGCTACTCCAACTCCTGTCAATGGTGTCAAGGTCAGGGTCAGGAGACAAAAGATTTTTGAAATGATTAAGAACATGGTTGCGAAGAGTACTGTCCTCCCAACACCAGTTATTGTCTATTTTGAGGCAACTGACATTGTTTCTTCTTCTTCTGACAAGAGTAGTGACATGAAAGAATTTAGTGTTTCTATCTCCTTGAGTAATCCAATTAGATCTAGATTTTTGGTACCACAGTTGTTCTTCCTGCTGGAGAGTGATAATGTAATCCTCTCTAAGTTTTTTTTCCAGGACAAGAAGGTTAGTAGAACACGGGGAAGACATGGCCTTTTGTAAACCTTCAAGTCTAGCGAGTAACCGATTTTTACGATGGAAAATATTGCCAAAGATATTTATGTTCCACTTCGTCGCAGCCTCCTTGAACCTACCGGAGGCATCAAGGAAGCTGCTTGTGGGATTCCAAACATGAGACACAAGGCTCTTAAAATCAGTATGACTATACCAAGCAGACTCAACTCGGAAAGGTTTATTAATTTTGTTAGGATGCATACCTGCAATAGCCACGAGGATAGGAGCATGGTCAGAGGTGGTTCTAGGAAGATTCCGAACAACGGCTTCTGCGTATTTGACTCTCCAATCTGCACTGGCAAGAGCCCTGTCAAGCCGTTTCATTGTTAGATTGATACCATCCCTTCCGTTGGTCCAAGTGAGGAATGGACCTTGACAGCCGAGATCAATAAGGCCAACTTTGCTGATGTTACCCACGAAATTTGCAATTTGTCTAATAGTAGTTTGGGCGGTGACATCCCTACCATTCCTCTCTTCAAAAGTAGAAATATCATTAAAGTCTCCCAGAGCAAGCCAAGGAAGATCATTATTCGCGGATACCATATGCATATTGTCCCAAAGATCGACCCTGAATTTCCTATTAGGGTTGGCGTAAACCGCCGACAGGAGCCAATCTTCATACCCAATCTTCTTAACCACTCCATGAATGACCTGACTACCATTATTAACCACATCAAAACAAACGTGACGGGGGTCCCAGATCACCCAAATGCCTCCAGATCTACCCACAGGATCGCTTATAGCATTATGGGTAAATCCCAGATTATCGAAGAAATTTTCCATTTTTCCATACGCAACCTTGGTTTCCAGAAGGACTACAATGTCCGGCTTGTGTTGGGCTATCATTCTTCTAAATTCCATTTTGAACTCATCGTTCCCAGCTCCACGGCAATTCCAGCTAAGAATGTTGAAAGTCATCATAAAAACAGAGCAGAATTTGGGAAGGAGGGGCTATCCTTGAGGATATCCTTCACCCGAAGCATGGAGTGTTCCGGTCTCCATGTCGGTGATAGCACTAGCTTGTGACCTAGGGCTTCGGCTTCTCGGGTGAGGACCTTGTCTATTTGCAGGTCTATCTCTTCTAGCATCCACGCTGTCTGTACTAGTAATGCCTCCTCGACCTCCGACCGGAACCACCAATGGATCGGCTTTCTGAGCATCTCCAGAGAGCGAGTTTTGAGACAATCGTTTGGTACCTTGTTGGTTAGCATAGTTGGTTTGGAGGTTTGGGGTTAGGGTGGGGGGCGGATGTGGGATGGAAGGGCTGTTGGTAACCTCGAGGGATTGATTTTGAGGTTGAGGTTGAGATTGAGGTTGAGCTTGAGGTTGAGCAGGGATATCAACGTTGGATAAGGGAGAGGGGATAAGATTAGGGTTTTCAGGCACAACTATCCTTGAGGAATGATTGTGGTTTGGAGGAACTTGGGCTAGTATGGGGCCCTTTCCAAGGGAGAAGTTCTTAGTATTGTTTCTAGTTTTAGTTCTTGAGCCACTAGGCCCAATGTCTCTAGAGGCAACATAGGCCATCTGGTTTTTATAAGATTGATGGGCTTCACCGATGGGCTCACTGGAAGGGGTATCATGGGATGGGAGATCCTCTTCCATTTGAGCTAAAACATGGAAACGGTTGGGGATATTTGGGCTAGGTTGTTGTTTTGTTTGTGGGTTTCTCCGATTATTTTGGGAAGCTTGGGCTGGGCTGGTGTAGGTTCTTCTAGGTCTGATTGGATCTCCGTGGGCTCTGTGTGGTGGGCCTTTCTTGTAGGCTGCCCTACGGTTAGTACTAACCAGCATCCATGATCCGTACTGTGCCGTTTCTTCGACTTTCTCCGTGTCGTCTTTTCCATGTTCATTTTGCAGGTGACCGTTGGATTTGGAGGTTTGTCCCACGTCGTTCCCCTGCGCCTGAGTAACAGAGGGGGGTGGGTTCGCCGGACACTCATCTTTCCGGTGGCCAATAAGGCCACAATTGAAACAAATGGCCGGGAGATTTTCATATTCAACCTTAAGGATTTTTTCCTCAACTTTAACTTGGCTGATCAAAGGTTTTGTCAAATCAAGCTCAACACAGAGGCGAGCAAATTTACCACGGGATGCCCAGTAGGTATTATAATCAACTTTGATTGGTATTCCAATACAAGAGGCAATGGCATAGAGGATATCCTCTTTGTACCATTCGACTGGGACTTGGGGCACTCTCACCCAAGCCACCATATTAGGAATAGTGGCTTTTGAGGGTGTGAATCCAGGAACCCAATTTCGAACAGTTAAATAGTGATCCTCCATTTTAACCAAGAATTGGTTAAAACCCAGATCAACAATTTCAGTCTCTCCATTTGGTTTCCACAGACTGTATATTCGATTTTGTAGGATATTAAAGCTAAGATTTCGTCCCATAAGGGAAACGATTAGGGATCCCCTCCATTTATCTTCCAAGACTTTCTTGAAGTCTGGGTTGATAACAACGATGGAATGACTTTGGGATCTTGTTCTTTGTGAATGGTGATTTTATCAAGATCAAAGAGAGTATCCGCTGTGACAGAGGTAGGTTTCCTTCCAGTCACCTTGTCTCGATATGAGACAGGCATGCCGGAATTTTCCTCCCCATTTGGCATATTTGCCTCATTTTCAATAGTGCATTCAGGAGTAGCAGATTGCTGTTCCATATTAGTGTCAGAGGCCGTGGTAGGGGCTTCACTTGGAGGATTTTTTTCTCCAGATCCCTCCTTAGATATTTCCATCTCATTAGAGACTAAAGATTCAATAGTAGTTATGTGGGTATCCACATTCATATCACAATTGTTTCATCATTAGAGGCTTTTATTTTCTTTGTGCTTCTCTCCAAGTGGTCAATCTCCTCCATGAAAGGAGAAACAGGGAGTCAAGGCTCAAAGAGAGGCACCAGAAAAATGATGTCGTTTTATACCAAAAATTCAACTCCGTTATCTTTGCTAAGGAAACGAAACATTATAAAAAGTAACACTCTAAATATCCAACATTTAGCTAGCAGGAATACATCATAATTTCAAGTTACTAAAGAAAACGGAAACTGAAAAATTGACCAAAATGAGTATATATATATATACACAAACATAAGAAATCGTACTCCTGTAATACATAATTTTAAGGTAAAATAAAGTCGTATGGGTGATTTACTGATTTTTCAATATAAGTAAATTACTCATTTTCTAAAAAACTTTCAAGACAAGAACACTTGAACACTATCAGTTTTCACTAATTGACATACAGGACAAGCATTTACAAAGCCATCACAATCTATACACAAACTCAAGTGTCTGCAAGGCATCAATAATACCGAAACCTCCTTAGCATTGCAAGATCTGCAGACCATTTTACCCTTCCCCACGGTTGACTTTCCGGGGGGACCACCGGGAATACCAAAGTAGTTGTGTGGGCCCATGCAAGAGGCTGTGTCATCAATATCACTGTCTCCGAATCCTTCTTTGACTTGTTCAGCACCTTGGGAAAGTGCCTGCTGAAGATTTGTTTTGAGAATGTTAACGACTGATTCGTTGTACTTTGCCTTGTAGTGCCAGTTCTGGGCTTCATTTGCGACCTGTTTTATTCGCTCGACTAGTTCTTTGTTTTTACGATTGATGGTCTCAATTTCTAGATCTTTCTCGCGTATTTTCTTCCCGACGCCTTTTTCTATGGTGGATAGAAATGAAGTCAGGTGTCTTTGCTTTATGTCTCTGACTCCTTTTATCATATTTTCTTCCTGTTAAAAGAGGAATGTAGGTTAATAGGGTGCGAAAATAGCACAAAAGTTATCTTATGGCAGTTCTGTAAATGGGTATTCTAGTGTTCGTGCTTGGCTCTTTTACGTCAAATGGAGCTCAAGCTTTACCCAAGCCAACAAATCAATGCCCAAGCTCTACATTCTTGACTACTCACTCCGTCCCAAAATGAATGTCTAATTTTCCAAAAATTTATTCCCAAAATGAATGTCTGTTTGTTGGTGAAGTTACTAAATCGTCCATAATCAAACAACAAGTTCTAATTGACACTTACACTTGTGATGCAATATGCTGGGATCATTAAGGGTTGTTATGTACTTATGCTACTAAAAAGATTAAATTTCAACCTTCGTAAATGTCTCTTGAAGTTAAAATGGATGTTCATTTTGGGACGGAGGGGGTATTTTAATTTAGATGGAGCTCGGGCTTTACCCAAGTCAAGGAACCTATGCTCAAACTCCAGTTTGTTACTTCACCGAATGGGTAATCGAAGGACCAAGTTCTTAAGATTTCCTAGAGCCCAAGTTAAAAAGTATTATGCCCCGTATTTGACAAGTCAAATTTTTAGCTTTATTTGATTGTGTGCCTACCTCCATGAAGTTACACTAAAATGATTTCCCGTTAAGAGATGCGACTCATTTTTAGGGAAAGGTAAAAGACGCAAGTGCAACACTTTTTTTGGGGAGTGATATAGTACTATAAGTAGTCTTAAATAGGTTGCAGTTTTCGTGATTCACGAGCTCATTTGATCCAAGCTACCAGATCATCTAACTCTGAATCTACAATTATGGCTAGGTTCACCTCAAACCTATCATTGTAGAATTTGTACCCAAGGCGAGCTTAAACCTACATGTTCTATAAAACAGACATGGAATGATAGAGAGTTCAACATAATATCCTAAAGTCAACACAGGGGAATAGTCAATAGTACCTGAGTCTTAATGTACCGATCAAATTCTTCGTTTTGCCTCTCAAGTTCAGAATTAATGCTGTCCCCAAAAGATAGCATCATTGATTGTGCTCCTGTCATACTTCCACTTGCAGAAGTAATAGAGGAGTTTCGTTCTTCATCATCATATGACAGTTTTAAACCAGTTGACACGGGATTCTGGCTTGGGATGCTTGCTGGTTCGTCCTGATAAATATTGTGATTCAAGGAAATTTGAAGCTTCTGCTGCCTAATGTTAGCTTCTGATTCCCTTCCTCGTTTGTTAGGCCGAAAAACAGGACTGTTATGATCTCTTCCAAAATAGTTCACAGGATCAACATTACATCCAGCTGGTACTGTATGATCAGTGGCAACAAGGAAACATAAAAGATCAATAAAAGCTGAAAATTTGATGATGATCCCAAGACTTTCAAGCTAAGAAAAAAGTGCAGCGAAATAGAACAAGAACAAAATCCTTTTGTACAAAAACATCAGATAAAAATCACAAGAATCTCATCAACCTATTGATCTACTTTGGGAGGCAATTCAAAATATTAATGGACATAGAAAAGCACGGTTTATATGAAATATTGAACCGGCGTTATACAGGAAGTAATAGAGCTGAGAAATCAAGATTCAAGCAAATTGATTGAGTTGCAGCACACAAACAGCATAAAGAGACGTGACTTCCGACAGATATATGTTGGATATGACATCATGAATTTGAAAAACACGAAACGCATTGCTGTCTTTATAATCTCCGCTAAAATGAGCTTAGCCTTATTACCAAATTAAACCATGCTTAAGACAGCCAGCCCCAGTAGTGGCAGCTAACAATTTTCAGGCTTAATACTTCTTGTTTCCTATATCTCTCAAGTCCCCAGTATTACCTATTTTCATCTTCTTCCATTGTTCTTTATACATAAACAAGTTCCATAACGAACCAAAGGTGTTGACACAATGAAGGGAAATATGGTATTTCAGTTCAAAGCCACGACTCCAGAGCATTCAATCTAACAATGCCGCAAAATTACCAAGTCTAAAAAGGGAGAAAAAGTGTCCATGCAGAGATAATCCGTTAATTAGTTTTGGCATGCTACCCATTCACCTGAACAAGCTTGTTCAAACCAACTCATCTGGATCGCCAACGTACCAGAAACTAATGTCAAAATAACTTACACTATCATAGACCAACAACCACTAAAATCAACCAAGTTTTTCGTCTGAATATATGCTCCCTTGGATGAACTAGAAGATTATAAGCCTTTCTTGCGCAAAGTTCATAATGATAAGATTCAAGGAAAAGAAAGAAGTACTGAAACTCAATGATTGACACAAAGGAAAAACCAACCAACTGGGAGGAATTATTTGACATTCATGTTCAATTCATGAAAAGAATCCACTTTCCACTAAGATCACTAGTAGGATCAGTCGACTGGTTTGGATCGCAGATAATTCATAATTTATTCGAGAACAGGGCACAGGAAAAAGGATAGAACAAGTTAATCATTCAAAGGAGTATATTGAATTTCATCATGTTTCAGTTGCGCAAAATGCCCTAACTTGTCAAGCTAATTAAGGAAAACATCTCAAAACAGAATCATGTCATACAAAGACCTACATTTCTTATAGTATCAGAGCATTCTCGCATCATAGCACAATATTTACCACTGTCAAATAAACAACTTTTATTTCTGCATGCAGGCATGAAAAGGCGCACCGTTTGAAAATAACTGCAGATGATTTGATACATCAACAGGATACTGGTAGTGGTTCTCATCAAGGAAAATAGGAACAATTGTGTTGTTGTTGTTGCCTCCCAGCATATTCAAGTAGAAAAAATATTATATTTACAGGATGTTTGCTGGTGAAGATGGCAAAATTGGTTAAGCTAAGACAATCCACCTGCAAAAGAAAAATAGTAGAAGAATTAAACAGTGAGATGCCATAAATTGTTTGCACAATATACATGAACACAAATAATGCAGGCGTAATAAAGTACCGGGAAAGCAATAGTATTCTATACTGCAGAGTTTGAAACGTAACAAAAATGTTATTATTAAATGAAAAGAGACACAATCCTTTAAATAATGTAGAAGATTACACTGTAAATAAATGGTTATGATTCGGGTGGGGGGGACGTTTGTATAGCACTTAATCTCCATCGCTTTTGGATTGCTATATTGTCAAGCCCCGAAAAATAGGCTCCAATTTACAACTTATTTGGGCTTGAACAATATCCACAATGCATCACAACCCTTGAAAATGGTGACTAAATAAAAAATATTTCCTATCATCTACACAATCATAACCAAGAGTCACAAAACTCTTGAACCACACACTAACATGGTCACAACAACTAGAACATCAAGAGTCTTAAGGAACTCGTGTGCCAACATATACAACTCCATAGACTTTACTAGGAGCTAACCAATTTAATATAAACACTAAGCCATACATATGGCTCTAAACAAATTTGTACATAAACATCATTATCCTTTTCATACACCTCATTTTCATCCAACAAGTTTCAACTAAAATATTATCTCCTTTTGAATCTCGTACACAATAAGATTCACACTATATCAACACTTTACCAAATTTTTCTTCGTCATTCACATTTTAGTCATATATGACAAGTATTGAGCATTCAATAATTCATAATTCATAATTCATAATTTCACCATTTCTTTCTACATCTCATTTCAACAACATGTAACTTTATGAGAAACATCAAGTCTTCTCATTCCATATCCCATTCACACAATTTCTTCACATTTCACACATCCACTTCATGAAAACACCAAATGACAATTATTGGGCATTCTCATGCTCAAACACACATACACTTAACACATCACTTGCACCTTGAAACATGTCAATTGACATATTTAATTACATAAAATTCCAAATTTCTCAATCTTGATATTAGGATTAGACTTGAATCTTTGAAATAAGATGATTATGAATTTCAAGAATTCATGATCATCACATATATCTCCCGAGTTGCCTAGACTATTTTCATTATTCACATTACAGATTCTAATACTATGGCACGAAATTACAATACCAAACTCTAAACTTTTTTCTGTCTACTTGGGATGGTGGGTAGCGTATCTTAGTATACACAAGCTTTTTCACAACATAATCTTTGTAATTGTATAGATAAGCTTCTTTACAACATAATCTTTGCCAATTTGTCTGGCGAAGGGGTGCCAAGTGATCATTACAAAAACAGCTAATCATCTCTTTAGCAGTTAGGAGGAAAGAGGTTCAACAGAATAGGTGGCAATGCCATTGACATTCAGTTACTTTCCTTTTTTCCTTGAACTTCTGTATTGCTCTTCACTTTCTTTGTAATGCATGACAAAAAAAAAAAAAAAAATTAAGGCCAACAATAGCCAAAAGACCCATACACCACATACTCCCTCCGTCCCAAAATGATCTTCACACTTTCTCGTTGTTATTACGAAAGAACTTTGAGCAATAACTTTAAGTTGATTTAATTATAGTAATGAAAATCTAAAACTTGTAATTGATACACCATCACAATACTATCAATGACAAGTTCCAGATTTTCATTAGGATAACTAAATCAACCTAAAATTATAGAGAGCACAAATTTATCAATCCACCAAACAAATTCATACTTCAAGAAAGTCGAAAACTGACAATCTGCCAAAAGCAATCAGAAAATATATGATATCATAATCTTATAGAAACACAAAAAGCATGAGTTAATTTATGCACGCGCAGTGACTTAGATTCCATGGATCATAATCAAATCATGGAGAAAAAAAAATATCCTAATCCTAATTGCCATCAAACTGGTAACAACGTAGCAAAATGTTCAAAATTGAATACATTGATAAGATTAACAAATTAAGTCGATTTATTGGACCTCAATACCTATAAAAAAACAGATTAAAATCAGTATTATAATGATTTTCAATAAGCACAAAACCGCAGTTCTTTCAGTCTTCAGAGCAATCAAGCATTTCTAACAACAAAAATGGAAGATCCACCAAAAATACTAGTGACTCAACAAATACAAAACCGGCTACGGGAATGACCATACGATTATCATCAGTTGGCAAATCTATTGGTAGATCATTCACTTGAAACGATAAAGCAGAATCAATATGTACCTGAATATATAATAGAATGATTATGCAGAACAGGTCGATCGGCAATGGATTAACCGGATTGACGATGAGATATAGTAATGGATAGACGTGACTTGAGGTGGCGGCGGCGGTTGGGGTTACCGGAATGGAGAGGTTGTGAAGGTGGATTAGAGAGAGGCGCTGTGTTGAGATTGAGAGATGGTGGGTTGTATTGTATTATGTGATGTATGGGTTTTCTTTTCTTTTTTATGAAAATAAAAACGGAAAAAAATAAATTAATTAATTAAAAACCGTCTGGATGGATTCAAGTGTGGGGTCCACTAACCCACGCAAATTTTCTGGAATCACGCTCCTCGATCCATCAGTATTCAGTAGGTTGTTAGTTAGTCCTCACCTCTTTCTATCTTTATTTTTTTATTTTTCTAATTGGATTCTTTCAAAGTTTTTTTTTTTTTGGATAGATTTGATTTGACATTAATGCCCTTTTATTTTAAATGTGAGGTAATTGATTAATTTTATCAATTGAGATTTGAGAATGAGGAAGTTTCTTGTGAGAGCCTCTCGTGTTTGAGATGAGTTTTAATGAGAGTGAAAAATAGGTTTGCCCCGCCCCGTTAATTGAGGGCAAACCATTTACTTACTTAACGAAACTTGTTAAAATCATACCATGAAATTATGAATATATCCTCCACGTATATATATATAAATATATTTGCGTCTATATTAACAAAGAAGGGCAATTTGGTCATCAGATATACTCAAAGCCGGAGTGGTCGGTCCAAGGCATGAATTGAAATAATAAAAAGCCGAGAAAATGACGCAGACACGGGAGCATCGAAGTTTGTGGGACCCAGTTCAGTCCAACCTCTTTGTTTTTTGGCGGGTAAAAATTGGCGGGTGAGCAAACCGACGTAGCGTGGACCTTTTACCAAGTTTCCTTTCCTATGGCCTATCCGCTAAACGTGATTCATCCTCTAATTATAAAAGTAAAATGCTTATCGCATTAATCTCCTTAATTATGATTCACAATAATCTCTAGTTAATTTACATTGCATAAAAGAATTACGTGGCATGACATTATGAGATTCATAATTCCTTCTCATACAACCTTGAATTATATTCACGTTTTAAACTTCAAAAATTTACATTTTGGTGGTTTCATTTTAAATGTTAAAACTTAAAAAAGTTTTTTTTTTTTTACTTCTTTATTTGTGGACTCCACATTGCATACTCATAACAATTATCCACTGACTATTCTACCTCACTTTCTCTCTCCTACTAAATCGTTACCCTCACAACACATCACTTTCCCCACTTTCTTAATTTCTCTACCCACCATTTTTAATTTTTTTTTAAATGGGACAGAATGAATATATTTTTTCAATATATGGTATTAGTGGGTACGAGTAAGTCAAGTTCTTAAATTTGAAGGTTATTTTAACAATTTTTTAATCGATATGCATAAGGGAATTTGAATTAATTTGAGGCTTTGAATTAACTTAGGTGAATGGTGATCAGTATGCGGTTTTTCAATAGTTCAATGTATGTATGATCAACGATGAAATCATAATTTTGGAAAGAAGGTCAAGTTTGTTTTTGAAATAACTATTACAATTGAAGTATTTAAGGGTGAGTTTGGGATTGCTTAGTTGAGATCATTAAAAAAAAAAAAAAAAAAAGTTTGATTCATCATTGTCACGAGGTTACATTGAATTGAGTTTAAAAAGTCTCAAACAAGAGATGCATTCAAAAATTGAGTTTAATAATAAAATCAAACTTGATTCACCCTGTTCTCACCCACAATTTCTAACGAAATAGTCTTGACATTATTTCACATCTATTTCACCCGCGAACGTTTCTAACATCCTACAACATCCATTATGTAACAAACGGTACCAAAAAAGTGCGGTAGGATAGGGTTTCCACTAATATGACAACACGGTATTATAAATCAAAGCTAATCATGGCCCATTAGCCCTAAAATGAAGTAATTATTAATGTTAAACAAGTGATACTATTAAAACATGCAATAATTAGGAACCAAACACCCAACCATTCCACCTGATTGAATGAATGAAATGAATTGGTGGGAGAGTGACAGAGGGGTTGAGGAATTCCTGGGGAGTGAGGGGGCCACCTAATTGGTGCTTGCACTAAGCAAGTTAAATTAATTACTCCCCCATCCGTTTTAAAATATTTATCGTTTTAAAAGTAAAAAATTGTTTCAAAATATCTGTCGCTTTACTATTGTCAGACATTTTTACTCTTTTGTGTCAATTATATACTTATTAATGATTGTGAATCATCTCTTATACAAACTCACTTGGAAAATTGAATTATTTTAAGGGTAATTGAGTATTTTCAACATGCATTAATTACATTTTTTAATATATGTGAAAAACCTAAAGTGACAGATATTTTGAAACAGATTGAGTATTATTCAAATAAAATTGGCTTGAATTGAAGTTTTCATTTTGAAGAGTTTTAAAACTAAATTAAGAGTTGTGTATATATTAAGGTATGGGGACATGTCTTTTGAACATTATCCCAAATTATTGGATCCAGCTTGCTTATGGTCAAGATTAGTTTCCCCATGGCTCTTCTTTTCTTGTGAATCATAATCCGTTCCCTCTTGGCTCTTTCTTGCTGTCAACTTTTTTTTGTTTGACTTAATGATCATCTAGAGGAGGCATTGATTTAAATTTTGGAGAACTTTAAAATTTAATTGGCATTATTTATAATTAATCGCATTTTAGTTATATGTATATATATATATATACACACATCCAGGGGCGGACCCAGCTCCAAAATCAAGGGGGTTTACAAAATACATTAGACAAAAATTATATACAAATTTCTCTCTTTTTATGTTCTTTTCTTTTGTTTTGGCAAGGGGGGTGGGCTGAAACTCGCAAAGGGGGGTTCACTTAATACTAAAAAAAAAAAAATATTTTTTTTAACTGTCAACATAAAATTAGGGGGGTTCACTTCCACCCCTTGGATCTTCTTGGGTCCGCCCCTGCACACATCGAAGAGACCGATTTAAGAGATAATTAGATGACCGTTTTTTTATAAATATCGATACTCCAGGAAGTAAGGAGAGAGATCAAAATTTAGACTTCACAGATTGTGAGGTTTGATTTTATAACTGAACCACTCTTTCGGAAACTTTAGACTGCATTTATTACAAAATAGATTAATAAAATTTCTTTGCCGCTGATTTATTTGTAGTTGGAGCCGGCTGGAGTCATGGATCCCATGTGTAACACATGCCATTTTCAGACCTAATTGGGGGAGGAGAAGCCATCTTTGAATGGAATAATTAAATTAAATGTATGGGAGAGACAACTTAGCCGGTAATGCACCTTTTAAAGATATATTGACAAGACTTTGTCTATATTTTCTTTAACTTTCATCAATATAATTTTTAAATAATTTTTCTTTGCCATTGTAAATTTTATTATTCTTGTGTAGATGTAGTTATGAACTTACTATGGTGTAGAATTCTGACATGATATTTATTATTTGAGGAAAGAATTTAGTATTGTCACATGCTTAATGGCATATTTTCACCCCAATAGTAGCTACTAGCTAATTTAGCCACAATTGCAAGAATAATTGAGGATATATTATTGGTAAAGCCAACTTTTATTCAATTAATGTTACCCACAAAAATTCATAAATAAAAAATGTGAGTGGAACTTGTATTATTGTTTGCAGCAATGCAACATATCTTGCGCTACCATAATACAGATTCAGTTTCGACGAAAATTCTTTTTGTGTCAACAGTCAACAAGCTGTACCTTAACTCGGTCTAAGATCTTGTCAATATTCGCATGACGTCCCTTTTGGAAATCTCGTTCATAGGTCTCATGGGGAGCCCCGGTGAACGGCGGTCTATCTATTTGTTCCCCTAGGTATGCGCTTAGCTATTAGTCCTATTGGATGTTCTTTAACTTGTCTCCAGACGTTTTGCTCAATTTGTTTTTCTTGAGATAATTGCAAAAAAGAAAATTTGTGCAGGTTTTCATATCGCAATGAAAACCCCATGTCAAGAATTATGTTGAATTTAACCTTTCATCAATTATGTCCTTCAAAAATAAGTTAGAAAAATGCATTTTCTCCCCCTATTTTTTAAATTTCTAATATTCACAAAAGAGTTCATTTTTATTAGTATTTATATTATTTTTCGCTACTACGTAAAGGTTTTGACAGTTATTATAGTTTGGGAGCCCTAAAATACCCTTTTATTAAAAAGCATATGCGAAGTGCATTTTTTTATTTTTCAGTTCATGAATGTAACAGTCGTTAATTTTTTCATCATTTTGTAACAAAAATGCAACTATTCTTTCAAAAAACAAAAAACAAAAAATGCAAATATATATATATATATATATATATATATATATATATATATATATATATATATATATATGTATGTATATATAACTCTTTATCTCTTTTACATTGAGGCTCAATGATTGAGGCAACTTATCATACAAAAACGAAATAACCAATTCAGCAATGATAATAGTTTCATTTGTATGTAAAATTGGAATCTAGTTGTTGTAGCCAAATCACTAGTAGTTGCTGACTAGAGGTTCACCAAAAAAAATAATAACAAACATCTAAGCTAAGAATATTTGCTAATCTTGAAATCTTGTACTACTTGTTGATTTGTTCAGAATTATACAAATCAACCCAACCAAACATGGAATTCAATTTTATTTTATTTTATTTTATTTTCGGTGTGTCCATAATTCTACAAATCAACCCAACCAAACATGGAATTCAATTTGTTTGGTATTATTGCATCCGTCTCAGAGTATATGTCTACCCTCCTATTTGCACGGAGATTAAAAAATTGTGAAAATGATGTAAGTGTTGTGAGTATAAAAAGTAAAGTAGGAGAGAGAATGAGTGAGAGGGAATAGTAAGTTGATTAGTGTTGTGAGTATAAAACTGAAGTAGGAGAGAGAGAATGAGTGGAAGGAATAATTTTTTTTTTTTTGCTATTTTTAGAAGTGGATAAACTAAAAAAGAAAGGTGGACATATCTCTAAGTCAGATATTTGGAATTTAGGACTATTAGTTGGAGGGAAAAATGGGACTTTGCATCCGGCCGCATGCTATAGCGGAGTAGTGAAGTCAAAATGCAGCAGTTCCGAGAATTTCATAAGTGGACACTTTGGTACTCCAATTTTTTAAAAATTAACTTTGAGTGAATTTTGATTAAAATTAATATTATTCAAATGAAACTTAAATTTGTTACAGATACACCATTAAAAATGCTATCAGTAATGATCTAGTAGTTTATTAGATTAAATAGACTAACTTAAATTTTAATCAAATTCAATCAAAACTATCCGAAACTGGGAATAACTACTCAAAAAACATACAAAAAAAAAAAAAAAGGGCAAATTGCCAATTAGTTACATGAGTTTGTCGTCAAGTTTCAATTAGTTACCCAGTTTTAGTTTCGTTCAATTTAGTTATCGAATTTGTCTTTTTGTATCAATTAGGTGTAAAATCCGTTAGCCCATTAGAAAACTAATGAAAATGGATGGAAAATGTAACAAAGTTCTTTCAAAATTGCAATGATCAACGTTTAAATTATTCCATTACACCCCTAAGTTCCTTTGACCAGTCAAATCCAATTAAATAAAAGTCCTAAATACCCAAACTACCCCCACCCCAAACAAAACCCTCCCCTCTCCTCCCTCCCCTCACGCACGAACGAGATATATCGCACACACTCACTCTCTCTAAAAACCGACACACCCACCCACGTTCTCCGACACCGACGCCGACGCCGACGCCGGCGCTCAACATATACTCTGGCGAATATCACCTCTCTCTCCCTCTTTCTCCATCTCTGGTGGATTTTCTCTCTCTTGTCTCCTAAAGTGCAAATCTGGGTTTGTTCCAATTTGATTTTGATTTCGATTTCTGATTTTGATTTCGATTTTGATTTCTAATTTCTTTTTATTTTCGATTTAGATTTTTTTTTTAGGTTTAGATTTTTATTTTGATCTTCGATTTTTGATTTATTTCGATTTAGAAACTACCAATTTGGGTGAAAACAGTACTACGAATCTGATGTGTGTTGGGTTGTGTTGATTGATCTATTTTCGAAGTGTAGTAGTGATTTAGAGTTCGCAATCGATTGTACAGAGAAACTGGGTAAAATCGGGAGTTGCAGTTCTTGTGGCAATCGTCGGTGCGTGCAAAACATCTTGCCGGCGATGTCGACGGTGGAGGTTGCTGGGTTCGTTTTCAATTTGGGTTTGAATTCGAAAATGGGGAAGTGCCTGAATGTTGTTTGTTTCAATTTTCACTTCTGATTTCTGTTGGGTTTTTTAGCTTTGAGCTTGATTGGGTTTCATTTTTTGTTTGGATCCATTGTTTCATAATTTCGGTTCATCAAAATGTTGAATAGCTAGGAATTGGAAAATGAGAAATGAGGTTTAATGGACAAATGGTAGTTGGGGGAGGTTTTTTGGAAGCTTCATGGTGGTGACTGGGATCGAGAGAGATGGTGGCAGTCGTTGGGTTTGGGTTTGGGTTGGTGGTTGTGGTTGTGGTTGCCGGAGCTGGGGATGAATGTTGTAAATGGCGAGAGTGGACTGACCTTTGTTGTTGTTGGTTAGAATGAAGATAGCTCTTAATAGTTTGGGGGTGTAATGGAGTAATTTAAACTTTAGGGTGATGATTGCAATTTTGAAAGAACTTTGTTACATTTTTCATCCATTTTCATTAGTTTTCTAATGAGCTAACAAATTTTACACCTAATTGATACAAAAAGACAAATTCAATAACTAAATTGACCGAAACATAAACTGGGTAACTAATTGAAACTTGAAGACCAACTCAGGTAACTAATTGACAATTTGCCCAAAAAAAAACAAAGGGGAACTGGGAATATCTACATATGATTATTTTCTACTCCCTCTGTCCCGGCCTAAGAGTCTGAGTTTGACTTTACACAGATATTAAGAAAAAATAAATGTTGTGAGTATGAAAAAGTAAGTAAGAGAAAGTAGGAGAGATAAAGTGGGTAGGGAGTTTTTGTTGTGAGAATGATAAGTGGGTCCCATAGTCCATTTTAGGTAATAAAGCAACTAAGAACCTTAGGCTGGGACAGACCAAAAAAGAAAGTAAGAACCTTATGCTGGGACTGGGACGGAGGGAGTATTTTGTAGGGGAAATTTCAAAATAGTGCTGTCAATTATATGTATCAGAAGCAATCAATAATTGGAGTGGATTGCTTCTAGACCAATTAATTAGGATTTTAAATTGATGGAGGCTTCTAAATGAAGATTATTAATACTTGTAATGGACCAAACATTCTAAGTGCTGATCACTAATACTAATAATTGTTGGATATTCTCTTATATGGATTCATACATACTCTTTTCATTCTGAAGAGACTATTTGTTTTTGATATTCCTTTATTAAATTTGAACCAAAAATTTTAATATTCAACTTTCCCCATATAATTACATAAATAAAAACATTGTAGATAATATTTAATCATATTGTATCAAGACCCCATTTAAGATTTTCACAAATATTTTTAAAATTTTCACAAAATTTTCGTTGAAGTTCAATCAAATTGATCAAGATAGTAAAAAAAAAAAAGTGACTACCAATTTGGGGCGAAGTGAGCATAAACTCACCCGTCCTGAAAATATGGTCTCACTTCGATTTTCGTGATTAGTTAATTGAACTTTGATCATAATTTTTTGAAAATCTAATTATCCATACCCAATTTTATAATTTTTATTGATAATATTTCTAACAAAAAACAATAGCAACTTTTAGAGTTACTTACCGAGTTACCGGATTGTTTGATTTTCATAAATTTACAGTCAAAATTTAATTGATTTTTTCATAAATTTGCGATCAAAATCAATTGGGTTCAATCATAAAAGTCACCATAAAGAAGGAGTATGTGTGAAAAACCAAATAGCTAATTATCCAATTTATGACTAGTAAATTAGCACTGTCTTTGGTCCAAAAAGTCATCCATTATTTGGGATTAGAGAATTTGTACCCCAAAATAATCGTTCATTTTAAGGACATCAACTATAAATATGTACCTTAAAAACTATTTTCCATATATAATTGTATACTCCCTCCTTCATAGTTGCATGCATCTTTACTGTTGAGCACAAGCATTAATGAGAGGACAAAAACTTGTATGAGAACATCATGATCCGTCTCATAGTAGAGACGGGTCATTTTTGACCCATGACCTGGATCTATGACCCACAGACCATTTTATATATATATATATATATATATATATATATATATATATATATAATTATTTTTGGTTTTTTTCGGTTTGTGAAAAGTAATAGTTACTATAACTAAATGTAACAAACGTGTTACTTATATGTAACAGTTTGTATACATAAAAATAAAATATTTCTTTTAACCATTCTTGTTTTATAATACTCCCGTCGCAAAACAAATGTTCAATTTCCTTCAAAAACTTATTTCAGATCAAATTAAGTTGTTTTAAAATTCATTTTTGAGACGAAAAGAAGGAGTATTAATTAAAATATGAGCAAACGAAATTAAGTTATGGAAGTATGGAACTACTTTGCACCTACAATTAAGAACTCCTCCCTTACATTTCTTAAAGTATGAAGGAACAAAAAAGAAATGATTTAGTAGTAAAACAAATGTATTTATGATGGTCCATGAAGAATGAACAATGTAGAGGGACCCAAAATAGGCAGTTTTTCCATGAGGAAGAAGATAACTTTTTCAAAGTGGCTAAAACTTTGGCCACGAAATTCCAACCTTAAGTCATCATCAAATCTCAATCTTTTCCAAATTCTTTAACTTATTAATGTTGGGTGTGTTTCCAAATATTATCTCTTTTATTAATGTAACTTTTTCAAGGATGGTAATTTCTTTCTTCATATATCTCTCTCACACACGTACAAACTAGCATTTCCTCAACTTATTAATGTTGGGTGTGTTTGTGTTTGCATATTGTAGGTTCAACATCTTATTGAGAAGTGCTTGCTCCTTCGCATGGACCGCGATCAATGCATCAAAGCACTAGCTGAGCATGCCTGCATTCGCCCAGGTTTCCTCTCTCTCTCTCTCACACACACACACACTCATAAGTAGGGCCGGCAATTTTGACCCGTTACCCACTAACCCACACAACCCAACCCATTTAAGTTAGCGGGTTGAAACGGGTTACCCGTCTCAACCCGTTAAGCTTAACGGACCAACCCGACCCGTTTCAACCCGCAAACATAAACAGGCAGAATTAATAAATTTAAGGCACACCGGCAAAAAAAATAAGCAGGTCGACCCGTTTCAACCCACCAACCCAACCCGTTTCAACCCAACTCATTTGACCCGACAACTTAAACGGGTTGTAGCTGGTCAACCCGTTTCAACCCGTTAACCTGCCACAACCCGACCCAACCTAACCCAACCCGCACAATTGCCAGGCCTACTTATAAGCATAAAGCATGCTAATAGCTAAAGTTTTAAACCCAAGGGGTAATGAGAAAATGCAGAATTAATTTAAGGAACCATTTCAAACCTACATAGCTTGCATAAAAATGCAGCGTACACTTAAACAACAAACAATCTTTATTCCTTTTCGTTTTATCTTGAATTTCAATGTCACAAATAAATTTGTCGCTGGCATATAATGAATCAATGAAATCGGTTGTTTCAAACCAAACAAGAAATAAGTAGGGATGGCAACGGGGCGGGTTTCTCCAAAACCGAACCCGACCCTAACCTCAAACAGAGTGACCCGAACCCGACCCGACCCGAGTGGCATAAAATCTAATTTTCCCATCCCATATTTGATTTTGCCTAATTTATGTTTAAGCTTAATTTGAATGAGTTATACAAATTAGTCTTAACTCATCAAAACCTCACTCACAAACAACTATAAAAATAAATTTAACAACACTTAATTTGACTTAGAAGGTCCTATATGAAAATAAAAATATATCACTTATACACTCGGGTCGGGTCGGGGCGGGGCGGGGCGGGTCAGATTGTAATACCGAACCCGACCCGAACCCGTGCGGGTTTTAAAAACTGTGATCCTAACCCTACTTTTTCGGGGCGATCGCCCTCGGGTTCGGATCGGGTTCGGGCGAATTGCCATCCCTAGAAATAAGTGTTTAGTGTTCTCAAGAATATCAACTCATCGGTCCTAGCTACCTAAAAATTCTCAAGCCAAGTTGGTCATATTATATTTCACAGCCTCATTGTTTTGACTTTTTTTAATTACTCTCTCTGTCTATTATATATTTAGCAGTTGACTTATCGAATATTTAATATATATATACTAGTACTTGTACCCGTGCCGGTGGCACGGGATAGTACTGACACGGGTGTAGTACAACAGGGGCGATTGCGGTGTGAAATATGTCTAAGCACAAATATAACTGATTGGTTAAATTATCTTATAATTCCCGAGGAGGGGAAGAACAATCCAGAGTAAATGAAATGAAGGAACCACAATTGGAGCTCCAAACTCTAATTCAACATCAAGATATCAATATGATAAATACATTTAGAAAAAAAAAAAAAAAAAAAAGGGTTAAAAGATACATCACTCCACCAGTAGAAGCAGAAGTAGTGACTGCAGAACAATAATTTTCTTCACAATCTCCTTGCCTTAATTATTTTAGAACAGCATGTGCTATTTCAAGAATCTTTCTCTTCTCATCTTCTCTGGTTCAAGCAAATTGCCTCTTGCTACTTTCAGATTTACTCATATATGTTAATGAATTTGTTAGACGGGGCAACAATCAATCTGAAAGAGCATAAACAATTCCATAAGGGGTACTCCCCGCATAAATTGAATTCTATTTCAAAAGCTCTACAATTCCCATAACTAACAATACTCGAACCAAAATTTGTACCAGAAAAATACGAAGGTTCAATCACAAAATAATTGTCCGTTACAATTGATAAAATAGTTGTCCGTTACAATTGATGTTTCATCTTTAAAAACAGAAGCCAATAATTGGGAAGAACTATCCTTCTTCACAATTGATTTTTTCGCCTTTACCCCCATCGCAATTACTATCAAAACACAAATTAGAAGCCAAACGAAAAAACTAAAAAGTTTAATATCCAAATATCTATACCAAACAAAACAAAGAGAGACATTCCAAGCATGAACTGTCGAATTCGATTAAAAAAAGGAGTGTCAGTAAATAAATAAATTGAATATCTATGATTAAATTAGAAAATCAATGTCAAAAATAAAAACTGAAAACTTAAACTGCTATAAACAAATGACATTATGAATCTATACCAGAAAAAAGAAAAACATAAATGGCAAAATATTGCTTTACCATAACACTGTCTCAGGAAGTTTACTTTGTGTAGTTCCCTCAAAACCTTTGTTAGATTCCCTCATATATGTACGGACATACAATAGAAAGACTCTCTCTTTTTCTTTTTGGTCAATTTTTATAAGAAAATTTGTGTTCATCCAGAATACGACCTATAACTCCAAATGTCAAGCATGCACGAAATACATACAGATAACCATGTTCATCAAACAATGGCCAGTACCTGCACACCCCCATCCATCCCCTAAGGGCACCTGCTACCCTAGCTTCAATCCTTATCGTCGTAGGCAAAGATACATAAATATTAAATTTCCAATTGCAAACAAATACCTGAGATTGAGACTCCAGAAATTAGGTTTGATATGCAAACAGCAACGTGACACCACATCAATTATGTCACCCTTTCTCGTACTCATCGCCCCTGCATAGATTCATCCCCACTACTTTTGCCACCGTCTCACTCACCACTGAACACCCCCCCCCCCCCGGGCCAAACCAAAACCATTTTCATATATAAATAAACCAATTTGTCAGAAAGATAAAAAGATGAATAAATAAACCAAACATCATCAAACAGAGTGTATAATTGTTTCTTGCTATTTAAAAAAAAAACCCACGAAATCAATTGTGTCTATGCATGAAACTTAGTTTTCTTACATATACTCCCCCTACTTCCCCACACACATCAAAAACCCTTATTACTTTCCAAAAATAGAGGAAATGTGAAACCATCTCAGGCGTAGAGCTCTACAGCAGATCAAGAATAAAAGGATGTACAACAATGTTAACACATAATGCAAAATGAACATAAAGAGACAAAATTTACATACAATAATAAACTTAAAGCAAAGTAATACACAATTTCAAACTAACCTAAAACCCTGAAATTAACCAAAATGCAAAAGGGAAATGGGGAATTAGAAAAAACCTAGGATTTATAAACCACAAACAGTTCTAATCATAATTCACCGAGCTTTTGTCGACTTAGTTCATACTCAGAACCAAACTATGATGTTGTTGATGGGGAGCGATAAGAGTGACAATAATTGGCATAAATTGATCCATAGATACAGATAGAGAGCCAGAGACAAAAATTGAACCAACAAATACCTACTTTTTCTATTCCCAACTTTTTTATGAAATTGGATAATGTTCACTAAAGACAATACCTATTATTTAAGAACTTGAGCAAAGGCCAACCCGAGTTTGACCTTCAAATGCAGGGGAAATCATGATCAACTCACCGATTCACTGAGCAGTGGAGTCAATTCCGAATGGGAAGCTTGAGACTTTGCGACAACCCATAACCTTCAGTCCTGCCGTAGATACTGCGCAATAGCTGTTATCCTCGATGTCATCCATTGTTCGGACGGTACGAATGTCGATAGTTTCCTCCCTTCGATTCCACAGTCGTTCCGTTGCATAAAATGAGAAGAGGCGTGAAACCAAAAGAGGAAGAAACGGAAACCGTCAACTAATAGCCGTAGGATGGTTTCTTCAGATATGATCTGAACGGATGAAACAAAAGATGAAAAATCAGGAAAAACCATACACCGTTGGATCATGGCAGTTGAGGGACAATCTTGGCCGTTCTTTATGTATTTTTGGTGAGCAGTTAAATCCAATGTGTTTTATAATATAGACTAGTACTTGTACCCGTGCCGGTGGCACGGGATAGTACTGACACGGGTGCAGTACAACAGGGGCGATTGCGGTGTGAAATATGTCTAAGCACAAATATAACTGATTGGTTAAATTATCTTATAATTCCTGAGGAGGGGAAGAACAATCCAGAGTAAATGAAATGAAGGAACCACAATTGGAGCTCCAAACTCTAATTCAACAGCAAGATATCAATATGATAAATACATTTAGAAAAAAAAAAAAAAAAAAAAAGGTTAAAAGATACATCACTCCACCAGAAGAAGCAGAAGTAGTGACTGCAGAACAATAATTTTCTTCACAATCTCCTTGCCTTAATTATTTTAGAACAACATGTGCTATTTCAAGAATCTTCCTCTTCTCATCTTCTCTGGTTCAAGCAAATTGCCTCTTGCTACTTTCAGATTTACTCATATATGTTAATGAATTTGTTAGACGGGGCAACAATCAATCTGAAAGAGAATAAACAATTCCATAAGGGGTACTCCCCGCATAAATTGAATTCTATTTCAAAAGCTCTACAATTCCCATAACTAACAACACTCGAACCAAAATTTGTACCAGAAAAATACGAAGGTTCAATCACAAAATAATTGTCCGTTACAATTGATAAAATAGTTGTTCGTTACAATTGATGTTTCATCTTTAAAAACAGAAGCCAATAATTGGGAAGAACTATCCTTCTTCACAATTGATTTTTTCGCCTTTACCCCCATCGCAATTGCTATCAAAACACAAATTTAGAAGCCAAACGAAAAAAACTAAAAAGTTTAATATCCAAATATCTATACCAAACAAAACAAAACAAAAAGAGACATTCCAAGCATGAACTGTCGAATTCGATTAAAAAAAGGAGTGTCAGTAAATAAATAAATTGAATATCTATGATTAAATTAGAAAAGCAATGTCAAAAATAAAAACTGAAAACTTAAACTGCTATAAACAAATGACATTATGAATCTATACCAGAAAAAAGAAAAACATAAATGGCAAAATATTGCTATAGCATAACACTGTCTCAGGAAGTTTACTTTGTGTAGTTCCCTCAAAACCTTTGTTAGATTCCCTCATATATGTACGGACATACAAATAGAAAGACTCTCTCTTTTTTCTTTTTGGTCAATTTTTATAAGAAAATTTGTGTTCATCCAGAATACGACCTATAACTCCAAATGTCAAGCATGCACGAAATACATACAGATAACCATGTTCATCAAACAATGGCCAGTACCTGCACACCCCCATCCATCCCCTAAGGGCACCTGCTACCCTAGCTTCAATCCTTATCGTCGTAGGCAAAGATACATAAATATTAAATTTCCAATTGCAAACAAATACCTGAGATTGAGAGTCCAGAAATTAGGTTTGATATGCAAACAGCAACGTGACACCACATCAATTATGTCACCCTTTCTCGTACTCATCGCCCCTGCATAGATTCATCCCCACTACTTTTGCCACCGTCTCACTCACCACTTAACCCCCCCCCCCCGGCCAAACCAAAACCATTTTCATATATAAATAAACCAATTTGTCCTGCATTGTCAGAAAGATAAAAAGATGAATAAATAAACCAAACATCATCAAACAGAGTGTATAATCGTTTCTTGCTATTTAAAAAAAAACCCCCGAAATCAATTGTGTCTATGCATGAAACTTAGTTTTCTTACATATACTCCCCCTACTTCCCCACACACATACACACCGGAAGAAAAAAAAACATACATGAGTACACTCCCCATATTTGTAGCTCCATCAAAAACCCTTATTTCTTTCCAAAAATAGAGGAAATGTGAAACCATCTCAGGCTTAGAGCTCTGCAGCAGATCAAGAATAAAAGGATGTACAACAATGTTAACACATAATGCAAAATGAACATAAAGAGACAAAATTTACATACAATAATAAACTTAAAGCAAAGTAATACACAATTTCAAACTAACCTAAAACCTGAAATTAACCAAAATGCAAAAGGGAAATGGGGAATTAGAAAAAACCTAGGATTTATAAACCACAAACAGTTCTAATCATAATTCATCGAGCTTTTGTCGACTTAGTTCATACTCAGAACCAAACTATGATGTTGTTGATGGGGAGCGATAAGAGTGACAACAATTGGCATAAATTGATCCATAGATACAGATAGAGAGCCAGAGACAAAAATTGAACCAACAAATACCTACTTTTTCTATGTCCCAACTTTTTTATGAAATTGGATAATGTTCACTGAAGACAATACCTATTATTGAAGAACTTGAGCGAAGGCCAACCCGAGTTTGACCTTCAAATGCAGGGGAAATCATGATCGACTCACCGATTCACTGAGCAGTGGAGTCAATTCCGAATGGGAAGCTTGAGACTTTGCGACAACCCATAACCTTCAGTCCTGCCGTAGATACTGCGCAATAGCTGTTATCCTCGATGTCATCCATTGTTCGGACGGTACGAATGTCGATAGTTTCCTCCCTTCGATTCCACAGTCGTTCCGTTGCATAAAATGAGAAGAGGCGTGAAACCAAAAGAGGAACAAACGGAAACCGTCAACTAATAGCCGTAGGATGGTTTCTTCATATATGATCTGAACGGATGAAACAAAAGATGAAAAATCAGGAAAAACCATACACCGTTGGATCATGGCAGTTGAGGGACAATCTTGGCCGTTCTTTATGTATTTTTGTTGAGCAGTTAAATCCAATGTGTTTTATAATATAGATATACTTTACTAGTTTGTAGATTGTTTGTACTATAGTTAAATCGCATTAAATATATGTTCTATTTTGAAACATTTTACAGTGTGGAGGGAACTTCTGAAGGAGAATAGAGGCTTCTTTCAAACATATTTCCATTCCATTTCTCCAAATATGACTTTTTGCGGCACTTTAAAAAGTGTCGAAAATGAGGAAAAAGTGCCGGAAAAGCTATTTCCGGCACTTTAAAAGTGCCGCAAAATTACCATCATTTTTTAAAGTGCCGCAAATTTCCGGCACTTTTCAAAAGTGCTGGAATTTTTAAAAAATTATTAAACTTACCAAGATTCAAACACTAGACCTACCGCATATGAAGCAAGCTTTCTACCACTACACTCAATCATTGTTTGATTCTAATTTACACATACAGTTATTTATCATAACACCTAAGCTTATATTAATGCGTTTTTATGGTTGTAGTACATATAAATCTATTACAACAACAACAACAAAAACAAAGTCTTACTCGCAAAATAATTTAGGGTCGGCTAACATGAATCCTCATATGTCATCGTGATAAAAGGAAGAGAGAGAGAGAAAGAGAAAGAGAAAGAGAGAGAGAGCGAGCGATCGAGAGAGAGAGAGCGAGCGATCGAGAGAGAGAGAGAGAGGAAAAAGATGGAGAAAATAAAATAAAATAAAATAAATAAATAAATAAATAATAATAAAAAGTACGATCAACCCCCATCATTCACATGAATTTTCGCCCTCCACTCCGGCCTCTTCAACACCACATCTTCATCCACTCCGAGTAAACTCATATCATTTTCAATCACCTTAATCCAAGTTTGCTTGGGTCTTCCCATACCCCTCGCCATTTTATCACTTCTCTACTCTTCAGGCCTCCTAACCGGTGCATCACTCGGTCTCCGTCTCACATGCCCAAACCACCTTAGACGATGCTCCCTCATTTTATCCTCAATGGGCGCAACTCCTACTTTACCCCTGATCACCTCATTTCTCAATCGATCTTTTCTTGTATGCCCACACATCCATCGTAGCATACGCATCTCCGCTACATTCATCTTATGAATATGACACTGTTTCACGGCCCAACATTCAGTGCCATAAAGCAGTGCAGGCCAAATTGCCGTACGATAGAATTTTCCCTTTAATCTATTTGACATGCTACGATCACAAAGAAACCTTGTGGCACTCTTCTGAAAGACAAGACGTAAACCGCAAGGGACTCAACAGTCATTTAGCCATGGAAGATCTCGGAGGATAAGTGATAAAAAGCATTGTTATACTTGTATATTTATCCCTTGTATATAGCCTTGTAATTATGGTAGTGTGATTAGCATATGTAAATAGGATAGTGATTATCTTTCCCTAGAATAGTGGCTTGTACTCTTCTATTTAATGTAAAATACATCACAAGGAAATCTCACGTTGAGATATTCCCAGTTCATCCGTATCTCTCTCCTTTCTGAGTCTTCTTCCTCTTTTCTTTCTTGGTTTATGTTTTGCTGTGTAGGTGGTTGTTCTTACATGGTATCAAGAGCTCTTTAATAGCCATGGGTAATGATGATAATTCTAAAAACCAGGCTAATACCGATCTAGGGCAAAACAACTCTTCAAACAAACATGGTCTTCCCATCCTCTTCAATGTACAATCGTACATGGGTCATTGTCGTCTGTCTAATGAGAACTACCAAAACTGGAGTTCTCTCTTCTTGTCCATGCTTGAAATACATTATCTTACTCACGTCGTCACCGAAAAACACCCACCTCCCCAATATCTTCCCTCGGGCAGTACCACTATTAATCCGGACCATGAAAAATTTACTCACACTTCTCGCTTCGTTCTTGGTTGGATCAAAGCAACCGTCACCTCTGAAGTTCAATCCCATGTCAATAATTGTACCACTGCACCCGAGGCGTGGGATCTCTTAGCTAAAGAGTTTGGGGTAGCCTCTTAAATTCACATCCAAAAACTCCAGGATGAACTCCATGATCTTTCTCTTTCTCCAGGCATGTCTATTCAGGATTATATCCTTCGTGCCAAGACCATTTCGTATTCCCTTACCCGAGCCGGTGAGGCAGTCTCTACCCACACCCTTCGTAGTCGTATCCTTGGTGGCCTAGGACACACCTACAAATAATTCATTACTACCCAGAACTCCAAAGGTGACACTTCCATTGATGATCTAAAAGATCTCCTTCTTCAAGAGGAAGCACTTCAAAAACGATTTTCCAACCAAACACATTCCAATCTTAGTGCCTTAGTGGCCACCAAACAACCCGACTCTTCCAAAGCTGGACCCTCTCTCTCATCCGACCAATCTTTTGCCACCATGGGGGGGGGGGGTCTCGGCCTCTTGGAAATAATAATCCTGGGAACTTCTTCTTTATTCCAAACTCAAACCGTGGTAATGGTCGTCGAAATCAGGGGCGGAATCGGAATAAAAATACTAGTCGAGGTCTCCTTCCCTTACCCCCTAATTTTCAGCCCCTACGCCAAACTCACCCACAGAATACTATCCCTACACACCACCCAATCCTTTTGTGAGCCCGACCCGAACACGGTCAAATGTCAGATCTGCAAGAAACTGGGACATGATGCCACTACCTGCTTCCAACGAGGAAACTTTGCATACTCTGCACAATATTACCCTCAGAACATGATGCACAACAACAATGGTGGACCATCATCACCCATGGCACCCGTCTCATTTGTTCTTGATTCCGGAGCAACTGATCACATCACATCCAATCAGGATGTCCTGCAACAGTTTTCACCGTACCCGGGTAATGATTCAATTTTAGTAGCTAATGGTGCCTCTATTCCTATTGCTCATATTGGGTCTACGCAGTTCTCTTCTAATAATCATAAGTTTATCATGCGTACGGTCTTACATGTTCCTAAAATTAGCCGATCATTACTTTCTATCCGCAAATTTTGCCTAGATAATGATTGTTTCTTTGAACTAACGGGTTTTGGGTTTTGTGTGAAGGACAATCATACCAAACGGACAATTCTTTCTGGCAGTAATTCTGGCGACCTCTACACTTTGTCTTTCGTACCTAGTTCTCGCATCAATTCTTTGGCTTTAATTGGGGAACGAGCATCTTCCGCTGTCTGGCATGCCCGTTTAGGGCACCCGTCTTCTAGAGTCTTAGATTGCTTAGTTAATAGATATCGGATTCCTGTTAGTGGTTCCGTTAAAATAAAGGAGATGTGTCATGTTTGTCCTCTCGGAAAGTCATGTAATCTCCCCTTTCAATTTCGAAATTTTCATTCTATGCAACCCCTTGCTTTATTGCATTTGGATGTTTGGGGGCCTTCCCCGATACCGTCTGTTTCTGGCTATAAATTTTATTTATCCATCGTTGACGATTTTTCCCGTTATGTGTGGTTATTTCCCCTTTATCATAAATCTGATGTGTTTACAGTTTTCTCTGAGTTCAAAATACTTATTGAAAATCAACTGTCTCGCACAATTTCTGCCATCCACACCATTAAAACCATACAAACAGACGGAGGGGGGGGGGATTTATTAATCGTCAGTTTGCTTCCTTCTTGATTAAAAACGGGATTAGTCATCGTACATCTTGTCCATATACTCCTCAACAAAATGGTATTGTGGAACGTAAACACATGCATATAGTGGATATGGGTATGTGTCTCCTTGTTCAATCTTCTGTTCCTCATAAATTCTGGCTTGAGGCATTTACTACTGCTGTTTTCCTTATAAACAGATTACCCATGAGACAACTGCACTATGTATCCCCATATGAAAAATTATGGCGTCGGGCTCCGGATTTTAAGTTTCTTAAAACTTTTGGCTGCACATGTTTCCCTCATCTTGTTCCTTATAACCGGCATAAGTTAATGTTGAAATCCACCCCGTGTGTTTTTTTGGGATATGACTCTATGCGCAAAGGGTACCGATGTTTTGATCCCATTTCCGGGAGGGTTTATATTTCACGTCATGTTCTGTTTAATGAGGCTCACTTTTATTATCCTTCCAAGAATTTTGTGACAGCTTCTATTCAGGAACAGCCAATGCCGGTCTCTACTGCTTCTGACTCATTCGTGTCTAGGCCCGTGCCTCCGACAACGCCTCTCAGCCCAGGTACACCATCTGCTCCGCCTGCCCATCTTTCAGCAGAGCAGCCATCCACTCCAAACCCAGCACCTGCTGCAACTCCGCCTAGCAGCCCCTTGCATCGGCCCAACAACAACTTGACCTACCAGGATTCTTCTCCAATCGAGCAGCCCATGTTTGAGCGGGCCGAACCAGACTCACCAGCCCAGTCTAGTCCAGCCAGTGCAGACTCCTCTCCGTCCCAACCCACCAGTGTTGGCCCAGTACCTCCTCCTTCAACCCAGAGTACTATCTCAGTTGGGCATCATCCCATGATCACAAGGGCCAAGTCCGATATATTTAAGCCAAAAATCACAGCTGATTTTGTTACTACTGGAAGTTCCAAACATCCGATTGCACTATCTGCGATCACATCGGAGTCTCCTTACTTTGAACCTCGGACATTTAAACAGGCTGCTCCGATACTCCATTGGCAACATGCAATGCAAGACGAACCCATGGCTCTTCAGAAAAATGGTACATGGTCTCTTGTTCCACCTCCCTTGCATCACAACGTTGTTGGTAGCAAATGGATTTACAAGGTTAAACGTCGGGCAGATGGGTCACTTGAGCGGTACAAGGCTCGTTTAGTTGCACAAGGATATACTCAACAAGAAGGCGTTGATTATGGAGAGACATTTAGTCCGGTAATTAAACCAGCAACTATTCGAACAGTTCTCTCGGTGGCACATTCTAGACATTGGGCCATTGAACAACTTGATGTTCGAAATGCCTTTTTAAATGGGATCCTTTCTGAGGAAGTCTACATGAAGCAACCGTCGGGGTTTACTGATCCACTCCATCCGGACTACGTATGCCGTCTTCATCGTGCTCTCTACGGCCTTAAGCAATCACCCCGTGCTTGGTTTCATAGACTCCATGACTTTCTTCTGACATTGGGCTTCTTTAATAGCCAAGCTGATTCTTCTCTATTTATCCGCCACCTGCATGGTTCCATGGTGTTCATCCTTGTCTACGTCGACGACATTATCGTTACCGGGTCCGATACGGTGGTGGTAAATCAAGTCATTGATTCTATTTGTGCCACTTTTGAAAGTAGGCAATTGGGTCCTCTTACTTTTTTTCTGGGCATCGAGGTAACCAGAACTGACACTTATCTGCACTTAAATCAATCCCGGTACGCTACGGATCTTCTTCATAAATTCCACATGCAGTTGAGTAAACCGGCACCAACCCCTCTTGCTCCCAGCTCTCACCTTTCGGCCACCGATGGGGATCCACTTCCCGAGGCCACTACATATCGTAGTATGGTTGGAGCTCTTCAGTATCTTACGCTCACTCGCCCAGACTTGTCCTTTTCCGTGAATCAGGTTTGCCAATACATGCACTCACCTCGTACGACACATCTTCAAGCTGTCAAACGAATTCTCAGGTTTCTAAAAGGGACAATATCTCTGGGTCTTTCCTTCCGCAGTTCGCCTGACACATCCATTGTTGCCTTCTGTGACGCGGATTGGGCCGGGTCTCCTGATGACCGTCGATCCACTACCGGTGCGTGTGTGTTTGTTGGACCAAACTTGGTTGCATGGACTGCAAAGAAACAACACACGGTATCACGATCCAGCAGTGAAGAGGAGTACCGGGCATTGGCTTCCACTGCGTCTGAGATACGTTGGTTTTCTTATTTGTTTCGGGAACTCGGTATACCACTTTCTCCTCCTCTTCTTCTATGTGATAACATTCCAGCCTTGCATATGTCCAAAAACCCGGTGTTTCATGCTCGTACTCGACATATCGAAATTGATCTTCATTTTGTCCGAGAACTCCACCACCGTGGGTTTCTTCGACTGCATCATATTTCGTCTTCTGATCAAATCGCGGACATCTTTACTAAGAGTCTAGCCGCACCACGTTTTCAACTACTCTCCGGCAAGCTGCATCTTCACTCCGCTACGCTTGGCTTGAGGGAGGGTGAAAGACAAGATGTAAACCGCAAGGGACTCAACAGTCATTTAGCCATGGAAGATCTCGGAGGATAAGTGATAAAAAGCATTGTTATACTTGTATATTTATCCCTTGTATATAGCCTTGTAATTATGGTAGTGTGATTAGCATATGTAAATAGGATAGTGATTATCTTTCCCTAGAATAGTGGCTTGTACTCTTCTATTTAATGTAAAATACATCACAAGGAAATCTCACGTTGAGATATTCCCAGTTCATCCGTCTCTCTCTCCTTTCTGAGTCTTCTTCCTCTTTTCTTTCTTGGTTTATGTTTTGCTGTGTAGGTGGTTGTTCTTACATCTTCCACTTCAACCAACCTGCTTTAATCCTATGAGCCACATCTCCATCCAATTCTCCATCTTTTTGGATAATAGATCCAAGATAGCGAAAGAACTCAGAAGCTTGGACAATCTTTCCATCGAATGTGATCACTCCTGCCTCTCTGCTTCCAACTTTGCTAAATTTACACTCCATATATTCAGTTTTGCTTCTGCTTAACCTAAAACCTCGAGATTCCAAAGTGTGTCTCCACAAATCCAATTTACTTTCAACACCTTCTTTTGTCTCATCAATCAGCACAATATCATCTGCGAACAACATACACCATGGAATATCATCTTGGATTGACCTCGTCACTTCGTCCATTATCAGGGCAAAGAGAAAGGGACTAAGTGCAGAGCCTTGATGCACTCCAATCGTGATAGGGAACTCTTCTGTCTTCCCAACGCTTGTCCGTACACTAGTACTAACTCCATTATACATGTCCTTGATAATATCAATATATTTTTTTGAAACGCCTTTCTTTACTAAAGCCCACCAAAGTACCCCTCTTGGCACTTTATCATACGGCTTCTCCAAATCAATGAAATCATGTGCAAATCTTTCTTTTTATCTCGATATTTCTCCATGATTTGTCTCATAAGATAGATTGCGTCCATATAAATCTATTATAATTAAAAAAAAAAAAAGTGAAATGAAAAATATGATTAGATTTCAAAATTAAATATAGATATCCAAAAGAAACATATTGTTATTAGCGGCACATTATAAAAAAGTGCCGGAAATTAGCGGCACTTAGAAAAAGTTTCGGAAATTTAGAGGCACTTTTTAATTAATAAGTGTCACAAATTTCCGGCACGCTTTATAAGTGCCGCTAATTTCCGGCACTCTTTATAGGTGCCGCTAATTTCCGGCACATCTTCCGGCACTTTTTCATAGTGCCGCTAATTTGCGGCACTTTGTGAAAAAGTGCTAAAAATTAGCGGCACTTTGTGAAAAAGTGCCGGAAATTTAGCGGCACTTTATTAAAATTGCCGGAAATTTGCGGCACTTCATAAAAAGTTCCGAAAATTTGCGGCATTCTTTTAAAAAGTCCCATAATTTTAAGGCACTTTTATAATTACCGGTAAATAAGTGCCGGCAAGTCGTTTTTGTTGTAGTGTCAAGACCATTTATAAGTAATTAATTTCCTCTCTACTCTTCAAATATTTGGCTGCATGCTTATTGCTTTTTTTTCTTCTTTATCCATTTGAAAAATTAATCCTCTTATATAATTATTCTCATTTTCTTTTGTGTATATATATACTCAGGTGGATATATCCGAAAAACACCAAGGTTTGGCAGAAGGAATCAGTGGAAGTGAATAACTAGCTAGGATCTTTAGACCCCGTTTCAGAAAAATAATACTCCCTCCGTCCCAAAAAGATGGTCCACTTTTAACTTTTGATGGTCAATACAAGTGAATTTTGACTAAATATAAATGTCAATCCAACCATCCTTGTTAATTTCTAAAACTTGTGATTGATTAATCATAAGTGATTTATCAATGACAAATTTTAAAATTTTATTGGGATGATTAGATTGATAATAATTTTTAGTCAAAGTTCACATGTGTTGACCGTCAAAAATCCAAAGTGGACTATCTTTCTTGGACATAGGGAGTATAAAGGGATTTCGTCCAACGTATACCAGATATTGATGCATAATATTAGACTCCTAGAACATACTAGCTCCGTCATAAAATGAATGTTAATTAAGGTATACTAGATGCAAGGGAAATATTGGTTGAAACTCATGTACTATGTCTATATGTATAATTAAGGTATACTAGAAGCCATGTATATACATATTTATAGGTGTATGATTGTATCCATCAGAAGGCTATATTTTTTTCTCCCTAGATATTCTTACCAAGATGTACATATTCATAAGCATATAAAGCTAAGGGGCTATGGTCATATGAATTTCTTAAACATTATATTGACTCTCTCTCTCTCTCTCTCTCTCTTTCTCTCTCTCTCTCTCTCTCTCTCGCTCTGTGTGTGTGTGCGGCAACTTTAGTCGAACATGAAGAGGAAACCATATATGATAGGTAAGATTTTGGTACAACTAATGTTTCTTACATGGCATTCATGTAATAAGATTACCATTTTACTTAAAGCCAATACAAGAAAACAAATAAAAACCCTTAATTAATATGTCTCAAACACAACTTCACTTGCTCTTAAACCTAAAGATCCAATGAAATGATCTATTTCTTGGTCACATTTGACTCTAAAATGAAAAGGGTTACCTCTAAACTAAGTACATCAATCATTTGTCAGCCCTTAAATTCATTACAGCTACCCTCGACAGCGATACCTCTATAAAGATCAAACTCGCCTCGAGAACTTCATTCCATTCCATTTCAATCCTTCAAGAGCATCTTCTACTACTTCAAGATAATTAGTTTGACGATATCGAAACCCTAACCATACCTACAATGGAAATAGCCTTATTTTTTTAGGTAAATTACGCATTAAATATCCCTTCATTCAAAGGGTGACCTTGCCCAAACTGAATGCCTTGAAGCCTTTCTTTCATGGAAACTATTGCCTTCTGCATGAGCCTGCAAGTTTTTTGCAACAGAAAGTTATGGATACCATTTCAGTGTCTTAATTTACTCTAAATGAAATAAAAGTTAAAAAGAGGTTTGATTGTAATTTCATTTACTCATTTTTAGTTGTGCCATAAATTTGACCTCTAGTAGTTGAACCCCAAGATAATGACAAGTTTCAGAATCCAATAATCGTAATCAATACTCGGAAAATAACAGTCTCGCGAGTACCAAAATAGAGAAAGTGAAATGCATGCACACTAGAGACGCGTGAGAAATGAGATATCATATTATTTTTAGAATTATCTGGTGTTCTGAAAAATAAATGTTAAGCAACCAACTGCATTCCATTGTGAGGATTCAATGTTTTAAGGGATTTTAGGGAAACAATTAACCATTTCCAGGCCAGAACTAATACGGGCGTGTAACAAAATCTCTTTTAATTAAAATAGATATTTTCCTATTAATATTCAAGTTTACCTATGGAAGCAGTTGGATATGACCTCAATAATACTTAATGGACACAAAAAATATTCACAAGTGTATTAAAATCTTCCCACACATTGCATTTTTCACATGTGAAAATTTGATATTGGAAAACAATTCTTCTGCAGCTATAGTTCAGAGTGTTAATTTACCGCGATTTTATGTTAATTAACTAGTGAGCAAAGTTGGAAAATATCATTCAAATGGTAAGAAATGCGCCATTCAAAATGTAAATAAGATGACTGATGATTGTGAAAGCATTACCTCTTGATTAACATCTGAGCATCTAGGAAATTTCCTCTCTCCTTGGCTGCAGCTCTCTCCTTCTTCTACAGTGTGTTGACTTGGTGGGAAATGGGCCCACTGCAAAGATTTATAATCAAACATGTCAACCAGTCTGTTCATGAGATTCACCTTAAAATAGTAAAACAGCATTCTACAAGTAAAATGGAAGCCTCCTTAGAAACTAAATGTTAAAATTGTTCACTAATTCGACGTCATAAGACGTATATTGAGGACAGTCATTTTGAGACGGAGGGTGTAACACACAAAAGAGAATATATGAATCTTGAATGAACTTACATTTTTTGCAGCTGTACTGAAAGCTTGCTTGTGTGCCATGTTGGGATACAAAGTCTTGAGCCTTCTGATTTCATCTCTGAAATATATTTTCGTTGCACATAAGCATCACTGATTACTCAGAAATATATATATATATATATATATTGTCTCAAGATAAATGTAATTGAAAGTTGGAAGTACTTACTTGATGAAGCGATTATACGCAGATGGAGCTCGTTGTCTCTTCTCCGGTGCTGAAAATATAAACTCCAACTAATTAAAAACATTTAAAAATAAAAGATAAAATATGGAATAAGAAAACGGATGAGTAAGCATACGTTTGTTCACAATATGATTAATGTAGACAAGATCATCATCTTCGTCATCGGATGAAATTATTGGGGACGGACTGCGGATTATGTCCATGGTGGCTTTTGGAACATCCACTTGTTCAGGAGCAATGTTGTCCATCTTTGGTTGTGAGCACTATATTTAAGATAAGATCTCAATATTCGTGTAAATGTAGTAATTAGAAAATAAAATAAAACGTCGGGAAATTTTTTTAAAAAAAATTACCTCGTCTTGGTTGAGTGAAGCAAGAAGATGAAGAGGGAGCAAAGAGGTTCTCATCATGTTGACTGAAAGGATGCTTGTGCAATGGCCACATCTAACTGTAACAACCATGGACAAGCTGCTACATGGGACACTTACCTGCATAATAATTAAGTCAATGTAGGTTAAAAGAAAAGGTCAACGTGAAATGAATACTTCGTATTACATAGGTTGACTTCTATGTTTATAGTACTAAATATACCAGTAAGATGGTGGTGCAGTAGCCACATTGAACATAACAAATTTGTTCTTCGAGGTCGAAGAGATGATTCATCGCTGACATCTTCCTTCAATCACCACCGTGTGTGTTTGCGCGTGCGAGTGTGTGCGAGAGAGAGATAGATAGAGAGAGAGAGAGAGAGAGAGAGAGAGAGAGAGGGGAAATGAAAGAAGGCTATTGTATGAAGGTAATTCTTTTGAATGAAGACAATATACATATACACATATATATGGTCACATAGAGGGTGATAATGAGCAAAACCTAACTATCAAAATTAATATATATTGCACACAAATTCAATTTTTATCAGCCTTAACTTCAATGGAAGTCCTATATCCTTGTGAACATTTTTTATAGTATTTATAATAATATATCAATAACAAAATTTATATTATAATTAAAATAATTAGATTAGCCTATATAATTGCTTAAAAGTTCATTCAAACAAATAACGGAAAATTGAAACATCATTTCATGATGGAGGGAATAGTACTATACGCAGGGACGGAGCCATTTGAGGGCAAGGGGGAGGGGGGGTAATTGACCCCCCTGAACTTTTAAGAAATACCATTCCCCTCCCCCTCAAAATTTAGAAAAAGTACACTAGTGTTCAGTTTTGACCCCCTGAACTGTGGGATAATTACAAATTGTACCTACAAGTTTAAGAAAAGTAAGGATTATGCAATGAAGCATGGCAAAATTAAAAGTGTTAAAGTGAAAGGGTGATATTGTTAATTTAGATACTCTTTCCGCCTCAAAATGAATGCTCAAAAAAATTAAATTTGCTCTTATCAATCGCGAATTTTTGGACATTTATTCTGGAACATTTTTTGTGAAACGTAAGGTTGCTTTAGTTTATAACTTGACCCCCCTCAGTTCAATTCATGGCTATGTCTCTGACTATACAGATCGAGGGGCTCTCCCATCAGACAGCTTGGCAGTCCTTGATAATGGTCATTGGATGTGTTTTTTAGAGACATAATTTTCTTTCAACTTACTTTGCACCGAATTGTCGAGATTAATCTCAAAACATGTCAAAATGATGTCGTTTAGAAACAAAAATATAACAATCTCCAGCCGTTGGATCATCTCATTATATAATGCTTTGTTAGTAATGCCATAAAAGTTATGACTAAATTCCCAAGATTTCAAATTCATATATCTCTCAAATACCTGAGCAAATGCACTTAAAGTCACCTGTTGACTTAAAACTGCAGGGAGAAGAACTTTTATGAGACTAAAAATGACTTGTGTTGTGCTATATTATTGTTTGTTTCATCTGTTGTTTTCGGCCTTATTAAAAGTAGCACACTTACAAGTCATGTGCCCAGCCTCTCCCTTTCTCACATTCAAACTCAAGGGGGGGGGACTTTGCCATACACTCTATTTGCGGTGGCATAGTAAATACTCCCTCCGTCCCAACCTTAGTTTGACTTTACACGGAGATTAAGGAAAACTAAATGTTGTGAGTATGAAAAGTAAAATAAGAGAAAGTAGGAGAGGGAAAGTGGGTAGAAAGTTTTTGTTGTGAGAATGACAAGTGGGTCCCATTGTCCATTTAAAGTAATAAAGTAACTAAAAACCTTAGTCTGGGACAGACCAAAAAGAAAAGTAAGAACCTTAGTATGAAACGGAGGGAGTAATACCAATGTCAGTATTTTCTTTTTTTAGTTGGTCACAAAAATAAATACTACACCTGTCTTTAAATAAGTGTTCAAATTTCATTTATTTTAAGGGACTTTGCCATATACTCTATTTGTGGTGGCATAGTAATGCATAACAGTGTTTGTGTTTTCCTTTTTGTCTGTCACAAATAAACATACTTCCTCTATTTCATAATAAAGTATCCCGTTTGGCTTTTTTGATCAATAGGTAATTTTGACCAAACATTAAGGTCAACCTAGTTATCAAATAAAATTCTAAAAGTTGTTATTGATAAATTATTACTTAGTAATTTATCAATAACAACTTTTAAAATTTTATTAAGATAACTAGGTTGACTTTAATGTTTGGTCAAAGTTACCTTGCTTTGACCAAAAAAATCAAACAGAGTACTTGTGGGACAGAGGGAGTATTTAGTTTGTAAATAAACAGTAGTCTTAGAATAATCTTTTCAAGTGATATACAAACACGTTAAGTACAATCCTGCATTTCTCCCTGCGAATAATGTTCTCACTTTTTTTTTTATTGTCAATTTGGATGAAATTTGAATAATAATTCAAAAAAAGAAGAAGGAAAGAGAGGGTTCGTTTGGATTTGTCAGTTTGTTGAAAGAGAGAAGTTGTGATTGACAAGTGAAAATAAGTTCCCTCCGACTTTCTTTCTGTTAGAGAATTTAGGTTAGGGTAATTGATAATCCTGGATAATTGATCGAATTGTGATTAAATCACTTTTCGAATAAAGTATTTCGCTCCTTAATGCCTGGGTTACATGAAATCTTTATATGGGATAAGACAATCAAACAATCTGATTCTAGGCAAAGAAAGCAGATTAAAACTCAGAGAATTGTTAGGGTTTTCCGTAAGTTTAACTGAGGCCAATGATCTGTTTATAAACAGATTACATTTAGTAGCAGTCATGACTGTTGGTTTCTAACAGTCTCAATTGTTAGCCAACAGTCATGTTTATTAACAGACTGTGTCTATTCCTTTTGGCGGGTAAAACTGACGGTAAATTATTTGGAGTACCAACAATACCGTTTAGGTTTCGGGGCGCTGCCCCGAGAGGGGCGGCTCCCCCTCGACCCCCGCCCGCTCTGTTGGGAGCGGGACCCCAACAAGGGGCGCAGCCCCCTTGACCCCTGCTTCTTTATCGTGGTCGAAAACATATTGACTCAAAATGAGTGTGTACTCCACACTTTCCCTTACTCATATCCGAGCCTAATATGAGATCGCATTGGTCTCTAGTAAATTCAATTACATAAAATCGTTGATGACACTAAAATCACCAACACTTTGTGTGCTCTCTTCTTCTTCATGTTACTTAACTGACATCCTTTCCTCCGTGCTTTATAAAGCTCTCGGTTAATGCATTGCTCAACCACCTTACTTGCCAGTTTCACACGTGTATACCTTCCAATACATATCAAATACAAATTTTGATATCTATGTTGAAATATTAGCATATCCAGTGGTATTATCAATGGGTACCAAATTTTGGTGTAGTATTAAGCAAGGTAGTAAATTTGCTAAATTGCTTAATACCACACCAAATTATTTGTTACTACATCTGTCCCTAAATGAGTCTCCAAATTTCATTTTATGGGACATCTGAAAATCTCAACTTTTTGTACACCTTGGTGGCAAAGATTCATATATAATCTTGTAATCTCCTTTCCAAACATTTAGTTTTGAAAGTATAAAAAGACCGGTGAAATTTTTTTTGAAAAAAAACATTTAGGGACAAAATTATGCTAAAAAAAGACACTCATTTTGGGACAAAGATTTCTTGAAAATGGACACTCATTTAAGGACAAAGGGAGTATTATTTATTGGTGTTTTAAAGAATTGTTAAGTATAGTGCAAATATTTATCATGTTAATTAATTATCATGTTAAAAATATTATTTAAAACATAATTAATTCAAGTAATGATCATATATTGAAACTATTTATCATTTGAAATATATAAATAAAGATATTAAAAATTATTTTGGTACCAAAATTTTGATACCTATGATTGAAGATGATTTTTTGATACCATGTGAATAGTACTCATAGGTACAATTTGATTTTGATACCTATGGAGCAAGGACCATCATTTGAGTTGCCCTAAGCTTGTTGTTCAGGAAAGATGTCCCGCAAAGTAACTCGAGCCTCTGTTAAGAGATTTTTAATGTTTTTTTGTCGGGTAAATATAAAGTAACAAAAAAGTCACAAAATTTGGCTCACAACATGAGGTGTCATGATTTTTATTTGTGCTTTTAATTAAAGTGTGTCGGGTCCAAAACCGATGCACCCACTAACAGAGGCGGACCTAGGTAGAAGCCTTCGAAGGCTGCGGGCCCCATTTGGAAAAAAAAAAAAAAAATTTACAAGTGCAATTTTTTTAAAGGTTAGGGGTGTTAGTGCAATTTAGTAAATTTTTCCCTCTTAGATATAAATAAAAAATACACTAACATTTTTTTAACCCCTTTTTGTGCCCAGTTTACAAAAAATCCTACGTATGTCACAGCCCACTAATATATTACCACCACATTTTGTATACTTCTTTTGTGTCCCTAGCATTGGCTTTTTTTAGTCTAAATTGATAGGATTTTGTTTTGAGCAATGTTAGGGGCTCAAAATAAGGTCACAAACTCTTACTCACAAAATGAGGTGGCGATATTTTATTGGTTGCATCGATAGTGGACCCGCCACAATCTAATGAAAAATACCAATAACATCATTACAGCTAGAATTTTGTGAGCAACTTTTTATGACTTTTTTGTGTCCCTAGTATTATTCTTTAGTTTTAGCTATTAATCCAGTGACTCAACAAATTCAATTCGTATTTCATAAACATGAATATAATTAAACGTGGTCGTCCAAGACCTAATACATACTCATCTGTTTCAAATTATATGTCGCTTTAGGAAGAAAAAATTGTTTCAAAATATCTATCGCTTTACTATTATAAATGCACTTTCACCCTATTGTCTCAATTATACCCTTATTAATGATGCTGAAAGTATCTCTCATGCAAGCATTTAATCACCTAGAAAGTTGAATTATTTAGGGGCAAATGAGTCTTTTTAACATGCATTAATTACATTTTTAATATATGTGAAAAAGTCTAAAGCGACAGATATTTTAAAACGGAGGAAATATAACTTCAACTTTTTAAAAGATGTCAAGGCTTCGAATGAAATTCTGTTGTAGTTGCTTGATGGGTAACCTGTGCCTAGAGCTGTCAATTCGGGATAATGGGATCGGATGGGACAAAATTATAATGCCCCGCAAACTATACTGGACGGGACGGGACGTCCCAAATTTATTGCGGGACTGAAATTCCCCGTCCCATCCCAAATCACCTCGGGATGCAGGACTATGCGAGACAAATACGGGATAAGACGACGTGATAAAAAAGACGATTATTCAAGTTGAAACAAGCATTCACCGACCACTTGAAAGTTGAAACTACATATTCTAGAGTTCATAAGAAAAAAAAATATATAAAATTCAACTCTTTACATGAGTACATAACAATACTAGAAATTGTCATAATTAGAGTTTACATAACAAAAATATAAAATTCACCTTCACTTAGATTGTTGCACAATTGAAGCTAAAAGAAAAGAAGCTGTCTCTCCTACAACCGTCGCACGGCGTGCGACGGCGCCGAGCCGAGCCATTTTAATTAATTTATTTATTTATTTATTTTTGCCGAGTTTTTTTTTTTTTGTCACCCCAACTTTTTTTCCTCCAACAAAAGTAACACTTATTAGAACGAAATGTAACACTTTTTTTTATTCAAATGTAACACTTTTTTTAAAAAAAAATATACCACAATTTTGCTGCAATAGATAAAAGATAACATAAAGATTGACAACTAAACTAATGAACACTTTTTATAAAGGAATGTAACACTCATTTTTTTTCAAATGTAACACTATTTTTCTCCCAAAATTAACATAGGATTGACAACTAAAACTAATGTTACATTTTATAAAAAATGAATGTAACATTTTTTTCTCAATTGTAACAGTTTATATTCTTAAATGTAACATATATATGAAATGTAACAATTTTTTATTGAGAAAGTAACAATTGAAACGCAAACCCATTTTTTTTTTTTTTTTGTAAAACTGCTGTTACCTTTAAGAGTAGAAAGTGTTACTTTTGAAGTTGAAAGTGTTACTTTTATCAGAACAGAGTGTTACATGTTAGCAACTCAAATTTTTTGTGTGTAAAAAAATATGTTTTTTTTAAAAAAAATCAAACCATATCATGACCTATGTAGTTTTATTCGTCTCGTCGAGATGAACAAAACGGTATTTTTAATTTTTTTTCTGAGTTATACATCTCAAGATATAGCATTTTAAAGTTATTGAGTTTTTTTTATAAAAAAGTGGACACGTGGCCCGATCTGGCAAGAGGAAGAGTTGGATCTGACCGTCGGTTGTAGCGGAACATGCAGGCCCGAGAAGCAGTGGAGCAGATCTGGCTTGCTGCACTCCTCGCCGCACCGTGCATCGGTTGCACGCTAGACTTTGTCAAAAGAAAAAATATTCAAGTTATGTATAATATACATTTGACATTTTGTAGTAATATATTTACATTATCCTTGCTGCAACAGTCCTAAATTCTAGGTATTGTACAACCACAATTTCTTCCTGCTCTTACAATAACCTCTACAATACTTTCGATTTTTTTTTTTTTAAAGGTGAATCAGGTACTCCAACAAATGAAATTGGACTTGGGATTGGGTCAATTGGGATTCAATTTGAGTCTTATAGTGATCTGCTATGGTTGATTCAACTTGGGTCTAGTTTGCTTGGGTTTGAAATTAGGAATAGGCCTGGGGTTAAAAAAATACGGGACGTCCCGTTTGTCCCACGTTCCAAACGGGACGTTCCGAATAGTCCCGCATTCAAACGAGATTAGATTATGCTATCCTGTCCTGCCCCATATGTATAGCGGACGGTTCCAAATTGACGGCTATGCATGTGGTTTCGATGCTGCAACTAAATATAGGACAAGCGGCTACATGGGACACTTACCTGCATAATTAAGTCAATTTAGGTCAAATAAAGTCAACTGAGCTGAGCTGGAAGAAAATGTAAATTACAAAGGTTGACTTCAAAAGTATATTCTGTATTCTGTAATCCCTCCGTCCCATTTTAAGAGTGAAAAAATAGGATGACACAAGAATTAAGAAAATAATTTTTTTATTCTAAAATATAGATAGTGGGGTAGAGTGTTGTGAGTAGGGATGGCCAAACCGGACCGGAACCGTCGAACCGGCCTGGAACCGGAACCGAAGAAACCGTAACCGCCATGAAAACCGGAACCGTGGGAACATGAACCGTTTTTGATAAGGGCCGGTTAAGGTTCAACCCCCCAAAAAACCGTGAACCGGCGGTTCCGAACCGCCCAACCAAACCATGAACCGGAACCGTCTGAACCGTCAATAAAACAGTTAAAAAACCTATCAAAATCATTAAATTTCTAACCGTTTATCAGAATTAACCGTTACTAATGGAAGGTTGACAAGAAAAGTTATGTTTTGACTGATTTCTAATAGTTTCACCAGAATTAACCGTTAAAAAACCATCAAAAAAGGAACCGCAGAACCGATGTAACCAAGGGCCGGTTAAGGTTCACATAAAAGCTGAACCGGAACCGTAACCGGAACCGTGTTTGGTCATCCCTAGTTGTGAGTATAAAAAGTAGGTATGAGAGAGAAAGTTGGGTAAGAGATAGTTAGTGGATAATTGTTGTGTGTATGACATGTAGGGCCCACTAAATAAAGAAGTATAAAAAACTTTTCTTTTATGGATTTTGACTCTTAAGTTAAGACACCCATGTATAGATTCTACGGGGCGTTGTTGAGTGTATCGTACGTACGTTCGAGAGCTAGCTACTGCAATCAGGTAAGGGATTTACGTCTCTTAGTCCTATTGTATATCGTTGCTGATAGCCTAACGAGAGGCTAGCTTTATTAAATACCGCAAGTGCATGGGTTGTTTGTAGTATAGTAATGTGCAAGTACGGTCGATCCCACGAGGACAGTTGTTACTTTATGATATCCTTATTTTTGATGGAAGATAGTAAAAGAAGTGATTGGGGGTATAAATTGTTTTTCACTAACTAGAAATAAATTGTAAACTACTCTAACTATTGTATTAAAACTCTTATGATGAAGCAATTCTCGGGATTGGGACTCGAACAACATAAATTCATCAAGAATCATGCTCTTTTTAGATTAAAGTTCTATTTTAAAACAAGGATGGTATATTAAGTCTATACTACTTCTCACGATCAAGCAAGTAGTATTTGTATTCTCATTCTAATTATGCTCTATCTCTCGATAGCCCATAATTAGTAAGAATCAATTAAGTTTATGAAAAATCTACATACTCTCCACTCAAGGAACATCCATAGGACATTAACCTACTCTCGTGGTTAATAGAAACCCGCTTTACTTCATATGGATTCGCTAGTCGAGATTCTCCGCTAGGTACTCGTTGGGTATGCGTATCACTTAACCCTCCTATTTATGTTAGAATTGATTGATACCATCATCTAGTATTATTTTATGGACTTTAGGACCCTATGTAATAAGTTTTATAACTTCAATTTTTAGCATAGTCCATTTTATAGTATAGGCTTAGTTTATAGGGCTTGGAGCACAAAAGGATGAAGATTCTAAGCATATGCATAGTCACTGCACATGACATCTCTGCGCAGGACATGTCTACGCATGACTCTCCTGCGCAGCATTCAATCCTGCTCAATTTTCGAGGTTCTCATATCCCTAAACTTGGAAAATGCTTTGAAGATGTACGCTTTCTAAAATCTATTGCTGAGCTGTGCAGAAACGAAAAATCCAGTTCGCTCAGCAGATCCAACGGTGGAGATGCGCATAGATCAAGTATTCAAAAACAAGACAGCTGTCATCCTTCTAGAAAAAGATTTGAATTTGGTCTTCATGCTCAGTCTCCAACGGCTACAAAGGACACCTGCGCACCAATCATATTGTGCCAGCTCATTGTCCTTGCTCAGAGCTGCAACGGCTATATTCAAGCTCCCTGCTATAAATAGCCTACTCATCTTCATTTCCAAGTTGCTTGAGTTTGTACTTTCTAAGAGAAACTTTGAAGTTCAGAAGATTGCTGCTTAGTTCCCAGATTTCATAAGATCAACCTTCAAACCTTCATACCTTCAAACTCCTGCCCAGATCCAAAGCCTTGTAACACCAGAATTCTTCGTGCTCTTCATCTCATAGATTCTTAGAGCCCAGAATTTCTGACACACACACACACCTCTTGAAGCTTAGATCATTTAGATCCAACTTCTTGAGAAACACCGGTTTAGTCTAAGATTTGTTCTTCATAGAATAGATTTTGATTTGAGTTTTGATTCTTTGTAATCTTGTAAAAGCTACTCATATCAATATATCTCTCATTAGAAATCCAAGACTAACCATCTTAGTAGAGGACATAGATCTTTCATTGATCGAACCTCTCCAAATGGCTTGTTCATTGTTCTTGCTATTTGTTTTCTGCTTAGTCATTTCTAAACTACTGCTTAGTTTGATCTTTCAGATTGCTATACTTTGCTGCTGTAATTGTTATTGCTCATTTGCCTTAGAACCATTTTTGCGCCACATTTTGAGCCAAACTTAGCGCATGCGTTTTATTGCTGCACAGTATACTCCTGCGCAGTGCTGCTTTAATTTCTGCTGTGCATTTCACACTCTCTCTTCGCACTATACTTAGCTTATTTGAGAACTGTGCGCATAAGCTATTGCTTTGCAAAAGGGTTTGAAAAGAATTTTAAATCGCTATTCACCCCCCCTAGCGTTTTTCATACCCTTGTTGCCCCTTTGGGACCAACAGTACTTCTCTCGACTAACTAAGGTTCATACGAAACCTGGAGCTCATTATGGCCGTAGGCGTTTAATTACGATATGAAGAAATTATTTAAAATGAAGAGAAACAAAAGTAATCTGTAACTGGAAAAAAAAAACAAAAATTGTAGATTGATGATTTATTGTTGTAGATTGTTTGTAGCACTGTTTATTTGTGGAATTGTTGCTTATTTATTGTCTCTTATTTAAAAAATTTGTAGGGACGTGAACGTTCGAATGCGTCCAATAGAAAGAGGAAGGCCGAGCAGGCAGCTTTGCGCACCAAAAAGAAGCATGACAAGAATGTCTTGCTTGATGAGACTGAGGATGTACATATTGAGGATGTACGACAGGAGGATCGTACAGGTGATGCCCCTTATGTTCCCGAGGGAGACACGGAGTCGTCATCTTCTGATTCTGATGAGACGGCATCAGACGCACCCGAGGGAGATGCGGAGGCACGAGCATCTGATGATGGTGATGAGGAGGAGGAGGAGGAGGATGCAGCTTTGAGGCCTTGCAGGAGGCAGGGTCGGCAGGTGGGTAGAGGGGGGGCACGGGCTGCAGGGGGAGGAGGCGTGTTTTACCATGGGAGATTGAGAGCGACCCGGGTGGTGGCCCAGAGGTTTGTGAGCTGTTGTACGGGGTCGGGGTCGTGGAAAGGGAAATGGGCAACTCAAAGTCATTAATCTACATACTTCTGGGTATACTTTGTCATTTATGCCTTTCATTGTCCCATTTATTGATGGCATCACAGATGTGAGAGGTGATGGAAATTGTGGCTATAGAGCCGTAGCAGCGCAAATATACGGAAATGAGGACATGTGGCATCAAGTACGCACAGATTGTTGCCTTGAGCTGCATAAGCGCCGCGAGCTTTATCAGAGAGTTATACCTTGGAGATCTGTAGACGAGCTCTACGATCGCATTGCTTGGTATACCTCCCCAGCTCCTGAATATTATTTTATGATACTCCCAGAGCTAGGGCATTTCATTGCCACGAGGTATAATGTGGTGTTCGTCTCGTACACGCAAACCAGTGGTTTCACATGCCTTCCAGTGACTGTACCACAAGGAGTAGGACCACCCACAAACACACTTGTGTTGGGACATGTGGGAAACCGTTTTATATTGGTATGATACTTTAATTCGTTATATTTAACTATCTTATTTAAATTCGTTATATTTAACTATCTTATTTAAATTCGTTATATTTAACTATTTTATTACTTTTGCAGCTGCACATGTCAGATAATGATTACCCAATACCATCACCAGCGATATATTGGGAGAATGAACGTGATCAAAGCGCAAGTAACCTGGTCATGCCCTACAGAGCTCGGATAGACACATTCAATCGACTCTCAAATGCGGCGAACGAAGAAAGAATTGCAAGAAATAGGTCATAGTATGTGTGTATTATGTATTGGTTTTTGAATTATCCTGTTTGTATGACATTTGTTTGTTTGGATGTTTGGATGTTTGAATTATGCATCAGACTTGTTTATCCAGTTTGTATGAAATTTGTTTGTTTGGATGTTTGGATTATGCATCAGACTTGTTTATTTCGTGTCAAATTAGGTGAACATCATGGCTTTATTTCGTGTAAATATTTATGAAATGCACTGTTATGTTTCGTGTAAACTTGGATGAAACGCATCGCAATATTTCGTGTAAAATCATGCGAAACTAACAACTTCTACTTTTGAATATTTTGTGTAAAACTATACGAAATAAACCCATTATTTCGTGAGCGTGTACACGAAACACGCGTATCCGGGTAAAGATATTTTTGGCATTATCGTGCCTTGTACGCAGTGATGCCTTGTAAATAGAATTCACCGTATAAGACCAATTAAATAAAAAAATTAATATCAATGTTGACTCTCATCATTGCGCACTTATTTATAAAACCAGTTCGCCTCTATGATTGGTTGATTAAAAAAAAAAGTACTAAAAATTTTGAAAAAAAAATCTTTGGCCAGCTCTGGTTGGTTAATTAAATCTGAATCATAACAGAACGCTAATATTGCGCCAGTCACACACACACACCCCAACAAACTACGTCCATATCGCATCCATTTCAAACTACAAACTCAATTTTGATCATTATTCTTCTCCATTTTTGTTCTTTTCCTCGTTTGAGCATTTCCATGAACACCTACTGTGCAACTCTACGCTACTGTAAGTTCATTTCCTTTCTTTCTCTTGAATCAAAACTCATAGTAATTCAAAAACATTTAATTTTGCCTTGAAAATGGGGAGATGAATAAAATCTTATGTTTGATATGTTAAACATGTTTCGTTGTCCGAACGTTTTTGGCATCCTCAATATGATTCTTGTACTTTTCAGTTTCGAACGTGTATGTCAATGTTAAACAACATATAGTTAGTGTTACACGTATTTATTACTAATAGTTAGTGTTACAATGTTAAACATGTTTTGTTGTCCTAACAATGTAATGGCTCGATGAAGATTCCATTTTTTCTTAATATGATTTCTCAGATGTAATGAAAATCATAAATGTTTCCATATTAGTAATGGGTTTGGATAATTGTCTAAACTTATAAGGTTTTCGCATTGACATTCACCTTAGTGATGCTGGATGATTTATACTGGCCATTAGATCACGTAGTCGAATTCAGATCACAACTATTCACATAATCATTTGAACAACGTCAGAAGCTTAGTTGCTGTATTTTGCGTAATCTCATTTGTTATCAACTGTTTGATGAAATGTTTCAGTGACAACGGACTGAAATAGCTGCCCAAGAGCAGGGAAGGATGTCATCTCATGGATCAGAATCGTACGCACCAAAAACTATACTCATAACCGGAGCAGCTGGCTTCATTGCGTCACATGTAACCAACCGGCTTGTCAAGAAGTACCCTCAGTACAGGATTGTGGGTCTTGATAAGCTCGATTACTGCTCGAGCCTCAAAAATCTAGAACCAAGCTCCTCCTCTCCCAATTTCAAGTTTGTCAAGGCTGATATTGCAAGTTCCGATCTCATAAACTATGTCTTGCTTGCTGAAAACATTGACACGATTATGCACTTTGCAGCCCAAACCCACGTCGATAATTCATTTGGAAATTCATTTGAGTTCACCAATAATAATATTTACGGTACCCATGTTTTATTAGAAGCTTGCAAGGTGACTCGAACGATTAGGAGGTTTATTCATGTTAGTACAGATGAAGTTTATGGAGAGTCTGATTTGGAGACTGATATCGGCAATCCGGAAGCTTCTCAACTTCTTCCTACTAATCCTTATTCTGCAACTAAAGCCGGTGCTGAAATGTTGGTCATGGCTTATCATCGTTCTTATGGCTTACCGACTATAACAACTCGAGGGAATAATGTTTATGGACCGAATCAGTTTCCTGAAAAGCTTATCCCCAAATTCATTCTCCTAGCTATGAAAGGCGAGCATTTGCCAATTCATGGGGACGGGTCTAACGTCAGAAGCTACCTTTACTCTGACGATGTGGCTGAGGCATTTGATGTGATACTCCACAAAGGGGTGATTGGGCATGTTTACAATATCGGGACCAAGAAAGAGAGGACTGTGTTGGATGTAGCTAAGGATGTCTGTAAACTTTTTGGGTTAAAATCTGATGATGTAATAAAGTTTGTTCATGATAGGCCTTTTAACGATAAAAGATACTTCTTGGATGATCAAAAGCTGAAGAAGTTGGGGTGGCAGGAAAGGACACCATGGGAGGAAGGGCTAAAGAAATGCTTGGACTGGTACAGTGTAAATCCCGACTGGTGGGGAGATGTCAATGCTGCCCTGCGTCCCCACCCACGAGCTAATTATATGCCCTCACTTGATGATAATGGCTTCTTGATGCAATTTAACGAGAAAACTAACGGAAACAGCAAGTTCAGATTCTTGATATATGGAAGGACTGGTTGGATAGGGGGGTTGCTGGGGAAACTCTGCAAAGATCAGGGGATTTCGTTTGACTACGGGAGAGGAAAGCTTCAAGATAGAAACTCTCTCTTTGATGATATAAGAAGAGTAAAAGCGACCCATGTGTTCAATGCAGCTGGAGTTACTGGGAGGCCTAATGTGGATTGGTGCGAGTCTCATAAGGTTGAAACGATTAGAACAAATGTGATCGGTACACTAACTCTGGCTGATGTGTGCAAGCAAGAAGGTCTGTTGATGATGAACTTTGCAACTGGTTGCATTTTTGAATACGATAAAGATCATCCTCAAGGTTCTGGTACTGGGTTCAAAGAAGAAGATAAACCAAACTTCACAGGATCCTTCTACTCTAAAACAAAGGCCATGGTAAGAATTCCACCACCACTTAGTAAATTTATTTTATCAGTTGTTGGTTCTTCCCTAGACCCCGCTTATGCATAGTGAGAGCTATTATAGCATCAGGTAGCCCTTTTAAGTTGTTGGTTCGTTTTTGCTCCGAGCCCAAGAATTTTAATGCATCTGAAGGTGGACGGCGAAAATTTATGTTGATGATGTGTTAGCTTATCCTAAATCTTTTTGGGTCTAATAATTTGTTGTTATTATTGTTGTTGTTGCAGGTGGAGGAGCTCCTACGTGAATTTGAGAACGTATGCACTATTCGTGTCCGAATGCCAATCTCATCTGATCTCAACAATCCAAGAAACTTAATCACGAAGATCACGCGTTACAACAAAGTGGTCAACATACCAAATAGCATGACAGTACTCGACGAGCTGCTACCGATATCTATAGAGATGGCAAAGAGAAACTGCAAAGGGGTTTGGAACTTCACAAATCCAGGAATAGTGAGCCACAATGAGATTCTGGAAATGTATAAAGACTATATTGACCCTGCCTTCAAATGGGAAAATTTCAACTTGGAAGAACAAGCCAAAGTGATTGTAGCTCCAAGGAGTAACAATGAGTTGGATGCTACTAAGCTGAAGAAGGAGTTTCCTCAGTTGTTGTCTATTAAAGATTCAATTATTAAGTATGTATTTGAGCCCAACAAGAGAGTTTGAATTCCCTCAAGAAATGATTTGTGGAGACAAATGTAAGTTCATTCATCTTTAAATAACTAGCTACTTTTCGTATTACTTTTACATTTTTGTTAACATCATATGGATTTTTTTAAATACCTGAAATCTGTTTTTTTTTTACTGGTGTATTTATTATGGTCAGCGGCTAAGATTTGGCCACATGGGATCTCTGGCAATATGGAGGGCGCGCTATATATGGGCTTGCTAGTTTGTGAAACCCGTCGAGCATTATTTCAAGCAAATGAATCTCATCCGCACGTCTCGTTGAGCTCACCATCACACGAAGACAGAACAAAATTGTTTCTCAAACAAAGATTCCGGATCCCTCTTTTTTTCGTTATTAATTAGTCCTCCTCTTCATAGCAATTTTTTTACGATGATTTTGGTTATATTTCGTTTCTTCTGGACTGAGCAATGCATAATATTTTTTGTTCCTTTAGTTTAACTTGAAAATATAGTTCCTGTATAATTTCATTTTTACTCCCTCCGTCCCACTCCATTCTAAAGTGAATGTCTAAATTTAATTTGTAGGAATGGAGGTAATATTTTGCTGTAATTATGTATTCTGTTCAGATTCTGTGCAATACAGATCTTACTTTGACCGTCAAAGAGTGTTAATAATAATAAAGTTGGTGTTTTTGGTTCACGAAATGGACTCTTAAAATATATTGGTCCAAAAATAAGATAATTAACTTATATTACTCCCTCTGTCCCTAAATGAGTGGCCAAATTTTATTTCAAGAAAATCTCAACTTTTTGAATAATTTGGTAACAACGATTCATATATAATCTTGTAATCTCCTTTCCAAACCTTTAGTTTTGCACGTATAAAGAAACCGGTGAAAAAAATTTCGAAAAAAAAAACGATTAGGAAGAAAGTTATGTTAAAAAAAGACACTCATCTAGGGACAAAGATTTCTTGAAAATGGACACTCATTTAGGGACAGAGGGAGTAAAAAATAAGAAGGGAATATCTCAAACCTAACCTTACAAAATCCAAACAACACACTGCCTGTCCTAAGAACAATTAAATGGCATCTACTGTGTTTAGGACATGTGAATTGTGCCTGCGTTTGGACCTTTTCCAACATAAACTCCAAGCCATGGAACCTGGTTATCTATGAAAATCGGCAATTAAATTCTAACTTTTGGACCAACCAAATAACAAAATACTCTTTCCGTCTAAAATGATTTTCACATTTGACTATTCAAACTTTTTAAGGATACGAACAATTGCTTTACTATAGTCATGTTTTGTTTGTACACTTTTAAGCTTAAGTTGAAGATATGAAAAGAAATTTTCGGGACAATAACAAATGGCAAATAAAAAAATTATTTCTGGACAAATAGAGTACGTGAAAGGAAATCAATGAATATACTGATACAAGTACACGTGAAAACGTGATTTAGGATGATTATATCTACACTTAAATGTTGACTAAACGGCTCTATAAATCGTTCGTAAAAATGGCAAATTTAACAATTGATGAATTTACAGTGATTGTTTCTAACTTTTGTTTTTGGATTATTATTTGAAATTTTCCCTTTAACGTGATAATTATTCTTATTTTACTTTGTGAATCATTCTAATAATTCAAATAAGTTTAATAAAAATTAGTGGAGCATTAGGCCATGATCGATTATCATTGTTAGTGAACCACAAGCTAGACAAGAACCAATCATATTAGAAACAATAACAATAAGAACAAGAGATTAGAGGAACATTTGGTTCTTGTATCTCTATAAATTTGCTCTAAGTTTATTTTGTTACCTTTTTTTTTTTTACGATGTCCACGCCATAAAGAGACGAGGAGAGGGGTCGAACCCTAGTGCTCACCGAGGGTGAGGCTTGGCTTTACCACTGGACCACTCCTTTGGGGACAAGTTTATTTTGTTACTTAACACTTGTTTTAAGGGGAACAAAAATATAATATGTATCTGATTTCGTAAAATAATGCAATATTTATTATTGAGCAGCGAGAATAAGTTACCATATAAACAAACTTCTAAATATATATAATCAGATAACATTGCTAGGCGCATAAATATTAGTAAAAAAATTAAAAAAAAAGTTGTGCTTACAAATCACGGGAAATAATATTGATTGATGTTTGAATAAAAATAAGTTACTATTTCGATCGTAAATAAAAATTACTTAAATCTTACAAATTAAAATATTTACAATATTTAATAATTATCTTATGCACTTAATAATATTCTAAAACACAATTAATTGTTTGTTTTTTTTTTTTTGAAAAAAACAAAAAAAAAAAAACACAAATAATTGTTTGTTTAGCATGAAACCATAAATAATTGTGAAAGAAGGAAAATGAGATGCATATCACGGGAACATATTTTAAACGATTGGCATTTGAGGGTGGTTGGTAGGTAGCTGCTTTCACGTGTCCCCATTCTTCCCGCGGAAATAATATTATACCTACCCACAAAATCTCGTTATTAATCGAAAAAATAAATTACTACTAATAAAAAATTAAGAAAACCCCCAAAATTTCCACTATAAATCAGTAGAGAACTAACATATTGGGAATCCGTTAAGTTTGGACCGAACCCCTCCCTTCACAAATCGGCTTTTCTCAACGGTAAACTTCCAAATTTTCTTCTAATTTTGCAAAATTATCGTTAATTATTTCCAGATCTTAACTTGATTTGATTACATTGCATTGGAGGTTTTGTAATTAGGAACCCAATTTATTGTTTGATGTTGCGGAAATTTTGATCGGGGAATGTGGATCTGAGTTTAGATCTGATGTGGGTTTTTTCTTCCGAAATTTGCAGGTTGAAAAATGGCACGCAAGAAGATCAGAGAGTATGATTCGAAGAGATTGTTGAAGGAGCATTTCAAGAGGCTTGCTGGTGCTGAACTCCCCATTAAATCTGCACAAGTAAGTTCAGTTTCTTCAGATCTCACATGATATGCTAATTGTTAATGTTGATGAATGGGGAAGTATTAGTTGTATAACATTTGTGTGAATTAAATTAAGGTTAGATGAAGAAATCCTGATTTATTTGGTTACAGTAATTTGGATTTAGCTGCATGAATCTATTTATTGATTCTTGGCTCTACTGTCGATAAAGAAGATTCAGGGATTCGATTTTGCAGAGAGACATCGTTTGAGATGGAAATCTGTGTAACTAGGCCCGTTTCATGAAGTCTGATTTTAGTTTTAGGTTTATGTTATATTTAATCAGAAATTCATGATCTGGGAGGAAGATCTTTGTAGAGCAACTATGAATGGTGAAAGCTAAGCCCTGACTTAAGATCATGTCTTTATCATGTACTTGTAGTGGAAAAGTTCTAGGATTAGTATTGACTATTGATTATAAAGTCATTACCTTATGATATGTGGGGATCAATCTCTATTTTTGGCTTTGTAGTACTGAAAAAGAATATTTGAGGCCCATGGGGCTTTATGCTGGTCAAATGATCCACAAGAGATATAGTATATCAATTCTGATTGTTACTCCCTCCGTACCTAGATGAATGTCCAAAATTTCTTTTTAAGGGACATTCTGAAAATGTCTACTTTTTATACAATGAAATGGAAAAGCTGCATAAATATTCATGTTATCCACTTTGCAAACATTTAGTTTTGCAAGTATACAGTGACTAGTGAAAAACAAATTGTTAAAAGAACATCTAGGGACAAACATTTTTCTACAAAAGACACTCATTTTGGGACACAAATTTCTTGAAAATGGACATTCATTTAGGGATGGAGGGAGTATACTTCATACTAGGAAGATTGTGAAAGTGGAAGGTTGCTTGAAACTGCTTTTTTCATGACTGGATAGATGGCGAATGTTTGTTGTATTAATTTCGTTCATATGTTTGGTGTGGATTAGGTAACAGAAGCAACTGACTTCAATCAGCTAGTGGAGAAAGAGCCCTGGCTCTCTTCAGCAAAACTGGTTGTGAAACCCGATATGCTCTTTGGAAAGCGTGGAAAAAGTGGACTTGTTGCTTTAAATCTGGATTTGGCCCAAGTTGCTGTTTTCGTGAAAGAGCGACTTGGCAAAGAGGTAAATGAATCTGTAACATTAGCTATTAATATGGTTTTGCCTGTATATCAATGAGCTTATACGTTTACCACCTCAAGCCTCAATCTCTGATTATTACTTCTTAGCCTAATCAAGTTAGATGAGCCATTTAGTTTAGAAGAAACACTGATCTAGACCAAATAGCAGTTACTCATGCGGTGCTTCACACAAAGTCCAAACAATGTTTTAACACTAAGTCTTTAAATTTTTAAAACTAATAATTTCCTTGTTGAAGTTACATGTATTAAGTACTCCCTCCGTCCCAAAAAGAGAATCACATTTTTTCTTTTTATTTGTCCAAGAAAAGGAGGTATACTTCTAAAATATGTTACCCCATCCTTCTTAAAGCAATAGTCTCATTTGACAAGTCAAAGTTTTTAACAATATAGCTTTGCTGACGTGTACCTTCATAAAATTGCACTCGAATTACTATTTTTAGAATTGTAACACTCTTTTTTGGACTAACAAAGAAGGCAGGGGGGTTATTTTTGGGGAACGTAGGGAGTATAGTTTTAGTGCAATTTTAAGAATGTACAAACAAGAAAAGCTACAGTCCTAAAAAAATGACTTGTCAAATGCAACTCTTTTAATGGCAGGGGTGAGTATATATTTCAGAATCCTTACTATCAGTAAGCTTAGTGCTACAAGTTCTAAACCTTATAGCAGCAACTATTCTTTCTTTTTTTTCTTTGTTTGTGGTATAAGTTCCAAAGTTTGTAAGAGGAGATGTTGAGCATGAAGGTGGGAGTAAAGTAACAGTCATTCAGGGTAGACTATATTTTTTCTCAGGTATCTTTCGATTTGCTTTTGATCATACTTCTCATAATTTTTTCTTGATTCTGTAGGTCGAGATGGGAGGATGCAAAGGACCCATTACAACTTTCATTGTCGAACCGTTCATTCCTCACGATGATGAATTTTACCTTAATATTGTCTCTGACCGACTAGGGTGTAGCATAAGCTTTTCAGAATGTGGAGGAATTGATATCGAAGAAAACTGGGACAAGGTACAGAAAATATGATTATAGCTGTTTATTTCCCTAAGCCTATCAAAAACTCTTCATATCTAGGTTCTTTATATTTCTGTCTTACATCAATTGGTATAAGTTAAATATTGACTAATTTTCCCATCCATTAAAATCCAGGTTAAGACTATCTTTGTCCCGACAGGAGTGTCTTTGACATCAGAGGTGACCGCCCCACTCATTGCGACTCTTCCCTTGGAGGTAATGTCAATTAACAGAAAGGCTTCACAAGTTCCCCCCCCCCCCCCCCCCGTTACAATTAACTTGCTAGTGTTAACCTATATTTTTCAGCATTTCACTAAAATCTCTTATTTTTTTGATCTTTTCTATTGTTTAAAATGATTCAGGTCAAAGCTGTCATTGAGGAGTTCATCAAAGTTATTTTTTCACTATTTATAGGTATGCTAAAACGAGCAGAATACTTCCTGGCATTTTGGGAATAATGGCTTAACTGCAACTAATCTGAAAACTTCTTCATGATGTTAGATCTGGACTTCACTTTCCTAGAGATGAATCCTTTCACCTTGGTTGATGGAAAGCCTTATCCTTTAGATATGAGAGGAGAACTTGACGATACTGCCACTTTCAAGAACTTTAAGAAGTATAGTTCAGTAAACCTTTTTTGTTCAATAATCTTAATTCTTAGTGATAAACATTGGTATCTGAATTCATCTGACATTGCTACTAATTCTCAGGTGGGGCAATATCGAGTTCCCATTGCCCTTCGGAAGGGTTATGAGTCCTACCGAAAGCTTTATTCACGGTCTTGATGAAAAGGTATGGATTTTCACAATCAACCTATGCACGGATGAAATATTTTTCACTCAAATGAACTTATCTCTAAGTAAAAAAAATAGGGCTCCTGATATTTGAAGTTGTTTAAATTTTGGATGTGTTCAATTGTCTTAAATCTGCAAGTATTTATTGAATTTTTTATTCTCTGTAGACTAGTGCATCTTTGAAGTTCACAGTTCTCAACCCAAAGGGGCGAATTTGGACCATGGTTGCTGGTGGAGGTGCCAGTGTCATCTATGCTGATACGGTGGGTCACCCTTTTGGGCATTAGAGTTTTTGTCTTCATGACCATTAAAATAATGCTGTAATAATCGCGTTTTATAGTACTCCCTCCGTCCCATAACTTTGTGGACAAAATGAGTTTTGCACGGGAATTAAGGGATGAATAGTAGTAGGTAGTTGTTGTGAGTGTGAAAACTGAAGTGGGAGAGAGAAAGTGGGGTAGGGAATAGTAGGTTGATTGGTGTTGTGAGTATAAAAGTAAAGTAAGAAAAAGAATGAGTGGGAGGAATAGTAAAGATTCTTTACCATTTTAGGAAAGTGTAACTTATCAATGGGACGCCTAAAATGGAAATTTGTCCACATAGTTATGGGACGGAGGGAGTATGTGCTAGTACTAGATTCATATATGTTGACTTTTTGTTGGCCAGGTTGGAGATCTCGGCTACGCTTCTGAGCTTGGAAACTATGCTGAGTACAGTGGAGCACCCAATGAAGAGGAGGTCTTGCAATATGCCAGAGTTGTAATTGATGTAAGGACTATTGTTTACCCTGACATTTAGTGATAAGCATCAAAATAGCTCTCCGAAACTATCCTTGTTTTATACACTCAAAATATTTCTTATAGTTTAAGCGTGACATAATAAGGAGTAATTTGGAATTTAATGTATAAGCTGTATTTTTCAAATAGGGTCCTTTGACTTGAAAGTGAAAGTCCAAAACTAAAATGAATGATTTTGTGAATTACTACCTCCTTCCCAAAATAAATGTCGCAGTTGACTTGTCAACGTTTTTATGAAATGTGCTTTACTTATTTGTACATTACATGTACAATTTCATTAATACTCTATCAGAAATGCGACATTTATTTCGGGACGGACCAAAATGGAAATTGTGACATTTATTTTGGAAAGAGTTACTACTATTTATCTATGAGCCATTGGACTGATGCATCCTCCACAGTGTGCAACTGCAGATCCCGATGGTCGTAAAAGGGCACTTGTAGTAGGAGGTGGAATTGCTAACTTCACCGATGTTGCTGCTACCTTTAATGGCATCATCCGCGCAATGAAGGAGAAGGTACTTTGTTACTCATACCCTATAATCTTTATATATATACGTATCATTTCCTCTGTAAAACATGGTTGATTTGGCATTTCAATGAACAGGAGGCTAAGCTTAAGGCAGCAAGGATGCACATATATGTGAGGAGAGGAGGTCCAAATTACCAAAGGGGTCTAGCAAGGATGAGAGCCCTTGGAGAGGAAATTGGCATCCCTATCGAGGTATGCTTACTAACTATATATATGTAGGATCGGATTTGGGGTCTCTGCAGTCAGACTGCTATGAGTTACATTTTGTGGTCCTGATAACATCTATAGTAACACAAGTTACATCTATAATAAAGTTAGTCTGACTGACTAAATCCGCTCCAAATTCATATAGAATTAATCACAATCCAAGCGAGTGTAAATGCTTACAAGTTATTTTAATGAGGTTTTACGTATGTTGTCTTTTGTAGGTGTACGGCCCGAAGCAACAATGACTGGAATATGCAAACAGGCGATTGAATGCATCACCGCAGCTGCATAGATACTGCAGAGCTGAAACCCAGTATCGTATTTCGTCTGTCGTCTTTTTTTTTTTTTTTTTTTTTTTTGCCAATTTGAATCTAGCTGTAATAGTAACTGTTTGGAGAATGAACTTGTATCTTTGGATTGAATATAAAGTACCACTTAAATGAAATTTCTTTCCGTATTTGGAATATAAATATCTTACTCTTTGGTACTTGGTTCTTTCAAGCCACAAAATGCCTTGTATAAGCTTCTGTAGGTGTTCTTGAGTTCAGTGCATATATATGTTGTGTAAATATGTGTGTGTGTGTGAATTTGTGTGTGAGTGAATATATCTGTATGAGTGTGTGTAAATTTGTGTGTGAGTGTATACTCCCTCCGTCCCACCCGAAATAGGACGTTTTGCTATTTTGGGTGTCCCACTCGAAATAAGACATCCCAAAATGGAAAGCTTTTATTATTTTTTATTAGTATGACCCACTTGTCATACTCACAACAACTTTTCATTTATTATTCCCCACCCACTTTCTCTCTCCTTCATACTCACAACACTTACTTTTCAAACAACTTTTTATAATAAAATATTATTATTCCTTAATCTCCGTGTCGAGACCAAGAATCTTATTTCGGATGGGACCAACACTTACTTTTCAAACAACTTTTTATAATAAAATATTATTATTCCTTAATCCCTGTGTCGAGACCAAGAATCTTATTTCGGATGGGACGGAGGGAGTATATGTGTGTGTGTGTGTGTGTGTGAATTTGTGTGTGTGTGTGTATATATATGTGTGTGTGCATTGTGCATATGTCTGTGTATATGTGTGTACAACCTTTCTGACCATTTTCCATAACTTTCCATTAAACCTCTATCAACTCAATAAAGAACCAAGTGGTTATACACAGCTTTCTCTTTCTCTTTCCCTTTCCCTTTTTACAGATGAATACACACAATCAAAACATTTTATCAACAACACTAACTATTTCCAAAAACTTCAACCTTAATATCACCAAACCATACCATAATCAAATCTGTGTTCTCTCATCGAGGCCCTGACAGTTCCATTGCCTCAACCACGAGAGACGATTCTTCTATATAATCCGAATATCTTTGCTGAGGGAGATTCTCAAATGTCCGATACCTTGGTGTGGAACCCACGCTTGTTTCCGAGCCTTCCCATCTTTCCACTAAGCCTTCCCCTTCCAACATTCTTAACACTTCTGACATTTTGGGCCGGAGCGTGGGATTGAATACTGTACATAAAAGTGCAACTTGAACCATGTCTTCTAACTCGACCCTATCGTAATTGTTTCTTAGATCTTTATCCACCATTAGGTTCAGCTTTCTCTCCTGATGTAGCTTCTTAACCTGCAATTAAGTTGGAAAACAATTTTAAACTCAAATAGTAGAGCGTATTAAGAGGAAAAGTGGAACAATCTTTCAAGGATGGGGGACCGGGCGGTAGGACCCTTCGCAAAGCAAAGGCGGGGAGAGTGACTGCTCGGGGCTCCCAATTCTGAAGGGCACATTAAAAAAAAAAAAAAAAAAAAAAATCCTAGTAACATTGGATATGCACTAGCTTGCTACTTTCAGTTCAATTAGACAATAAATAAATAATCCATAAGTCTTAAACTTCAATTAGGCAAAATTCATAGGTTTTAGAGATTTTGGTACTTCATTTGTTAAAAAACAAATTTAATATTATATTATTATTATTATGTATAATTTATTTTTATTTTTTGGTAAAAAAAAATTGGCGCCTAAATCTAAAATTTTGAGTAGGACCCCTAAAATATCAGGAACTGTTAGTACCAGCCCGGTTTCTAAGTAACCCAAAATTTTCCAATGTGCCATATACATACAGGAAGAAAGAGAGAAACGAGAGATTTACCCAATCAAGCATGACGCCTTTATGATTAGCTCCTTTTCCAAAATCCATCGCCTTTTGGCCCGTTATAAGCTCGAGAAGTAGGATTCCGAAACCAAAGACATCAGTCTTGTCAGATGATTGGCCAGTTGACAAATACTCGGGAGCAATATGGCCCACAGTGCCACGTACAGCAGTGGTCACGTGAGAATCGCGGTGGTCCAAAAGCTTGGCTAACCCAAAATCTCCAACAACCGCCTCAAAATCTTCATCTAAAAGAATGTTAGCTGCTTTTACATCGCGATGAATTATTTTGGGGTCGCTTTGCTCGTGTAAATATAGTAGCCCTCTTGCTGTGCCTAATGCTATCCTCTTTCTCCTTGGCCAATCTAAAACTGGCTTGCCATGAATATGATCTGGTCAAGAAAATATGGGATTTAATCAGATAAGAACCTACACATTATGATGAGGAAAGGGACATTTACGCTTTTTTTCTGTAAGGAAATATCTCTAGTCTCAAACAAAACAAGGAATATTTGTAGTCTCAAGCAAAAAGTACTACGCCCTCCGTCCCCAAATGAACATTTATTTTTCAAAAGACATTATGAAATTGTTTAGTTTTTAATGGCAAAGATGCATATGTATTCTTGCGATCGACTTTCTAAACTTTTCATTCTGCAAGTATAGTAGTGAATGATAAAAAGTCATATAGGGACAAAGTTTTTTTTTTTAAAAAAAAATAAAAAAAATAGACATTCATTTAACCGGTAATGGGAGTATTTTCATATTGAAAAACATGCATAAAAGAAAGAGTACTAACAAACAGAAGAGCAAAAAAGTGTTAGCTAACCTCTTAATCTTGAAGCTACACTTCCATTGAGCATAAACGGATAGACAAGCAGCCGTTCATTTTCAGTTGAGCAAAAACCCCAAAGCCGGAGAAGGTTTCTGTGGACAGCCAAACCAATGGTTTCAACCTCCGTCTGAAATTGTATTTCACCACCAAAAGTATTACAGTCCTTCAACCTTTTCACAGCTACCGTGGTACCATCACTCAAAGAACCCTTGTATACAATTCCAAATCCGCCCCTTCCTAAAATATTCTTAGCATTGAAATGATCAGTGGCTGCACGAAGCTCCTTAAACGTATACCTCCTCAAATGGCCCAAGCATACCTCTGGATCATATTGATCTGTAAAATAACGATACAAGATTGAATTAACGGATTAGAAAACTTTTACTCCCTCTGTCCCGAATTGATCTTCTCACATGTCATTTTTCATTGTCTCAAAAAGGTATTCCCATTTCTACCATTTAGGCTTAGATGTGCATAAACACAACATGGCTAGTGAATCAAGTGTTCATATCCTTGAAAAGTTTGAATAGTCAAACGTGAAGATCATTTTGGGGCGGAGGGAGTATTAGCATTGTTACGCTTATAATAAGTTTATTACAATCCGCCCTGAAATAAATGTCATGCTTTGACTTTTTTTTTGTCAACTTGACTAAACTTTGACCAAAATTTTATGAACTTTTTCTAGACATTTATATTGATACGCCATTAAGAAAACTATCAATAATTCTTACAATTCCATGAAGATCGTGAAAAATCCATAAAATTTCGGCCAAAGTTCAATAAAGTTGACCGAAAAAATCAAACTATGACACTTATTTTGGGACGGAGGGAGTAACACGTGATTTCAAGAATGTGGTTAGTAAATATAAAAGGGCACTCACCATTCACATCAAAGAAAACTTGCTGATTGTGCCTATGCCGCCACCAAATGAGTGACCCAGTAATCACTATTAAAAGGAAAGCAGCACCAAAGCTAGTGCCAATAGCGATAGCCACACGGTGATTTTCTTTCCGTGATTCTTGTTTGCCTAGTAAAGAAAATGACGTATTGTCACCAAAATGTCTGGGTACATTAAGCATATAACACCAATAAAATTTAGAAATTATTATACACACCGGTTGCACCATCCGGTGGGAAGGAGAGAGGCTCGGGATAGACAAATGAACAATTGGTTTGAGAATTTTGCCCGCAAAGCAAAGGGTTGCCAACAATCCTGATGATAAAAAAATAATAATAATAATAATAATAAATAAATAAAATCATTCGCCTCATTATCAATTATAAAAATCTGCATCATCAACATCGTGATAAGGTGAAGAACTACTTACTTGAAAGTTCTTGCTGATAATTTGGGCAATGGACCAGTAAGATTGTTATACGACAAATCCCTAAAATATTTAAAAAGGAAAGATAAACCAACAACAAGAAAAGTCAAAACCGGAAGCATGGTATTCAACTCTGTCCCCTGCCATAATATTTCAACATTCATAGAAAATGAAAAGAAAAAAGTGCAAAAGGAAAGTGAGCGTACACAAGAGTGAGGCCTTCAACATTTGATAGTGAATCAGGAACTTTTCCAGTAAGGCTGTTGTTGTTTAGTCGTCTGAGTCAAACCAAAGCACCACATAAACGGAGTTAATTTAAATTTATTACCGTAATACTGTAAATAGATCTCATCTTTAGTCCTACGGACCGAAAGTTTGTGAAACTTACAAGTAATTTAGGTTCTTGAGATTTCCCAAAGAACTAGGCATCTCACCATTGAAATTATTGCCCGAGAGATCGAGCGTTTGAAGCCTTTCCAATTTCCCAATTGAACTAGTGATTGAACCAGTTATTGCATTATTCTGCAACGTACTACATAAACAAAATAAAAACAATCAACCGTGAAACATTAATAAAAACTTAATCAGCAGTATGTAATCAGTACTGAGATTCAAGAACAAAAAATTGTGAAGAAATATAATCAAGGAGCTGACTTACACAGATTGCAAGCTACTAAGGTTTCCAATCCCAGGTGACAAGGTCCCAGATATGTTTTGACTAGGCAGGCCACTGAAAGAGAATCAGAATATGATTGCTGATTACTAAACATAATTAAGCCAAATCAAAGAAATGTTATACTTCCTTCATCCCTAAACGAATGTAGATTTTTAAATTGAAAAAGATACTACCTCTGTTCCAAAAATGAATGTCCAAACAATTTTCAAATTTGCTCTCGATCAAGAGTAACTTTGAACTTTTTTTTGACACATTTTGGGACGGAAGGAGTAAAATTTAAGCATTTTTAGTAGTATAAGTACATCAACACCCTTAACGATCTCACCAATTTATGCTAAAAGTATTAACTCATACATAATGTTCAATGAGGGAAAGTTTAGTAAATTCTCAAAAAAAAAGGGGGGGGGGGGGGGATTCATTGAGGGACAAAAAAAGGAAAATGGATATTCATTTAGGGACGGATGGAGTATCTTTAATCAACAATTAATGCATATTCATAGGGATTGAGGAATCTCACAGAGCTGAGACGGAGCCATCGGAGGAGCAAGTGACCATCCTCCAACTACAAGGATCAACAGAGCTAATATCCCAATTCTCCATCACATTGTGAGGATCAATTAAGTCACTTTTTATGGCCATCAAAGCGACAACTGAACCAAGATTAAGGAAACAGAGTAAAGGTCAGTCCTTTTCATCATACTACATACTCCCTCCGTCCCAGTTTAAGGTTCTTAGTTTTTTTGCTGTTTCTCTTAAGCAACTTTGAGCAATAATTATTGGTTAATCCAATTATCGTAATGAAGATCTAAAAGTTGTTATTGGTAGTATTTATAATGGTGTACCAATAACAAGTTTTAAAATTTTCATCACTTGCTCAAAGTTCCTTCAAATAAGCCTCTAAAAAACTAAGAAACTTAAACTGGGACAAAGTAAGAACCTTAAATTGGGACGGATGTAGTATTATATTATTGTCCACATGTTCGTTTTATCGTTTAAGGAAATATACTAAAAATTCATGAGTCCAAAATCATAGTTCAGATAACTAAAAAGACTAATCCATGTGAACAATTATACATGAATCCTTTTTTGGCTATCCATTACAGAGTTCATGTAAGCAGTTAGACAGCAACAATTAATGAGGGAGAAATCTTAATCATTCAAAATTTAACAATAAGCAAATGTTTCTCAATGAAATTTAATATTAACTCCGTCCCAAAAATCAATGTCCAAATAAATTTCAAATTTGCTAGTCATTAAGAGTAAACTTGATAATTTGGACATTCATAATAAAATTAGACATTCATTTCGGGACGGAGACGGAGTTGTATTATTATTTTAAATCAATCGCACACACACACACACACACACAAAAGAAAAGAATTAAAAAAAAAAAAAAAAAAAAGCATACCTTCATAATTCACACCAGAAGGAGAAAGAGTTGCAGAAGAAGCCTCCAGCCATGTCAAAACCAGCAAACACAATATCCATAAAACTAAACCCTTCATTTTCCTTATTTCAAAAGCTTCAAACTTTGTGCATAAACATCACCCACTATTAATCCACCAATATAATCAAAATTACAGAAATTGCCAACTTTACAAAAATCTTTTCCAAACAACAAAAAAAGCGATTTCAAGAATCAAAACCCATTGGCATAATCTTGAAATCCCCTTTTCTTCACAATCTTTAAAACTGATTCACAGAATTCAATTAGTGTCAACTGAGCTCAATTTGCACTGAAATAAATGAAGGAACACAAAAAAAATGGAGGGATCCTTAATTTCCTCAAATCACATAGAAAAACACACTAATAACTGATTCCCACAAATTCCATGAACAAAATCTTGCAGATTTTTAGCAAAATTCCCTTTTTCTTGACCTGTAAATTCCACCATAAACAAACATTCAAACCCTCATTATCTCTATCTTTCTGCCAATCTAAATCTTTAGACCAGAAAGGATACAAAATACCCACAAAGAGGCCAATATATAATGCCAAAAGCCTCCACAGTTACTGATATAGACACTGCTAAACCAAGAATTAAAATAATTAAGAAAAAATATTTTCTTTCTATTTTTTTTTCTTTATTTTGTGGGTAAGTGATTGAACTGAAGGATAGATGTGTGGGACTGATCAGAGCAGAAAGAACATTGAGGGGATGTGCAAAAGAAAGAAAAAAAAAAAAAAAAAAAAGCAAAGAAAAGAAAATATGTTTGGCAGTTAGGAGGGGGGTTTTGACAGATCATGTGCTTGGCTTGTCTTTGTCCTTGTTGGCTTTTGAATATTTTACTCTTTTATGAAATAATTTTAAATGATTTTGTTCTGTTACTGCTTACAGTATGCTGTTTGTCCAACCTGCTATAGTGCGCCCATTTACTAATGTTGAGAATAAAGTTCAGGATAATTTCAATCTTTACTACCCCACAGAGTAAGAGTCCTACTTTTCATTTTGGTATGTCCCAGAGTAAAGTCATATTCCTAAAATGGCAAAGAATCTTTACTATTCACCCCGTTCATTCTCTCTCATATTTTACTTTTATACTCACAACACCAATCAATTCACTATTCTCTCCCACTCATTCTCTCTCATACTTTACTTTTACACTCACAACATTTACATCACTTCCAATATTTATTAATAAGTGTGCAAATGAGGGGTAGGACCCTTACTCCGGGACGGAGGGAGTAAAAATTATTAATTACTACATCTGTCCTTAAATGAGTGTCCAAATTTCATTTTAAGGGACATCTGAAAATCTCAACTCTTTGTACAATTTGGTGGCAAAGATTCATATATAATCTTGTAATCTCATTTCCAAACATTTAGTTTTGCACGTATAAAGAAACCGGTGAAAAAAAATTCAGAAAAAAAACATTTAAGGACAAGGTTATGTTCAAAAAAGACACTCATTTTGGGACAAGAATTTTTTTTAAATGGACACTCATTTAGGGACAGAGGGAGTAATATGTAATTAAAGTTAATTTCTTTAGGGTCCCCTCAGCTTGTTTATTCATTCTTAAGAATCTGAATTTCTTTAATTCCTCTAAGGCCCCTAAGATAAATATCCCACCCTCCTCAAAACTGGCCATTTTCCCGCGCACAGTAAAAAAACAAATCTTCTTACAGTATCATTCACTAAGCTCTAATAGCAATGTCGACACCACTCATAGCCATCTCTCAGACAATTTGATAGTTATGTCTCAGACACTCTGATAGTGATAGTCATGTCTCAGAAACTCTGATAGATATGTCGTAGACACTCTGATAGTCATGTCTCAAAGTAACTCAAAATCCCTAATAGTTGTTTCTCAAAGCAAAATTGATGAGAGATTGGGAGGAAAAGACTCTGAGAATTACGTCTCAAACCAATATTTTAAACAAGATAAAACTATACAACTCAATTTTGTAGCCCAAAATAAGCCAAACGTACCCAAACACCAAGCAAAAATAATTGTGAGCCCTTAACTAAATCAAACAAAAATTGACCAATTTCAACAGAACAAAATACACAAATATATTTCTACAAAATTTGAACTAGTCGGACTCTTCCTTTTTATGAGCAACCTCAATCCCTACATGTTCCATCTCAACAGATCAAAGTATAAAGATTCCCCATGTAAACCGAGGGCGATAGATAAACTTGTCAGTTCTCATATAGAGTTTGGTTAGTTTTGAGGGGTGTATGAGAAAATTAATTTGTTTGTTTGTTTGTTTAAGTATTTTGGTAAATTAAATTATGAAAGCTTTCTAAAAGTAAGAGATCAATCTGTTTATAATGTGAAAGGATAATTTTTTTAGCACCCAGTGTTTGAGATTATCTTGTTCCTATTCATTTTGTTAATGGCAAAGTGCAAGGACTTAATTGGTAAAACAGGTCTAACAAGAGTACTAACTGTAATATGTAGTGGAGTATTATTATTATAATAGTAATAAAAATGTCTAAATAATGTTCTGAAATTTAGAACTGCAAACCCAAGGGTATTTCTGTCGCATTGGGAAAGCTGAATATTCTCCAGTCTACTCTCACAGTCGATACTCCTTCCCTCCCAAAACAAATTAGACTGATTTCTTTGATAATTTTTATTATTTTATTTATTTTCGGTCAATAATATCCGAATCTGATAAATCCACCTATTTTTACACATTTAAATCATGTCATTCATAATTTTCATACTCATAATCATTTTCTCACTCATAATATTTTTAAATATATATACACACTTCACTTAATTTTCATTCAATCTTAAACTGGTGCAAGTTATTTTAAACGAAATCGGAGTAGTTTAAGTGTAGAAATTTATTAATTTATTCACTAATTATTTTATACTTGTAAAACAAAATATATTAATGTATGCTTAATACTTGTCATTTAATTGTATAAAAATGTATATTTTCAATATATCTCATAAATAAAATTTAGATATTTATTTAAAATGGTCCAATATTATACTCCCTCCGTCTCAGTTTAAGGTTCTTACTTTCCTTTTTGGTATGTCCCAGTTTAAAGTTCTTAGTTGCTTTATTCCATAAATGGAAAAGAATGAATAGTGCTTTTGAAAGTCTTGCCCTCAAAAAGTTCATTTAATTACAAAAAAAAAACATTACTTACCTAACTTACTTTCACCCACATGCTTATGAATAGTGTTCTGGACATTTATATCCTTCACTCTATATTTTTGGTTGACTCGTTTCCTTTGTTTTTGTCTTGGTTTCTTAATAAGCGTGAATAGTCAAACTAAAAACCTTAAACAGGGACGGAGGGAGTATGTAATTAAATTAAAAGTAACCAACATAAAGAAAGGAGACATACGAATAGGGATGGCAACGGGTCAGGTTCGAGTCGGATCATGACCGATCCGAACCCGATCCGAATTATGAACATGCATGACCAAACCCGATCCGATCCGAACTGCTATGATCCGCGATCCGATCCGCGACCCAATCCGATCCGCGACCCGAACGCTGCTCCGATCCGAGACCCGATCCGAATCCGTGACCCGATAACTGCTCCGACCCGAATCCGCCCTTCCCATTATTTTGCAGCAGCAACAGCCCAATAATGTTCAGAATCAGAACAGTTTCTTAACCGACTGTTCTGAACAACAAGAAAAAAAAAAAAAAAAAAAAAAGAGAGAACATCAAAACAGAGAAACCACTATTGTTCCAACCAAAAAAAATATAGAACATCCAAACAAAGTTAAACATTACATAGTACAATCTCAAAGCATTGAAAAAGTTGTTACATTCCAACAAATGTTCTAAATCCATAAATAAAGTTTTCAAAAGCAACATACTTCAAGCTTCACCAATCACCATCCTCATTGCAACAAACCTATACAAATACAAATAGATAACAAGTGTTAATCAATCGAACTAAGTTGCTTGAATAAAATGGTAATTGGTAATAAAATTATTACTAAAGCAAATTATACCTACTAAATTACTCATCAACATCCTCATTGCAAGTTGCTATGTTTTGCTCATCCTCCACCTTCAAAGAAATTCCTACATACAAAAAGTGTTGATATAACAAACAAAATTAACATGTTGCAAAAATAAAATAAAAAAAAAGATAGTAAATTCAAATAGTTACCATTTTTTTCGTTCCGAAGCCAATTTTGAAGGCACATCAATGCTTCCAATGTATTAGATGCCAATCTACTCCGATGTGGGCTAACAACTCTTCCACTTGTGCTAAAAGCGAACTCCGATGCAACACTTGTAAGCCCTTATTAATGTCTGTAGAAGATAGTAAATTCAATTAGTTACCATCTCCTGCTAGCCTTTTTTGACAATGATTACAAACCGCAAAAACACCATCTTTCATTGTTGTTTTAGTCATCTCCTTCCAAACCTCAGACCTTAAGCCCTTATTAATGTCTGTAGAAGAACTCTCAACCTCATTCAAAGAGGGGCTAGAACCAACGGGGGTCTTGCTTGCAACACTTTGAGAGGCACCACAATCTTTATTGATGGGTTCATTCTTGTCTTCTTCAGACATGTGAAAATCATCATCAATATCAATTGTATTCGCTAGGGCAATTTCTTTGGACATCTATCAAAATTCAACACATAGCAAAATAAACCATTAAACAATATATTCAACACAGAGACGGATGATTACTAATTGAACACACAGCCTCATAAACATCAACCCATAGTACAGTAACCATTTCCCAGGGAAAAAAAATGCACATGATCTATTCAACTAGTAAGAATAGTGGTAGTATTGTTGTATGGATATAGACAATCAAGTATCCTAGCACTTCATTGTGGATAAACTCCAGTGTAATCATTTCATTTCATAAGATTGTTTAGTTCTTAGCTTCAACATCAATATACTAACAGAGGAATCAATGAAGTAGCAATTAGCACCATTTGTATGAGCACTCTACACGTTTCTATGGTTCTAAAAGTAGAAATTGAAGAAATAACACAAGCTGCATGCTCACAAATCAGTGTAAATAGAACCACCATATTGACCTTCCAATATAATTACTTTTTCCTTATCAAAAACAGTATAAAACTAAACCAAACAACTCTAACTGAACCAAGTGAAACCACTGGCAACACCAGCTCTATTTTCTACACGTCCAGTAACCTCTTTCAAAAGCCCCATGTAAATAGCCATGTATCAACATTACCATCTACCCTGCAGCCCACAGCATACCACCAATCAATTTGTTCCTAAAACCAGATTCTATTCACTTCACCCAACTCAAATTGTTTATCCACAATTCAAGAAACTCAATTTTAAAATCACATGAAGTAGAAAAGGATTAAAGATTTGACAGTAACTTACCTTGGGCGAGTACGAGACTGTGAGGAACGGCGACGGCGAGGAACCTGGAACGGCGAGGTCGGAACGGTGAGGTCGGAACGGCGAGGTCGGCGAGGCTAGAGGCTGAGGAACGGCATAGTGTTTCGCTTAGAAATGTAGCGGCGTGCGATGAAGAGTATGCCTGCCGAGCCCTAATTTTAGAATATATAGGTAGGGCAAAATGTAAATGTAGGAAACTATAAGGGGTGATAATAAAAATAGGACAACACACTAACATCTCGGATCGGATCGGATCGGTCAACATTTGGATCGGATCGGGTCGGATCGGATCACAGGGTCTAACCGAAACCGATCCGATATCCGAACGGATCATAAAATTGCATATTGAACCCGAAAATTACGGATCGGATCGCCCTCGGAACAGATCGGGTTCGGACAAATTGCCATCTGTTGGTCCCAGAGACACAACAAGGGTATGAAAAGAGGCTAGAGGGGGGGTGAATAGCCTATTTAAAATTTCAACCCTTTTTCAAAATTCAACCTTTATGCTTACACTTGAATTTTGCGGTAGATAAAAACTACGCGGTCAAGTATAAAATGCACAGCGGAAGTTTTCGTTAAAAACAAGTTGAGTTGATTTTAGACAAGTATAATGCGGTAGGCAGATAATGCGGTAGGTGAGTTTGCGGTAGGCAGATCTGCGGTAGATAGGGGTGAGGTAGGTTGAGAGATTGAAAACTTGTGTCTCAGAGGTTTTAGGCAAATGATAAGTTAGTCAGAATTTAGCTAAGGCAATGAGGTAGACAAACAAACACAATTCACAATTGTTCTTAAATCTGAAAAATTAAACACTAAAAGACAAACAAGATTAATATGAACAAGTGAAGAACAATATGAACAAGATGAACAAGACTTAAAGTAAATTTGCAGAAAGGTAAAGTGCAGCAAGTAAATGACACAATGATTTGGAAAGGTTCGATCTGTTAAAAGATCTACGTCCTTTACCAAGATGGTCAGTCTTGGATTTTGAATGGAGGATGTATTAATTCTCTTGAGTACAGATTACAAAGATGAAGAACTGAATTAACTCCTATTTTCTATGAAGAACAATCCTAGACTTAGACCAGTGTATCCCTAATGATTCAATCTATGTGATTGATCAATCGGGGTGAGTGTGTGTAAGAATCAAGAGCTCTTTGAAATCTATATGATTTTAGAGCCTAATGAATCTTGTGTTGAGAGGCTTGAAATTTGATCTTGAAGGTTGCTGGAGATTTGTTGAAGACTTGAAGGTTGAGTGCTTGAAGATTCAAAGGATTCTGGAAATCTTGAGTATGATCTTCAATCACCAAGAATTTCAACAGCAATTTCTCTCTTGAAATCTCAGCTTTTTTTCAATGAAGAATTCAAGGTCTATTTATAGCCTTGAAGGAGAAACTAGCCGTCTGAATTCTTGGAGGGCAAGTTTGGAGGACAATGAGCTGTTGATTTCTAATTGGAGCTCAGTCTGAGTTTTCCTTTTGTTGCAGAGTCATGGTGGTCCAACTGTACTAAGATGACAGTTGTATTCAAATTTGAAATTTGAATTTGCAACGTTCTAAACTAACCAAGGTAAAGACACAAGTGTGACTATGGTTAAGTTTGAACCAACTTGAGTTTCTTCAACCATGGTTCCATGCGGTAGATATTCACGCAGTAGGATGGAACCATGCGGCAAGGTTATCTGCGGCAAGCATAGAGAATGCGGCACCTTGGTCGTGCGGTAGGTTACATGCGGTAGACATATGACCTACCTCATTTCTCCAGACTTAGAAAAATTTAGGGTCCTAATCTGCTAAACCTATCAAACTAGAAAGTGGACTATTCTAAATGAGGTACAAGTACTTCTTACAATATATCCTAAAGTCCACAAAGAGTAAAATAAGGTTATGAGATCAATCAAATTAAGGTAATATGAGTGGTTTATAATAAGCATATCCAACAATCTCCCCCTATTTGATTGAGACCATTACCTACTATAACAAAGGCTAATTCATTGTACTTGGTAAAAACATGTTTTTGAGAATAAACATTTTATTAATATCATGTCCCAAGTCAATGCACACACTAAGCCAATGTTATAGATTTCTATCATCCAAAAAAGAAAAAACAAATTACTAATCCTAGAAGATAGAAAAATATTTGAAACATTTTCAAAATAAGTGAATACTGAGGAATAGAAATGCATCAAACACAATAACATACTCCAAGTAATAATCATTAAAGCATAGGAGTATAAGGATCACAAAATAGAAATGTTGTTTTAAGTTACAAACCCAGAATAAAAGTAAGATTGTTTTAAACATCAAATTTTCATGACCACATGCGGTCAGATCAAATGCGGTCAACATCAATGAGGTCTTCAATGAATTTTGCGGCAAGAGGAAAGCGGTAAGCTGGGATATTCAATCCTGGAATCATGACTGGAGCAGTGACTCCATCTTCTTCTTCCTCTTCACCGTGAGCTTGAACATTGCCGTGACCTGCTTCAGGAGGTTGAAAAGCTTCCTGCGCAGCTTGAATCACGCCTTGTCGATTAAGCCTGTTCATTACCGTATTGATGCGGTTGGAAAGGAGGTCAATTTTGGTAGATTGTCCTTCAATTCTGACGTTGTTGATCTCAATACGGTTGGTTTGAACCTTCATCGCTTCAGTCATCGCGGCAATCTTGGGAGTAAACTTTTCAGCAACCGTAAGAAGTGCGGTATTTGTTTGAACCATTATTTCCTCCTTTAGAGAAGATTTCAACTTCTTCAGCTCTTTGCCCAGCTCATCCTTGACTTCAAGTTTATCAGCATTCATAGCCTTTGATAATTCTTTGCTCGTACCTTCAACACCATTGACAACACTGGTACTGATGTAATTAGTTTGCTTATGAAGGGCTTCTCTGAGTGCGGCATAAGTGAGAGCAGGATCTGCGGCAGGAGGTACGGTAGAGCTGCTAGTTGTTCCTTGCATGATGTCCTTAACAGCCTTTGTTATCACAACACTCTCCCCCTTAATGGTCGAAATCATTTCGGAGGGAAGTGCGGCAACATCTCGCTTCAATGCGGCTTGATCCGTCTTCAGCTCAATAACCTCCTCTCGAAGTGCCACCATACTAGACACTAGAGATTCAACCTGTGATTGGGTGTCTGCTTGCATCTGAGTTAAAAGTTTAACTGTGGCAAGGAGCTCAGCAGTGGATGATGCGGCAGCTTCAGGTTGGGCGGTCGAAGGGGTTGGCATGGCAGGTTCAGGAGCTGAGGTCGGAGGAACTTCAACGTGTTGCTCAGAAACAGTAACCCTTGGTGATATTGGCTCATCATCATCAATATCTTCAACAACAACAAAAGAACTCATCTTTTCAGGAGCAATATCTTCTTCAACATTTTCAACATCCATGGCTTTTTCTGCGGCAGACTTTTCACTTGCGGCAGAGCTTCCATTCTCTTCTTCAGAGCTTTCATCCACAAGACCCTTTTCAATGGGTTTGGTTGGGGTGCGGCATCATCAGCCTCAGAGAGATCAACATTTTCATCTTCAGTTTTCTCACTCTCATCTGCGGCAGACTCATCATTGCCTTCAGAGTGAGAGACTTCTTCCATATCATCTAGCTGAGCATCCAACACAAAATTCTTCGAGATATTTGGAGGAGCCACTGTAATATCTTCATCAGAGGTGAAGACTGGAGATGGAATTTCTGGGGATGGTTGCTTGGAGACCTTCGCCTTTTTAGAGATTTTGATAGGACTTGGAGTGTGAGATCTCTTTTGAATGTTTTAACCTTCTCAACATGTCTCTCCCCCTGACTAGATGCATGTTTGGAGGATGATTTGGATTTGGAGGGCACGGTAGGTTGAGGGACAACATAAGGTTGTTTTGGTGCGGTAGAGAGAGGCTTGGAAGGTTTTGATTTCGGAGGGGGTGAAAGTGAAGGTGAAGGGGATCTTGATGGTGCGGTAGGAGGCACAGAAGGTTTAGGTGCGGCAGACTTTTATGGAATGGTAGAAGCATTCTTGATTCCTTTGGAGACTGGCTTTGGCTTCCTTACCAGATCCTCAACCTTTTCTTTACCTTTGACAGAGGTGGGAGGAGAGGAGATTGCAATACCTTTAGACTTGGCCTTCTCTGCGGCAGCCTTCTTTCGCTCTTTCTCAAATGCGGCAGCATCCTCATCAGACATGATCCTATCACCCAAATTACCCAATCCACGCTTAGAGTATTTGGTGGTTCATAGCTCTCAATTGGATCTTTGAGAAGATAATTCCTGTACATCTCATCACCAAAATTGTTGCGGTAATTGCCTCTCATCGACTTACGGCAGAAGTCTTTTGTGGTGGAGATAGGCACCTTGTAGTTCTTGTTTTTCTCATACAGATCTTTGATTCGGAGGGTTAGACCCATCAAGTAGGAAATCAACCTACTGTTCGTCCGGTACTTGGTTTCGCCTTCATCTGCCGCATCCTTATATGATAGGATGTTTGCCTTCAAAACATCGTAGATAATTTGGCCCCAATCCAACTTCTTTCCCAGATAGATAGCAGCACATATCATCCATTGGGTGTTGTTAAAATTAGCATGATTGCCAGTCTTGCAAAGCAATGCATGATCCACAAGATGCCCAATGTGGTACATAACCTCACCTACATCCTTTCGCTGAATTCTCAGAATATCTGCCGTGCCAGCAAGCTTCTTAGCAAGGCTTAGGGTTTCTGACCGTGAAATAGTTTCTGGTCCATCTCTACTCATTTTAATGCCAAGGGCATGAGCTAAGTCGCTAGCATCAAAGGATAGAGGAATGCCCATGACAGAGGCTTTGATAAACTTAGGATTAGAATCAGGCTCATCAGCACTTTCCATCTCAACAGCAGAGGTGAAGAATTCATCAACAAACGCAGGTAGATGAAAGTCTTGTTGAAGCGTAAAGAACGGTAAGATGCCGGACTTGTTGAGCCTAGCCAGAATGTTGCGGCCAATGGCATCCTTTTTAAGATCTTCAAGATCTAGAACTATGCCAGGAATAAAGTGATTTAGATCCTGAAACAAAACAAAGTAAAGTTGAGAACAAGGTAGATCGTGCGGTCACTTGACAAGAGTGTAAAGCAATGGTGGTGCGGTCAAGTGAGGCACGGTAGGGAAGAAATACGGTAAGGAGAGGATGGAAATACCAAGGTTACCGCAAACAACAGTGTTGCAAAAAAGTGAATCAAAATGTGAACATTTTATAAACACTAAATAACAAACGAGGGTATGAAAAGATGGATCAAAAATATGAACTATGTCAAGAACACGAAGAACATTTTGATGAACACGATGAACATCATAAGCACAGTTACCCAGACTCCCAGAAAGATGACTAAAACAAATGAAAATGACCTGGGAAGAATCGGAAATGCCTATAGATTAATAAAAACGCATCAATTTCATGAACTAAACAACATCAAACTCAGAAATTAAAAGGGGAAAGTGTTTGAATGTCGAAAATTCAAAAACCCATTTGGCTAAAATGAATTCAACCAAAAAACTGGATAAAGTACTATGAAATCTACAAATATATGAACTAGAACCAAGAATAAACAATCAATGCAAGATTTTCATATCACTAACTTACGAGATTTAAGAAAGATTTTAAGGAATAAGAAGGGTTTTCGAAATTTTTACCAAGAACACGAAAAAAATTGAGAAATTGAAAATTCATACCATAACAACGACGGGAGGAGTGGATTGAATTGGAGGTTCGTCTCTTGATTCAACAGATTTCGAAGTCTTCTTAGATGGGTGTTTAGAAGTCATTTATATATTGAGAGAATGAGAGTAAGGGAGGCGGTTTTTAGAGAGAAGTTTAGAGAGAGAGAGGTTTTGATTTTTCTGAAAAAGTGATATGAGCAGAGTGGTGGAGAGATAGAAGGAGATGGAACGGTTTTGGTGGAGGGTGGTTTGCAGAGGTCAGATGATGGGAAGATGGAGGGTTAACTCTGCAAAAGGTACTGAGGTGACCTAGGTTGTCTATTCGAATTAAATGCAAGGTTACTAGGTGTCAAATCAATAGCCAATGACGGCTCATAAATAGTTTTAAGGAATAAAAATTTAATGAAAATTTAATGCTCCAAAAAATTTGAATTAAATAAAACGAGGGAAAAGAGGAAGTTACCTTAATACCCTTGAGGTAGGTTAGATCTAAGCAAATTAGATATCTCTAAGTTAGAAAGACTTACCTGGGGCCTTAGAGTGCGGTAACTTGAAGATCGACCGTGACATGTGCGGTCGATTGAGGTCTTACCTTGCTTGGTTTAGCTTTTGAGATGAAGTATTACAATGAGGTAACAAGATTTTACGCGGCAGTGTGAAGTGTGCGGCAACATTTGAATGATGCGGCAAACTGGAGGTGCGGTCAATTTGAGGAATTGAAAAATCAATGGTATTTGCTTGACCGTGATATGTCTGCCGTGTACCTATCTTGAGTTTGAACTTTTGACAAACATTAGTACAAGAAATTTGTATGGACAAGTTAAAGTTCAAGCATACCCATTTCTCCTCTTAGATACCTAAATCTCTTGGAATCGAGAGCTTTAGTGAGAATGTCTGCAATTTGATCATCAGTACTCACATACTCTAGGTGGATATTACCTTTTTCAACATGATCCTTGAGAAAATGGTATTTGATATCAATGTGTTTGGTCTTGGAATGCATGACAGGGTTGTTGGAGACAGCAATGGTAGATGTATTGTCACAAAAGATTGGACAATTTTCTTCTTTGATTCCGTAGTCAACCAATTGTTGCTTCATCCACAGCACTTGGCAGCAGCAGCTTCCAGCAGCTATATATTCAGCTTCTGTGGTAGATACAGAGACTGAGGCTTGTTTCTTGCTTGCCCATGAGACTAGTCGATTTCCAAGGAAATGACAAGTTCCACTCGTGCTTTTCCTGTCAATGGTACATGCTGCATAATCTGCATCTGAGTAACCTATAAGATCAAAAGTTGAATCTTTGGAGTACCAAAGTCCAAGGTTAATAGTCCCAGATAGATATCGAATAATTCGTTTAACAGCAATAAGATGTGCTTCTCGAGGATCAGCTTGATAACGGGCACAAACGCAAACACTAAACATGATATCTGGCCTACTAGCAGTTAAGTATAGGAGAGAGCCAATCATACCTCGATATAAGGTTTGATCAACCTTCTTACCTTTCAAGTCTTTATCTAGCTTGTTACCAGTAGCCATAGGAGTGTCGTATGCCTTTGCATTTTCAAGTCCAAATTTCTTGATAAGATCTCTTGTGTACTTTGCTTGGTTGAGGAAGATGCCTTCAGCACATTGTTTAATTTGAAGTCCAAGGAAGAATGTCAATTCTCCCATCATGCTCATCTCAAAATTGCTTTTCATGAGTTTCTCAAAACGCTTACACAACAATTCATTAGTAGAACCAAAAATAATATCATCTACATATATTTGAACAAGTAAAGTATGATCATTATATTTAGCAATGAATAAAGTTGTGTCGATCTTACCACGCTTGAATCCCTTTTCAAGGAGAAACTTAGATAGAGTATCATACCATGCTCGTGGAGCTTGTTTGAGTCCATACAAGGCTTTACTAAGTTTGTAGACATGATTTGGAAATTTGAGATCTTCAAATCCGGGCGGTTGAGCAACAAAGACGGTTTCTTGAAGTTCTCCGTTGAGAAATGCACTCTTCACATCCATTTGATATAGCTTGAATCTTTTGTAAGAGGCATAAGCTAAGAATATCCTTATAGCTTCGAGTCTTGCAACGGGGGCAAATGTTTCATCGTAATCAATGCCTTCTTCTTGTCTATATCCTTGTGCAACCAACCTAGCTTTGTTTCTTGTGATGCTTCCATTCTCATTCATCTTGTTTCGGAACACCCACTTTGTACCAATCACTCCTTGATCTTGTGGTCTTGGAACTAGGGTCCAAACTTTGCATCTTTCAAATTGGTTGAGCTCTTCTTGCATAGCAACAACCCAACTTGAGTCTTGGAGTGCTTCATCAACTTTCTTGGGTTCAACTTGAGATATGAATGCGGTAAGTGCATCATAGTTTGATCTTCTTGTTCGAACTCCAGAATGCAAATCACCAATGATATTCTGAATTGGGTGATTTCTGACCTCACGAACTTCTTGAGGTATGTCTGGTTGAGTTGATGGTGGTTGTAAATCTTCTAGTGGTACATTATTTGAGTCATCCCAGTCATAAGTGATTTGAGGGATAGGTTCTTCAACATTTATGGGTGTCTCAACTTCAACTCCATTTGAGGTAGCAGCAGATGAGGTAGCTTCTGGTGCTTCATGTGAGGTAGATGGAGGTGCAGTTGAGGTAGATGGGTTTCCTTGTTTTGATTGATTTTGGGGTTGAGTTGTACCTGTCTCATTTATCTCAACAAAATCATCAGCAACATTTGGAGCCATATGTGGCTCAAGAAGAGAATGTTCATCAAAAGTAACATGGACAGATTCAACTATCTTAAGAGTGGTTTTATTAAATACACGAAAAGCTTTTGAGTGTTTAGCATACCCAATAAATATACCTTCATCGGCCTTAGGAGCAAATTTACCTCGATGTTCTTTACCGTTGTAGAGTATAAAGCATTTGCATCCAAATATCTTGAAGTATGCTATGTTGGGGGTTCTTCCTCTCCAAAGTTCATAAGGAGTTTTGTTGTAGGTCTTGTTGATGAGGGATCTATTTTGAGTGAAGCATGCGGTGTTGACGGCTTCAGCCCAAAAGTATTGAGGTAGCTTTGCTTCAGCAATCATTGTCTTTCCGGCCTCTATCAACGTTCTATTCTTTCTTTCCACTACACCGTTTTGTTGTGGAACTCCAGCAGCAGAGAAGTTGTGGTCAATACCATGATCATCACAGTATTGAGCAACACCGTTGTTCTTGAATTCTGTACCGTTGTCGGATCGAACACTAACGATGTCATCTTCTTTTTGTGTTTGGAGCTGTCTAAAGAGTGCGGTCAAAATGTCATAACAATCATCTTTGGAGCTCATCATCTCGACCCACGTATATCTTGAGTAGTCATCTACCACAACTAAGGAATATCTATTTCCTCCAATACTTGCGGTAGAAACAGGTCCAAACAGATCCATATGTAGTAGTTGCAAACATCTAGAAGTTGAAGGTGTCGTCTTGCTGGAGAAAGACGCTTTTGGTTGTTTGCCTAGTTGACATGCTGTGCACTTCTCATCGTGGTGATCAGCTACTTTGGGTAGACCACGAACTAGATTTTCTCTACCAATCTTGGAGAGATACTTGAAGTTTAAGTGACTTAGTCTTTTATGCCACATCCAACTATTCTCACTAACATTCTTTGCTACAAAACAGAGATTAGAAGAAATGCAAGATGAGTTAAAATCAACAACATAAACATTTTTCTTACGAATCCCTTTGAGCAAAGTGACGCCGGATATGCCATCTTTGATGAGACAGAAATTTGAAGTGAAGTGGCATTGCAATCCTTTGTCGCATAACTGAGATATTGAGAGTAGATTGTGTTGTAGTCCAATAACTAGAGAGACTTCTTGGATGGTGATTTTTCCTTTATGAATGACTCCATATCCTACAGTCTTTCCTTTGTTATTATCTCCGAAGGTTACTGATGGCCCTTTTTCTTCACGGACATCTTCCAATAAGTTGATATCTCCGGTCATGTGCCTTGAACAGCCACTATCGAGATACCATAAACTTGATCTATCCTTGGAGAGTCCAGCCATTAAGCAGAGAACCTATAAAATAAACATTTAAGAACAAGGTCCCCTTTTTATTCTTTTGGGTCCAAAGGGTTAGCAACTTTTGACGACCCACACCTGCCTCACAGAAGGAGGGTTACTCTTTCTGGGATTGGGTGTGAATCTCAAAAGACATTCAGCAGCCTTATGACCATAACCATCACACACGGAACAATGGTGGAAGCCACCCAACTGAGTTTTAACAAACTTCGTTGAAGTCTTGAGCACAACATCATTTACTGGTATGGATGAGGTCTCCTTAACAAAATTCATCCTTTTGAACTTTGCTGCCTTGCCGCCACTTGCGGTCGATGGTTTCCTTGCGGCCGCCATCTTCCTTGGTGCGGTTGATTGACCTCGCGGCAGGATAATGCGGTAGGGAGCGTCATCTACCTTGCTAGAGGAAGCCTCTGCGGTAGGTTCATCCATGGCAATACCTTTCATCTTTGCCTTGCCAGTTTGTTTCTTAGGGTAGACATAGTTGAACTCTAGTTTCTTCTTTGGTTCTTGTCCTACACCCTTTGAAACATGATGTTTAGCCTTCGACCCTTCCAAAGTCTGCTGGGTAAATTTCTCATCTCTTTCACAACAAGATGCACATTTAAAGTTGTCATTAGTTTGAAATCCTAAGCCTTCCTTATCACCACTAGGCTTTTGGGATTCTAAGATTTGTTCCATAGTGACACGAGAATTGGTCCACTCATTAGGATCTTTTTCAAGTCATTTATCTCAGCGACCAATTCATCATTTTTAACTTTAAATATAGCATTTTGTTCTTCTAAGAAACGGTTTCGATCAGTAAGAGGAGTCATGCTCTTGATCTGCTCCTTAAGGAGGGTGAGTTCAGATCTTAGTAGAGATTTCTCCGTCTTAAGCTGGGAAATTTCTTCAGTTGAAAGTGCTAAAGCTTCCTTCATGCCAGAAAACTTACTAATTACCTGTTCAGCTTTTGCAAACATCTTTTCTTGTTCATCGGGGGAAATGTCAAACTTGACTTGAGGTGTGGTAGACAGAACTTCCTTCACTTTGGGTTTAGTAGAGCCTTCTTTGCTGCACTAACATCACATCTTGAAAATAGAAGATCACCATTCTTTTGAACCGGAGTTAGGAATCCTTTTTCAGCAAGTTCATCGGCCGTATAACTTATCCGTTTAGGTTTGGCATTTGGTGAGCGACGACTTTTATTATCATCCTCATCATCGGACTGAACGACCAAACAAATGTGACCTTCTTCAGAATCTTCATCACTTTCATCAGAGTCTGACTCTATCCAAGTAGCTAACTCTTTTGAGGTAGAGTCTTCTTCAGCCATCATTCCCTTTTGCTTTGAATACCTTGGAGTAAAGTTACTTCTCTTCTTCATATACTCATACTTGGGAATTGGACATTCTGATGCGAAGTGACCTGGTTTCCTGCAATTAAAACAAACAAGATCTTCTTTCTTCTTGGAGAAGTTGAAGTTCTCTTTCTTCTTTGAAGGGCTGCTCCTTGAAAACCTTGTTGGAGCTTTGCTTGTTGATCCGGGTCTTGCTGTCTTTCTGAACTTTTGGAATCTTTTCACGAACATAGCAAAATCATCATCATCCATATCAAGTAAATCTGATGTGGAGATTTTTGGATCTTCTTCCTCGATCACTTCTTCCTTTTGAGCTACCAACGATAAGCTCTTTGTTTTTCCTTCCATTTCAGCAATGTTGTTAAGCTTGATATCAAAGACTTTAAGGTTGGCATAGAGGCTTCTGAGAGACATGTCATCTAGTAGCTTGGTATCTTCAAGAGTATTTCCTTTGTGTAGATATTGCGAACCAAGAGCGGCAAGAAAATTAACATTGATTTCTTTCTTGGTAAGCTTCTTTCCGAGTGCTGTATAAGTACTCACGATCTCACAATAACGATCGTAAGTGGCTCTAAGTGATTCACCGGGGATCTTAGCAAAGTTGTTGAATCTTCTTTGAATTGCAAACTTTTTGCTTTCCTTGCAAGCTTGATCTCCTTCGATGTAATCTTCAATTGCATCCCAAAGTTCTTTTGCAGTAGAACATTCCATGATCTGTCGACGCTGTGACGTACTCAAGGTGCTTAGAAGTATACTTTTTGCTTTCACATCCATTCCAACCAGTCTTTTCTCTTCATCGGTCCATTCAGCTTTTGGTTTCTTGATAGTCGGATTTGCACCATTGGTTTCTGGATCCGGATTAGCTTTTATTGGGAAGTATGGTCCAATGGTAAGACAATCACCAAGTTGCTCGTCCATGGAGTAGAACTGAGTTAGAATGCTGTGCTTCCATACGTCAAAATTATCTTCGTCGAACGCTGGAACGTGAGTGAAGTTAACCGTTGCCATAGTTTTCTGACTTGCCATTTCGAATCGGCACCCAAGCTGTTAAGCTTGAAAAACAGAAGTTTTATAAAGGTGTTTGCTCTGATACCACTTGTTGGTCCCAGAGACACAACAAGGGTATGAAAAGAGGCTAGAGGGGGGGGGGGTAATAGCCTATTTAAAATTTCAACCCTTTTTCAAAATTCAACCTTTATGCTTACACTTGAATTTTGCGGTAGATAAAAACTACGCGGTCAAGTATAAAATGCACAGCGGAAGTTTTCGTTAAAAACAAGTTGAGTTGATTTTAGACAAGTATAATGCGGTAGGCAGATAATGCGGTAGGTGAGTTTGCGGTAGCAGATCTGCGGTAGATAGGGGTGAGGTAGGTTGAGATTGAAAATTTAACTTAGGCAATGAGGTAGACAAACACAACACAATTCACAATTGTTCTTAAATCTGAAAATCAAACACTAAAGACAAACAGATTAATATGAACAAGTGAAGAACAATATGAACAAGATGAACAAGACTTAAAGTAAATTTGCAGAAAGGTAAAGTGCAGTAAGTAAATGACACAATGATTTGGAAAGGTTCGATCTGTTAAAAGATCTACGTCCTTTACCAAGATGGTCAGTCTTGGATTTTGAATGGAGGATGTATTAATTCTCTTGAGTACAGATTACAAAGATGAAGAACTGAATTAACTCCTATTTTCTATGAAGAACAATCCTAGACTTAGACCAGTGTATCCCTAATGATTCAATCTATGTGATTGATCAATCGGGGTGAGTGTGTGTAAGAATCAAGAGCTCTTTGAATCTATATGATTTTAGAGCCTAATGAATCTTGTGTTGAGAGGCTTGAGATTTGATCTTGAAGGTTGCTGAGATTTGTTGAAGACTTGAAGGTTGAGTGCTTGAAGATTCAAAGGATTCTGGAAATCTTGAGTATGATCTTCAATCACCAAGAATTTCAACAGCAATTTCTCTCTTGAATCTCAGCTTTTTTCAATGAAGAATTCAAGGTCTATTTATAGCCTTGAAGGAGAAACTAGCCGTTTGAATTCTTGGAGGGCAAGTTGGAGGACAATGAGCTGTTGATTTCTAATTGGAGCTCAGTCTGAGTTGTCCTTTTGTTGCAGAGTCATGGTGGTCCAACTGTACTAAGATGACAGTTGTATTCAAATTTGAAATTTGAATTTGCAACGTTCTAAACTAACCAAGGTAAAGACACAGTGTGACCATGGTTAAGTTTGAACCAACTTGAGTTTCTTCAACCATGGTTCCATGCGGTAGATATTCACGCGGTAGGATGGAACCATGCGGCAAGGTTATCTGCGGCAAGCATAAGAATGCGGCACCTGGTCGTGCGGTAGGTTCATGCGGTAGACAATGACCTACCTCATTTCTCCAGACTTAGAAAAAATTAGGGTCCTAATCTGCTAAGCCTATTCAACTGAAAGTGGACTATTCTAAATGAGTACAAGTACTTCTTACAATATATCCTAAAGTCCACAAAGAGTAAAATAAGGTTATG